>JANAVB010041817.1:3196402-3284394 GCA_029216955.1 Iris pallida
AGATCCAGATTAACTCTTAGGACAGTGCTACGTTTGCAATTTTTTCGAAGGTCGATAGTATTTACATTATTTTATTTTTTGTACAAAATTTTTTTAAAAAAGGAAGAAAAGTGAAAAATTTCAACATTCTAAGAGTTAATCGTTGCTGTCTAATTACTTACTGTTACTATTGGGACTCATGTTAGCAATTCTGTTCAACTTTTTTGAAAGCAATTCATAGTAACGGAACATTGGATTTGACACAGATTACATGTTTTGTTAGTACTTAAATTACATATAAAATTCATAATCTAAACACTAATTAGCCCATATATCAATGTAAAGATGCTCGCTTGTTGATATGACGTTGGAAGATGTGACATAGCACACCTTGTAGTTAGAGCATCTCCAACCCTATTGTGAGTTTGGAAAAAAATGGTTGCCACATAGGAATGACAAGCATTTTTTTTCAAAAGTACTTCTCCAATGCAAATGTGAAATAAATTGTGAAGTTGACATGGCAATGACACTAGATCTAGACAATGCACTTCACAATGACTTTATGTCCACATCATCAATTATGAATAAAAATATATATATAAAAAAGAAGAAGTGAAAAAGTTGTCTTGGAAGTTGTAGAAGCATAGAAAATATAGGGTTCATGCGGGTGACAATTTACAGCATAAGTACTTCGGGCCAAACTGGTCCGCATAAAAGGGAGCCGCATGATAGATTATACCCTATGCATCCCGTCTCTGATTCGAGCCACAGAAGAAAGATATACGGCCAAGTTGGTCAGTCCGTCTGATAAAGCTGACAAATTCTGTCAAATCTGACAAAAATGAAAGCTCTGACATTCTGACAAAAAGATAAGACGTGATCAGACAAAGTTATGCGGCCGGAAGGATTGCTACCCGAGCCGCATGAACCTTATGTGGCTCAACCTATGCGGCCCTAAAAGTTTTTGAGCTTCATGCGGCCAAGGGTGACTGTAACCTAAGCCGCATGAGCTTTATGTAGCCCAAAATACAGAATCTATGCGGCTCAAAAGTCCTTAAGCTACATACGGACTAAGAAAGACTACGACCTAAGCCGCATGAGTCTTATGCGGCCCAACATGGCCGAAAATTGAGTGACTCATGCGGCTCAAAATGATTCCTATCCTGCGATAGGACACGTGGCAGGCTGACCAAGTCTCAACCACCCAGATTTGCTGCAACAAAATCCCAACAAATCGCTAGCTGGCGGCCAAAGAGAGGGTCTTTACATGCTGATTTGTTACGTGGCCATGGGCCACCTATGCGGCTCAAAACACATATCTGTATAAATAGCAGGGTGCCACACCCTTGTAAAAGGCTGGCAACCTTCGAAAGGCAATTTCTTCAAGAGCTAAAGACTGTGTCGAATAGTCCAAGGAGTAAGGCAGAGTTGATACACTTTCTCGAGCCTCCACCGTCACCCCCCAGAATAAAAAACTAAACAATTATACTTAGATTATTTTCTAGGATTTCTTTCTAGGTTTTTCTTTGTACAAGCGAGTTTGTAATCAATTTCAGTATTTCTGTAATGTAATGCCTATAGTTCGTATTACGTATTTTGGAATACGTGTACGTATCTTGACTCGTATTGCATGTCCCCTAGCTTGGGTTGGCTTGGTCCTGGTTGGGTTGCTTATTGGTTCATCATGAACCAAGGGAACAACCCTTACCTACCGCCACCATTCCCATTTATAGCCGCCCGCTCTCTCTCTCTTCATTAATTCTCTTCATTTTACTTCTTCTTCTCCACCATTACTTCTTCACCTACCAGGAAGAGAGCTAGGCAAGTGCAACTTGCTTCTTGGAGGAACTCATATTTTATTGTTCCATTTTCTTCTCCACAAGATTCTAAGCCTCTTTAGTACTTAGTTTTTTCAAATTCCATGGCTCATTCTATATAGATCTAAGTTTCTTGTATTTTCGATCTTCTTGGTTTTGATCTACTAAAATAGCTTGTTTTCGAAAACTAAGAGTTCCATGAAGTAGGCCTCATGATTTTGCACAAGTTTGGTTTTGGGATGGCCGAATTTCACCAAGTCCTGGCTGAGATGGAGTTCCTGAGCTTTTACGCATGTTTGAATTTGGCCATATGGAGAAGATGGAGTTTTACGCACACGTTTTACGTGCCAGCATATTATTCAGCCTTTTACACTTACGTCTTAACGTGATTAGCGTAGTACCCTTTTACGCACACGCATCGCATGCCAGCGTGCTTTATTTTATGCTGAGTATTTCGATTTTACGCTCGGGGCTCTCCCGCTCGCGTAAAATCGTGCTCGCATAAAATCCCTAGCTCGAGCAGACTCTTGCGAGCGTAAAGTTTTGCCCGAGTGTTTTCCTCGCGTAAAAGTTCACTCGCGTAGAGTTTCGCTCGGGAGTTGCGTGCGTAAAATTCTACGCGCGTAAAATCTTACACGCGTATAATTTTGCCTCCGTAAACCCGGCTAGCATAAACACCACCCACGTGCATCCTTGCTCGCGTAGAGCCATCTCTCTCATGATCTTCCTAGCGCAGAGCTGCTTTATGCTCGAGGCCTTTTGGCCTAGCGTAGAGGCTCACTCGCGTAGAGCCTTGAGCCCCTTTACGTACCCGGTTGACCTTATGTACTTCCACTTTTCATGACTTGGCAAATCATGAATTGATTGATGTGACCAGGCTAATAATGGCATGGTATGGCAAGTACTTGATATGGCATGACCTGACAAAATATGACAAGTACGCCTGATGGTAATTATTGAAAGCTGTTGCGACAGCTTGCCTGACATAACTATAATAAATGACTTGGACACCGTGGACGATTGTGTTTGCACAAATAAACCAGTACTATCTTGCATCATGTCTAGGATGGGATCCCTGAGTACCACGGTCAGGGATTCCTACTGCAATTAACTAAGAGTAATAAACTAGAATAATCCACTAGTCATGAAGAGGTTTTCCCGCTACAAGCAATCCCGTTATCTGGGCGCTCAAATGGACTTTTAGCCTACCGACGAGTAGGGTACATTTCCAGCACACAGTCATGGGGTGCACCTTTCATAAATGGATATTCGACCTGGATAACTTGGATGGTCTGCAGGGCTTGTGGCTGTTGGAATAATCTCATTGCATCTTGCTAGTAACTAGGCCTGTGATGACCCTAGTTAGTTAAAGTATCAAGCCGTACTTATTGCTTGGCCGTGATTGATTGGATGGAGTCCAGCCAAGTCTAGTTTGTCATGATCTTGTACAAGATTGTATCATGATATGATATCTTGTATCGATAAATGATGGGATACCAGGTTCTGTTCAGATAAAGGATTATAACCCCGGTCCTTGTTTGGTTTAAGGGTTGTAACTTGGCTATCTGAATAGTTCCATGGTTATCATATCATATATCGTCCTGCTTACTGTGCCTGTCCTTCACAATAAAGATCAGGAGTCCAGTTCTGTTCAGACGAAGGGTTACAACCCCGGTCCTTGTTTGGTTTAAGGGTTGTAACCTGGCTTCCGGAGCAGTTCTGTGTCCTCTCTTCTTTTATTGTCTTATTGTAACCCCATGCCATGTTCGTCATGTTTTACCTTACTTCAATCCATGATTATTTATACTGGCCTTAGCAATAAAGATCAGGGGTCCAGTTCTGTTCAGGCGAAGGGTTACAACCCTGGTCCTTGTTTGGTTTAATGGTTGTAACCTGGCTCCCGGAGCAGTTCTGTGTCCTTTCTTCGTTTATTGTCTTCATTGTACCAATAGTACTTGAGACGGGTTTCTATTCAGGTGAAGGGTTACAACTCCGGTCCTTGTTTGGTTTAAGGGTTGTGACCTGGCTACTTGAATGGTTTTCTCGTACTCAGTTTACTGTTGTTATGTCTATTATTATCAATTCTTTATTTATTATCTTTAATATTCTATTATAATTTGCTGGTTTTAGTTCCTAAGTGAAGCCTCCTTTGTGGCACTTGCTCGTCCTGGGGTCTGACCCAGCTGGTTTTGTGTGGCCAGATATCGGAGCAGCACCAGAGGATCCACCTGTCTTCCAACCAGATGGTGACCACCAGGCGTAACCCTGGCAATGAGTCAGTTTCTTTTGTCCTCCTACTTTATTGTAAAATTATTCTTTTGAGGCGTTTAGCCGACGAGCACGTGTTAGCTCGTATTGCACCTTATTTACTGTCTGCCTACGGATTGTAACATGATTGACAAATCCTAGGGTTGATCATGTATGACTGAACTCTTGCTAGTCTTGGCATTTTGTACGACTAGCTTCATGATCATCCAATTTGTAATGTATGGGACGCCTTGCTATTATATATTTGGTACTCTGACATCTTGTAACTATTATTGATTGCTTGAGATTGAGACAATAGGCTGGTTCATGAACATAGGAGACTGTTGACTTATAGTTAAACCGTCATGTATCTAGACAGCCGTGACCGTATAACGAGGTGGGTTGCACTTCAATATGCGTAGCTGGCTATGTACGCCCCCACTCTCCAGTATTCTGGTTCCGGGGCGTTACATGGTTTAAGTGGTGGCCCAAGCAGGTCTTGTAAATCAAGATATGTGAGGGTTTACTGAATAGATGTCTCAATCAGTACTCTCCCTTGATCTCTGCTCGTATCCTTTTGATCCCTGAAAATCTTGATCTGATCACATGCTTGTATCGTTGATCTGTCCTGGTCCTTCCTTATTGTTCCTTATGTCGTCTTCTTCAGCGACATTATTTCTGGACCTGCCGATCAGCAAGGCGGAGCATCTCCCGCGGACCAGCAGCAACCCGGAGATCAAGCCCAACATTCAGGAGTAGCCTCCAGAGTCATGCCTACTGGAGGAGAGCCACCAGTTCAGCCCGTCCAGCCTGCAGAGCCTGATGATGGCACTTTGGTGGGTCTCATCAGGTCACTATTAGCCTCCCAGGATCGTCAAGGAGATGCCTTGCACCAGACGGTGGCAGATGCTTTGACCAGAGGAGGTCATCAGGGTAATAGCGCGGCCAACAACTTCAAGCGCTTGAACCCTCCCTTTTTCGACGGCAGTGAAGATGCGATCTCTGCGGATGCATGGCTTCAGGACACATAGGTGATTCTAGAAGCAGCCAGGACTCCAGAGAACGAGAAGGTGGCCGTGGTGCGCCTACAGCTATTGGATCTTGCCCGCAGCTGGTGGACGACACAGGCTGATGGGTTAGTGGCACCCATTGCTTGGGCAGTATTCAGAAAGAGATTCTAGACCAAGTACTTCGATGATGTAGCTCGGTATGATCTATAGACGAGGTTCACCAATCTGAAGCAGATGGGCAGGACGGTCGACGGATATGCGGCTGAGTTTTCAAAACTTAGTCGGTTTGCTCCCACCTTGGCAGCGACTGAGTTCAACAGAGCCCAGCGGTTCCAACAGAGATTGTACCTGGAGATTCTATTGGCAGTGGAGCAGTTTGAGCATCAGACTTTTGATGCAGTATTGAGAGCAGCCAGGAGGCATAAATATACCTCCCAGAGGATCGTGGATAGGACAGGAGGTTGGAAGCGATCCCACAGCCAGATGAATCAGTCATCATCACCAGCCCCGGCGGCCAGGGCTTTGACCATTGGAGCTCCTAGGCGGACGACCTCAGTGACGTCGGTTCAACATTTAACCCCGACGCACCCTCAGCAGCAGAAGCAGAAGCAGTCTTCCGCAGTGGGATGTTGTAACCCCTCTTCCCGAAATTTTGATAATATAATTTTATTTATTTATTTGGATTAAATGGTGACTTTTATTATTTTATAAATAATTATTTAAATAATTATTACGGTAAATAATTTTAGCCATAGTTGAGTTTTGGAGTACAAGGTGACTAGAGATCGTAGCACGGATAGTGCAATGGTGTACTTAGACTAGTGTATTAGTTCTGGTAGGGAAGGCCGAGCCATAGTGAAGTCATAACTAGAAAAACCAGGCCAAGTTGCGACTTAATCCTTATCGAAGATTTATTTAATTATTAATTATATTATTGAGTTTAGGAAACCGGTTATACCATTTTAGCCCGGACTGGACCCGAACTGAGCCCAAGCCCATGTAGTCATGCGGCACGTCCAATGACATTCATGTTGATAGAATTTGGTATGATTGTGTTGTATTCCGTATTAGTGATCTAATAATATTTTCTAAGTATTCTTAATTAAATATTATAAATATTATTATTAGTGATATTCAGTGACTTTTGTATAAAATAGGTCCTCGTATATTTTGGGATTTTTAGACTGTACATATTAGTATATACGCCTTTATTTGGTTTATAGAATTTTGTTATTATTATTATTATTTTTATTATCAATATTATCGAGGTTATTATTATATAATATTATTTTATTATTACTGGTTATATTATTTTTATCAATAAATATTACATATATATACATGTTCATATTTATAAAAAATAGGCTCAACATAGGAATGATACTATTGGATTTATTTAGGATTTTATGGAGTATATTATATTAGTGTATATATATATATATATATATATATATATATATATTTTTTAGTGTATATTATATTAGTGTATATAAAAATATATATATATATATATATATATATATATATATATATATATATATATATATATATATATATAAAGAAAAAAAAATATATATATATAAAGAAAAAAAAGAAAATAAAATAAAAGGGATCAGCAATGTTCCCTTGCGGGAACAGTGGACTCAGCTGCATGAGTAGCAGCAACCGGCCCTAAAGCCCACATAAACTAATAAAATCCCCAAACATTTCTAGGCCGAGCAGGCCAACCCGAGGGGTTATCCCCAGACTGAACGCGTATAAACCCCGCGCGTGTTCTCCCCGAGTCGGGGTATACATATGTATTGAAAGAGCGAATAATCTCAATAAAACCCTAACCCCGATCGATCCCAGCCATCTGAGCGTCCGATCGCCGCCGGCGCCGCCACCACACGCGGCCAGGAACCTCCGCAACAGGGCCGCGTGCGCGCAAAGGCATGCTGAAACGAACATCGGATGTGCCAACTTCGTCGATAGTTTTCTCCGTGCACGGTCGACGATTCTTCGAACTGTTTGTCCAGGTATGGACCCAATATATACCTCTTGATTCCCCTTCTGATATATTGAATTGTTAAGCGATAGATTTCCCGAGAAATCGATTAGAAGATCGACAAAAACCTATTAAAAAATAGAACATTGTTTGGGTTTAAATACCGTTTTAGAAGGCAATTTCCTGTCAGTCTATCGACAATTTTTGAAAACTATTTATGACAGTCCTGGAAAACCAATAGGGCTTCAAATACCTTTTTGTAGAATCGGATTTCGTCGACTGTGCGTCGAGAAATCGGATTCCCAATTTGGCAAAAAACCTGTTTTTAAAATATAATTTTTTTTAAAAATTTTCTCGATACGACGTGCGTCCCGCCAATCCAGGCGACGTGGTCGCGAACCGAAAGCATCGAAAGGTGCTTAACGGCTTCGTAGACGTGTGTCATGCCCCGCTCCCGTAGGAGCGATCGTCCTCGCTAAGGCGTGATGCCGCACGGGCCTAGGTTACGCCAGTGCAAGGATAAGTCTAGAAACGGCCGATTTGAGCTAGGCCACAGAGTCGCACAGAGTGTCCCCATTTGCAGCAGAAAGTAAATGAACACAAGTTGAAGAAAATTCAAACTCTTTATTGATTTCCAAGAAGTTTACAAGCGGCGCTAGGCCGAGATTACAAATCGCTCAAGCTCTCTCTCTTTTTGAAACATAAAAGGCGTGCCAAGTGGCTTACAAGATAGAATGATTCATGGCGATATTCCGATACATTATGTCCTGTATAGGGTGCTTCAGCTTCTTGCAACGCTCCAAGGCCCCAGAGTTAGCTCCGCGCCATAGTACGTTCGAGGGAAGCTCCACACTCGATGACGACTCCTGCATCCTGCAAGCAAACTGTGGGGTTATCATTACATTGTTATGCACTGGTGGGGAGGCTAGCGTGCCCACAATGCTATCATTACCAAACACGTTCTATTTACTTTTGTGCTCCGTCTATCATTCATTGTCTTTCTAATCTTGCCTTAGGATCGGTTTCATGACATATTTTATAACCTATCTCGTGTTGCCGAATTCAAGTGTTTGTATGGAAATACATGCATGACTTATCCATACTTACCGTCCGGCCTTCCCTGTCCAAAGTAAACCAAGTTAGTCAACAATTCATAAAAACTTTCAATGCCAAGTGCGTGTCCTTGCCTCAGGTCCTAGCACGACGTAGGCGTGTTTTCTAACTCGATTTCACGAAGTACTCTTTATCCTTTGGTGTGTTACACGTCAAGCCTGTTCAGAAGGCACTTCATTTAGTTAACTTAGACTACTTTGTTTCAATGCAAGAACTTGCACGTGGATTACCACCAGCAAAGTCCACTTAATCTATATGCACCGGTCGCTGGCATCACAAGCCATTTTGGACATATTCCACCCTTGGTAATTTCTCACCTATCATAGCGTACGGCTGGAGCACCCTGATAGTCTTTTGAAATACCCCGTACTTACGTCTCCTGGGTGGCCAAGCCCGTACCCACGTGAGCCCGTAAGCCCCTTTGATTCCGCCTAGGCCGGCCACGATCCTCCCTTTGATCATGCTGCAGAATCCCTTCTTCTTCACGGCCACGGTATTCTCCCCTCGTCCGTGCCGATTGTCCACGACCATTTCGTATTGTTTGTCATTTTAACTTAACGGCTGTCTCTGAGCCGTAGGCTAACCCTTAGCCATAATGCGTTATCGACTAGGTTGGCGTCCGTGCAGCGCGGGTAGCGAGCCCCGTTGTACGTGCCCGTCATACCTATCGCTAACCATTCCTTTCTTTCTTATCTTTTATTTATTCCTTCTTTTCTTTCATTCACTTGTTCGTTCATTCATTGATTCATTCACATGTTCACTCATTCTTTTATTCATTCATTCGTTCTTTCGTTCATTCATACATTATGCAACTCCCCGTACGGGAGTCGCCTTGGCGACCCATCGGTCCCGAAGTCTTCCAATGTTGCTATATTCTACTCGAAATGACTATGTCAATAGTCTTCCCGTTTCATTATTGTAAACCATTCATTGTTTTATTGTTGAACACATAGGAAACTTGATACGTAAGCCTGTGCCTTAGCACGAGCGTGGAGTACGGTGTGAGAGTTCACATTTTCCAAGTTCCTTTTCATATTCTATACAAGCATACAAGATGGAATTATTCCCTTAGCTAGGTGCGTTGAGTCATTTATTAGCATGCACGGTGTTATCGCCTAGCGATTCTAGAAATAGTGTCCATATTGTTATGTGTCTAGGCTAAGCAAAGACGGGTTCATCGGAGCCACCCACCTTAGCGATGTTCGCATCGGTCGAGCGATACTCCGAGCGCGCCTTTGAAAGTCTAAGTCGGGATTCCTCTTGACGGGCCAATGTAAGCCTTGCATCGATTCTTCATCAGGTCGATGCCAACTCTTCGGGTCGACGGCTCGTTTGAGTCGTTGTACTTGCTGTTTGAATCGGCGTTCCGCTAGGGCGGAACGCGTTATTACATAATATACCACTCAAAACAAGTCTCGTCCTCGAGACTTCCTGAGTGCAGGTCATCCTATCGTTCCTTAACTCATGTCGTGTATGTATCTTAGACAATTCCTATCGAATGGCTTTACCGTTCGATGGCATCGAACTATACTCGATACCTTTCTAAGTTCCGTGTCGCATACGTTTGGTCAATTTTATTGAATGACTTTTCGCTCATTTTAGAGTTGATGGTACTTATTCAATTGCCCTGTTTCTTCAACTTGGTTGCTATTTTGACGTGTCATAGGACTGAAATGGTCGCACGAGGTGCATTATAATTTATCAAACTCGAGAGTCGTAAGCTGAGGCAAACTCACTCATTCGTTCATGTGCATCTCAACACCCACTTGCAGCTGCATTCGAGTTCATCATATCGCTGCGTGGGGACTGTGCACATATTCAAGGCGTCCCCCGAATACGTACATTTCAACCAGGCTTAGCGATTAACGAAGTCGGACAAGCTACTCGTGATAGTTTTGATTTGTCGATCGTTTCACTAACTTCGATTTAAAACCGAACTCGCGTGCATCTCACTATCGTTTATCTTGATCCTCGAGATGATCCGATTCGTTTCTCAAGCGTTCTTGTCTACGAAATCAATACGATTTCTTCTTCTTAGCGGAGTTGACCAAGTCTTAAGTACCTTCCGTCCGATTCAAGACCAAGTATTGTACTATTCATTGAGTACGTCTTCCTATCAATGATTCAATTCGTTATCCCAACTTTACTTGCGCATCATCCATTCCTATCATTTACTTCGTTTGGGGCCAATCTCGTCGTCGTTCACGCACACTCCCATTTCTCCGTCCTACTCTAAGTCTTGTTGCCCAAAGTCTATCGTCCGTCCAGACGATACTGTAAGGTCTATCGCACAAGTTCAATCACTCGGCATAGGGTCGTCCGCCTATCCGTTAGGTCATCTCACAGGATCATAGTTACAAGTCAAGTCCGTAGCTTATCGTGCAAGGCTGCTGCACGAAGCTCGCCCCAAATCCTATGGTCAAACCATTTTGTTCGTTCGTACGGGAGTTTCTACCCAAGTTCGTTTCACTCCAATTTTTAAACATCAAGCAGCGTTCATCCTATTCGTATCAACACATTCTCCGTTCCAAGTTCGAGCTCATTTAGGAAAGTCATCCTACGATAGGTTATCCTCAATCAAATCCTTGACATGTCAATATCGTGCATCCGTAATAACAATTATCATAGTCTATCTCTTCAAGTATGTTTGATACAATCCACCTATCCATCATATCCAATTCACGTAGTCGATCACAAGGTTGTCTAGCCTTACAATATGTCGTGCCTCGATCTCACATAAGTCAGATTATCTACGACGGACATGAATCACCATGTCAACATTCTCGCGGAATAATCGTCCTCATCGGGACGTAACTCTTGTGTTGAGTCTAGACTTACTCATTTTTGATACGCGAATTGGGTCTACTCAATCCTTAAGTTTTTCTTATTCTTCAATCGCAAGTCCTAACAATCCACGAATTTATCATCGCTTCAAACCACAAGTCGAAGCAATCAAAATTGCCATGTCTTGATATTCTGAGTTCGATCATTCCTGCTGGACATGAATCACCATACCAACGCTCACGTGGAACGATCGTCCCAAATCTGACGTGACGTATGTACGAGGCTGGAGTTGCGCTCGCACAAGACAAGATTGTTGTCATTGTGGTTATCACAGAACCATCAAGTCACTTCTCTTCTTCATTCCTAACATATCTCCAACATAGCATCCTTCAAAACAATAACTTCTAACACGATCATCATTCATCGAATCGGAGTACCCCCGAGTTATCGTACATCGATTTTGATACGCTTCAATACCATCGATGATGTACATAACCTGACGATCTTCCTTTTGCAACGAATTTCGAGTCATGCAACTTAATTCCTCAATTTGTATTGTCTCATGCTAACTCTTCATTGAGCAACATCTATTCCAATTCTTTAGTCATTCTCGTATCTCCACTCAACATTTCCCATGCACGCTATCTTTCGATCGTACAATCTTCGATCTCGTCTGAGTATTTCGTCTTAACTCAAGCTTCAATCCATTCGACTAATTTTAAAATCACATGTACGATTCGCCACGTTTCCTCGACCAAGACCTCCATTCGTTTCATCGTTCCGACTCTCTATTCAATCGTTTCGTAATTCGCACTATGCATTCTTGATTCGTCCGAACGATATCTCGTTTGAGACTCTCAAAGTCGCAACCAACTAGGCATTACTCGTTCTAAGGCTTTGTGCGATATCATCGCTTGCCGACATACTCGTTCTATCCGTATATCCTTTAGTCTCGCTCGAACAATTTCTATGACGTCCATACACCACTCAGGATTCGAGCCACTCGACTAGTCACCGACACTCATTCTTATTCTTCCTCGAAGCTATCACATACACCACTCGGGGTCAAGTCACTCTATAAATCCTCAAAAGGTCATTCGACTCACAATTGACATGTTCGAAGGTGCGTTCCTCCGTTTTCCAAACTCTAAGAATCATTCCCTATGTTCACTTTAGCGTTGGTCAAATAGCATCTCTATCGACATACATTCTAAGTCTCACTTATTCTCGTCCGAACGATAGTCGATCTCGCTCGCAACTCGTTTGCACCAAAAGGTCTAGGTGCGTGATACTCCGCACAACTTAGACAAAAGGCTGCGTGCATAACCATCCCATTCGAACTATACTTCGGTCTCGCGTACACATTCGCTACTTTCAGCGTAAGGTTATTCAAGTACGCACTGCATTTGCTAACTTTTAGCATGCGTTCCTTCCAACTCGAGTCCGTCATAATTTGGCACAAAGGCCTTCGCCTATCGATCCCGTTCAACCGAGTACTTGTACGAGCTTTTGAAAGTATTAGACTTATTGTATGGAACATCCCAAGGCACCACGAGAGAGAGCGTACACTTCTTTTGTTTCAACGAGCTTTCAAAACTCAGAGAATCGAAATGAAGTCCAAGGACGTAAAGCCGTGCTCTGATACCAATCTGTCACTCTCCGCTCCCGTAGGAGCGATCGTCCTCGCTAAGGCATGATGCCGCATGGGCCTAGGTTGCACCCGTGCAAGGCTAAGTCTAGAAACGACCGATTTGAGCTAGGCCACAGAGTCGCACAGAGTGTCCCCATTTACAGCGAAAAGTAAATGAACACAAGTTGAAGCAAATTCAAACTCTTTATTGATTCCCAAGAAGTTTACAAGCGGCGCTAGGCTGAGATTACAAATCGTTCAAGCTCTCTCTCTCTGAAACATAAAAGGCGTGCCAAGTGGCTTACAAGATGGAATGATTCATGGCGATGTTCCGATACATTATGTCCTGTATAGGGTGCTTCAGCTTCTTGCAACGCTCCAAGGCCCTAGAGTTAGCTCCGTGCCTTAGCACGTTCGAGGGAAGCTCCGCACCCGATGACGACTCCTGTGTCCTGCAAGCAAACTGTGGGGTTATCATTACATTGTTATGCACTGGTGGGGAGGCTAGCTCGCCCACAATGCTATCATTACCAAACACGTTCTATTTACTTTTGTGCTCCCTCTATCATTCATTGTCTTTCTAATCTTGCCTTAGGATCAGTTTCATGGCATATTTCATAACCTATCTCGTGTTGCCGAATTCAAGTGTTTGTATGGAAATACATGCACGACTTACCCATACTTACCGTCCGGCCTTCCCTGTCCAAAGTAAACCAAGTTAGTCAACAATTCATAAAAACTTTTAATGCAAGGGCGTGTCCTTGTCTCAGGTCCTAGTACGACGTAGGCATGTTTTCTAACTCGATTTCACGAAGTACTCTTTATCCTTTGGTGTGTTACACGTCAAGCCTGTTTAGAAGGCACTTAATTAGTTAACTTAGACTACTTTGTTTCAATGCAAGGACTTGTACGTGGATTGCCACCAGCAAAGCCCACTTAATCTATATGCACCGGTCGCTGGCATCACAAGCCATTTTGGACATATTCTACCCTTGGTAATTTCTCACCTATCATAGCGTGCGGCTGGAGGACCCTGATAGTCTTTTGAAATACCCCGCACTTACGTCTCCTGGGTGGCCAAGCCCGCACCCATGTGAGCCCGTAAGCCCTTTTGATTCCGCCTAGGCCGGCCACGATCCTCCTTTTGATTATGCCGCGGAATCCCTTCTTCTTCATGGCTACGGTATTCCCCCCTCGCCCGTGCCGATTGTCCACGACCATTTCGTATTGTTTGTCATTTTAACTTAACGGCTGTCTCCGAGCCGTAGGCTAACCCTTAGCCATAATGCGTTATCGACCAGGTTGGCGTCCGTGCAGCGCAGGTAGTGAGCCCCGTTGCACGTGCCCGTCATATCTGTCGCTAACCATTCACTTCTTTCTTATCTTTCATTTATTCCTTCTTTTCTTTCATTCACTTGTTCGTTCATTCATTGATTCATTCACATGTTCACTCATTCTCCTATTCATTCATTCATTCGTTCTTTCGTTCATTCATACATTATGCAACTCCCCGTGCGGGAGTCGCCTTGGTGACCCATCGGTCCCGAAGTCTTCCAATGTTGCTATATTCTACTCGGAATAACTATGTCGACAGTCTTCCCGTTTCATTGTTGTAAACCATTCATTGTTTTATTGTTGAACGCATAGGGAACTTGATACGTAAGCCTCTGCCTTAGCATGAGCGTGGAGTGCGGTACGAGAGTTCACATTTTCCAAGTTCCTTTCCATATTCTATACAAGCATACAAGATGGGATTATTTCCTTAGCTAGGTGCATTGAGTCATTTATTAGCATGCACGGTGTTATCGCCTAGCGATTCTAGCAATAGTGTCCGTATTGTTATGTGTCTAGGCTAAGCAAAGACGGGTTCATCGGAGCCACCTACCTTAGCGATGTTCGTATCGGCCGAGCGATACTCTGAGCGCGTCTTTGAAAGTCTAAGCCGGGATTCCTCTTGACGGGCCAATGTAAGTCTTGCATCGATTCTTCATCAGGTCGATGCCAACTCTTCGGGTCGACGGCTCGTTTGAGTCATTGTACTTGCCATTTGAATCAGCATTCCGTTAGGGCAGAGTGGGTCATTACAACGTGTGGGCTTTGACGGAATTCAAATTGGTTGCGTGTGCGCGATGAATTTGATACGTATCCGTCGAAAATTACCGTATCGGCCTCTGTGCAAGTTTCTCAATTACTTTGTACATGTTCATCAGATTGAGACGAAACTTGCACCAACAAGACCGTATCATTTTTCTGGTCCTGTATGCCAAGTTTGGTCCGATTATGAGATAGTTGTTCAGATCGCCGTTTTGTGGGCCCTACGGTCCGACTCAATGGGCGATTTTGTGCACAGGCCACCGGAATCCAAAATTAGACATACGGTTGGGTTCGTATCATCAAAACGAATTCGTAGACATGTAGTTTGATGACTTTAGAGACCATTGACTCTGGTACGCTTTTCGGTGCAAAGCGGGTCCAACGGCGGACACCATTTTGACCCAAAATTACCGTTTTGTCCCTGTGTCCAGAATTGGACTTAAGGACAGGTAATTTTAGCTATTTTGACTATTCTGAGAATATTGGTAATGTTTATTTCAGCATCCGAAGATCGTTATACGAGTTTTGACTATTATGGCACACCGAGTAGTTTGGATTATCGGTTTCACCAGTAAAGGACCACATGCGAGTATAGTTTATTGTTTGTTTTCATTATTGATCTTTACTATGCATCAGTATTTTGTCGATAGATATGTGATTTCAGTTTTATGTTGATTTTGTTCCTTGTTGTGTCGGGAGGGTAAAGTACCAACGATGTGTGATCTGACCTTAGACAGTGTAGACAGTATAGACAGTGATTTATTATTACAAAGTAGACAGTGATTTATTATTACAAAGTAGACAGTGTAGACAGTAATTTATTATTGCAAAGTAGACAGTGTAAACAGTGATTTATTATTGCAAAGTAGACAGTGTAAACAATGATTTTTTTATTGCATTATTCAATGTAGACAGTATAACTTTGTACAATGTAGACAGTGTAACTTTAGACAGTGTAGACATTGTAACTTTAGACAGTGTAGACAGTGTCGTGTAATTGTTCCGAGACCGATCACATATCAAAGGAATTTCAGTCAGTCGGTGAGTATTGTCTTTATTTACTGTTTTTTGTTTAGTTTTATTTGTCTTTTGTGTTATTTTTCAAATCATATGTCTAAAGGCTAACCTCTGTGGTATAGTCATTTTCATATATTGGAACTGCATTCAGTTAATTGTACTCATTCCATTCCTGACTGAAAACCAATATTTTTTAGGTTAGCCATGGATTCACTTAGCATGGGAGATGCGGAGGTACTTGTAGACAAAAGCCTAGAGACTAGCTAGATAGTGGAGTTGTAGTCATTCAAATATTTGTACAAGTTTAAATTTTTTAGTAAATGTAAAACTTGTGACTATTGTAAGTTAAATTAATTATGTGAATGAGCATTATTTATAATTTTGATCTTCATGGTCGTGACAGCATTCTACCGCCGACACTGCGACTTAGGCTGGCTTGGACACGTCTTGTATCCGAAAATAAATGGGTGCGGGTCGTGACAAGTTTTTGTGGTGGCCCATGCAGGCCTGTTTTCGCAAATCATGCGAACTCATGATAGTACTTAAGTTAGTCGTACTATTGCGAGCCTGTGACTAGGAAATGCTCATTCACGAATTAGAAATTAAATTAATTTAAGAGAATGACTAGGACTAGGAGTCCCTTATACAAATTTATCGTTGGGTAGTCTAGGCCATGCAATATAGTTGAAGGTTATTGATTTTGATAGTTTGTCATATCTCCATAAGTACACTATTTCCTTTTGATATAACGATACGATCCAATGTGGGTATACTATTCACTTGGTAAGTTAGGCCTTCATAGAATTAAGGCTCTAATCTTGGTAAACTGGTCAATCTTCTTTTGCCCTATTAGATATAACCCTTATAGCATAAGTCGAAATTGCCCATTTAAAACCCTATTTTGCCGTGAGGGAATAGTTTATAATTCCTGATTCGGTTATTCAAATACGAATCTCGAGGTAGACTGATCCAAAGTTTTTCCCCCATGGTTCGAATACACATGAAATAGATACTAGAGTGTTCGTATCTCTTTGTCTTCAGTTATTTCCTTCATGTTCAATCTTTTTGTAGGGGTTATGACTGATAGGACAAATACTTACGCTGTGTCATAGTCAACTTGTTTGAATCTCTAGAAGCTCAGGGATTTTCGCAGATATAGTTAAAGAAATATTAGTTAACTCATAATGGCAGGACAACAGCGCACTGTCGCCATTTATTTGAATTATGGAGACTATGGATTCACTGCAGCCAGCAGCGCACTGGCGAGACACGACCCCTAGAGTTGAAATTTGTTTAAGAAATATAGGTTATAGAATATTACTAAAAATTATGGCTAGTGTTCCTCTTTTGATCGTAGTCACCCTTGTGTCAATATAAGGTAGAGTATCGGATAAAATGTCACATCTGAATCACGAAACTAAGGGTTTACCACAGCCAGAGTATACGGGCGAGGCATAATCCTCGATGAAATAATTTCAGACGTGATTACAAGTTTAGGGTACTATAGAGGATAGGACCGTGTCCTTTATGTCCCATAAGATCCAGAACCAATACTAGTGGAAGTTCTGTAAGTTGGGTAACATGTCTCCCAACCTAGCATTCCATGGTCCTTGTGATATATTGACGAGGTAATTGAATGTCGCTAATAGGTTTACCTAGAATATAGAATGTAGATGTCATAACCTATTAGACAACCAAGGCCTTATGGACAAAAAGATAGTAGGAAGACCGTATAAGCCAGAACACCAGGTGAATTCTTTAATTTTCACGAAACTCGAACTACTTGTGCCTCCTCTCAAAAATCTTGTATACTTGTAATTTGACTATTTTGACCAATGTCGCTATCATAGCCTAGTTTTGCAAGCTTACTCTTTTATCGAGCTTGATTCAAGACATATGTTTATTGGGGACGCCCACTAACATATTGTCTAACCAGAATCGATGTATTACGGTATGATCAACCGTAGTGTACTCGGTTCGCTCTCCCTCTGATTAACCTACATGGATTGAGTGGTAGATGTCTCTAGGATCTCATCCGCGACTGCATTGACAATTCCTCTTGAATTATACATTCGCCTTTGAATCATGTAATTGTATTCAGTGACATCTTTCTTGAACTCTTCGTTGTTTTTAGTTTTCCACTGATTTAGAAAGACGGAAGCTCGTAATTGGTAGATAGATACAGAGTATCCCCATGGCTATGGTGGTTGTATATATAAGTGTAGCTACCATCGGCCAGCCATGTGACTAGAACCTTGCCTTGAGTTACTCGTTCTCCTCTCGACCCCCAAACTGCTATTGGGACCCTCTAGTCATCTGAATTTGAGAATGATTAGGGTTTTACCCTTAGTCAAAATGTCAACTTAGGAGACTATCTATTCTCAAGAAACCAAATGGCGTGAGCCTCTAATTATTTGTTTGAATCTTGCTTTAACTAGAACCCTTGTGACAATAGTCTGGCAGGTTGACCCCAATAGAAATTCATGACTCAGTTGTTAGAAATCTTTTCATATGATGTACCTTAGAGTTGGTTACCCCATCGATAACTCTTGTATACTGTGGACGAGTGGATCATTCTATTTTATCGACCATGTGTCATTGTACACACTCGTTTTCCAGTTATCGAGGAATGATCCTTGACTTGACCGTATTCTGTTCCGCCGTGCCTTATTCTTTATTAACAAGAGTCGAGGTACAATATCCTGATTTTGAAATTCTTCTAACCTTATTATTCCTAAACCATGTCATAGCCTCTAAGGCGGGTAGACTGTAAGCCTTCTAAAATTTTAGGATATACAAGGATTACCGATTGATTGGAATAATATCCACTAGGATGAAAATTAATGCCCCAGGACTCCCACTTCCATTTAGATCATTTTGTGTCCTCGGTCGTGTCATTAAAAATTTGGAGCACGAGACCAGCTATTACCTTCCAACAAATTTTATATGCAAGATCTAGACGAGTCCACCTTCATCTAGGTATATCATGTCCCACTCAAACACGTCCCCTCGTACTCTATTTATGGTACAACTTTCAGGTCAAAAGGACTAGCTATGACCCTTACTATAATACCGGTATACTTTTCGATTTCTATTAGAGACTCAACCTCGACTCGAACCTTTCGATCCAATATATGGTTGTGATCGACTCGAAGTCCACTATGCACATGCCACTAGTGTGCCATGAAATTGCGTCTCCTTGTGCTACTTAAATACAAAAGTCACGGAAGGCACATCTTTGGGGCTTACAGAACCTATTTAAACAATCAGACTGTCCATCTAGCTCAACCACTTGGGTGAAAACCTATTCTAGGTTACCCTAATCTAGTAGAAATAGTTTTATCATTAGGATCTTGTCCAGTCCATATAGATTGACCAAGGTTCATCCAACCAACGATTGATGTCCAATCGAAAACCCATTAAGACCTAATAAAACCTATCCATACAAACCACCATTTTTGGAATATATAAAACCGAACTATTTGAGATAGGACCCTATACCGATTAGGTAGCCTCCATCTCTTAAAATGTGAAGTCATTCGTAACCCTTATTCCATCTACCTAGAGGTCGCGATACGATCTTGTATTGCACTTATATCCCTTGTTTGTGTGTTTAAATAACCACGAAAACGATCACAATTTTGAATTCTCAAATTCCGTTCTATTATGGAACCTGTTCAGAATTTCGAGAACAGAACTTCTGTATTGCACGGATTGCAAGCCCCTCTAAGAAATGAAGGGTTCTTAGACTTAGCAAGTGACTGGACTAGAGTAGCCCAATCTAGCAAATAGGTCGATGGCTCATAAGTTTTCTTTCTATCTGTATCATTGGATACTCTCTACCGCTCTGGAAACTTCATGTTCGCCCTCGGTTATTTTTCCTTATATTCCTGTCCTTCCTATCTCCGAGTGACGTATGGTCATGCTTATTAGAATCTATCAATATTTCTTAGCTACTTGTGAAAAATTATTGCTTGTAAAGTTTTTGATTGCTTGGTAGATAGAAGAGGATTATAGATACCATAAGCAGTAGATATCTATCGATAACAATTTTAGCAATTAATTGGATGATTATAAAGTTTTAGTGATACGAGATTTGAGGGAGTAGTGTGACCAAAGGTGGGTAGAAACTCTCAAATGATTCGTAGTATGAAATGACCATGAGAATAGATGATAGCAAATGGAAACCGTCTTCTATCATAGCGGATGGACTCTTTCCTTAAATTTTGAGGACAAAATTATTTTTAAGGTGGGTAGATTTGTAACCCCTCTTCCCGAAATTTTGATAATATAATTTTATTTATTTATTTGGATTAAATGGTGACTTTTATCATTTTATAAATAATTATTTAACTAATTATTACGGTAAATAATTTTAGCCATGGTTGAGTTTTGGAGTACAAGGTGACTAGAGATCGTGGCACGGATAGTGCAATGGCGTGCTTAGACTAGTGTATTAGTTCTGGTAGAGAAGGCCGAGCCATAGTGAAGTCATAACTAGGAAAACCAGGCCAAGTTACGACTTAATCCTTATTGAAGATTTATTTAATTATTAATTATATTATTGAGTTTAGGAAACCGGTTATACCATTTTAGCTCGGACTGGACCCGAACTGAGCCCAAGCCCATGTAGTCACGCGGCACGTCCAATGACATTCGTGTTGATGGAATTTGGTATGATTGTGTTGTATTCCGTATTAGTGATCTAATAATATTTTCAAAGTATTCTTAATTAAATATTATAAATATTATTATTAGTGATATTCAATGACTTTGTATAAAATAGGTCCTCGTATATTTTAGGATTTTTAGACTGCACATATTGGTATATACGCCTTTATTTGGTTTATGGAATTTTGTTATTATTATTATTATTTTTATTATCAATATTATCGAGGTTATTATTATATAATATTATTTTATTATTACGGGTTATATTATTTTTATCAATAAATATTATATATATACATGTTCATATTTATAAAAAATAGGCTCAACATAGGAATGATACTATTGGATTTATTTAGGATTTTATGGAGTATATTATATTAGTGTATATATATATATATATATATATATATATATATATATATATATATATGTATATAAAAAAAAAGAAAAAAAAAATAAAAGGGATCAGCACTGTTCCCTTGCGGGAACAGTGGACTCAGCTGCATGAGTAGCAGCAACCGGCCCTAAAGCCCACATAAACTAATAAAATCCCCAAACATTTCCAGGCCGAGCAGGCCAACCCGAGGGGTTATCCCCAGACTGAACGCGTATAAACCCCGCGCGTGTTCTCCCCGAGCCGCGGGTATACATATGTATTGAGAGAGCGAATCATCTCAATAAAACCCTAACCCCGATCGATCCCAGCCATCTGAGCGGCCGCTCGCCGTCGGCGCCGCCACCACACGCGGTCAGGAACCTCCGCAATAGGGCCGCGCGCGCGCACATACAGGCTGAAACGAACAGCGGATGCGCCAACTTCATCGATAGTTTTCTCCGTGCACGGTCGACGATTCTTCGAACCGTTTGTTCAGGTATGGACCCAATATATACCTCATGATTCCCCTTCTGATAGATTGAATGATTAAGCGATAGATTGCCCGAGAAATCGATTAGAAGATCGACAAAAACCTATTTAAAAACAGAACATTGTTTGGGTTTAAACACCGTTTTGGAAGGCGATTTCCTGTTAGTCTATCGACAATTTTTGAAAACTATTTATGACAGTTCTAGACAACCTATAGGGCTTCAAATACCTTTTTGTAGAATCGGATTTTGTCGACTGTGCGTCGAGAAATTGGATTCCCAATTTGGCGAAAAACCTGTTTTTAAAATATAATTTTTTTTATAAATTCTCTCGATACGACATGCGTCCCGCCAATCCGGGTGACGTGGTCGTGAACCGAAAGCATCGAAAGGTGCGTAATGGCTTTGTGGACGTGTGGGCTTTGACGGAATTCAAATTGGTTGCGTGTGCACGACAAATTTGATGCGTATCCGTCGAAAATCACCGTATCGGCCTCTGTGCAAGTTTCTCAATTACTTTGTGCACGTTTATCAGATCGAGACGAAACTTGTTCCAACAGGAACATATCATTTTTTTGGTCCTGTATGCCAAGTTTGGTCCGATTATGAGATAGTTGATTAGATCGTCGTTTTGCGGGCCCTACGGGCCGACTCAATAGGCAATTTTGTGCACAGGCCACCGGAATCTAAAATTAGACATACGGTTGGGTTTGTATCATCAAAACGAATTCGTAGACATGTAGTTTGATGACTTTAGAGACTATTGACTCTGGCACGCTTTTCGGTACAAGACGGGTCCAACTGCGGATACCGTTTTGACCCGAAATGACTGTTTTGCCCGTGTGTCCAGAATTAGACTTAAGGACAGGCAATTCTAGCTATTTTGAATATTCTGAGAATATTGATAATATTTATTTCAGCATCCGAAGATCGTTATACGAGTTTTGACTATTGTGGCACACCGAGTAGTTTGGATTATCGCTTTCACCAGCAAAGGACTACAGGCGAGTACAGTTTATTATTTGTTTTCAGTATTGATCTTTACTATACATCAGTGCTTAGTCGATAGATATGTGATTTCAGTTTTATATTGATTTTGTTCCTTGTTGTGTCGGGAGGGTGAAGTACCAACGATGTGTGATCTGACCTTAGACAGTGTAGACAGTGATTTATTATTGTAAAGTAGACAGTGTAGACAGTAATTTATTATTACAAAGTAGACAGTGTAGACAGTGATTTATTATTGCAAAGTAGACAGTGTAAACATTGATTTATTATTGCAAAGTAGACAGTGTAAACAATGATTTCTTTATTGCATTATTCAATGACATTCGTGTTGATGGAATTTGGTATGATTGTGTTGTATTCCGTATTAGTGATCTAATAATATTTTCGAAGTATTCTTAATTAAATATTATAAATATTATTATTAGTGATATTCAATGACTTTTGTATAAAATAGGTCCTCGTATATTTTAGAATTTTTAGACTGCACATATTGGTATATACGCCTTTATTTGGTTTATGGAATTTTGTTATTATTATTATTATTTTTATTATCAATATTATCGAGGTTATTATTATATAATATTATTTTATTATTACTGGTTATATTATTTTTATCAATAAATATTATATATATACATGTTCATATTTATAAAAATAGGCTCAACATAGGAATGATACTATTGGATTTATTTAGGATTTTATGGAGTATATTATATTAGTGTATATATATATATATATATATATATATATATATATATATATATATGTATATAAAAAAAAGAAAAAAAGAAAATAAAATAAAAGGGATCAGCACTGTTCCCTTGCGGGAACAGTGGACTCAGCTGCATGAGTAGCAGCAACCGGCCCTAAAGCCCACATAAACTAATAAAATCCCCAAACATTTCCAGGCCGAGCAGGCCAACCCGAGGGGTTATCCCCAGACTGAACGCGTATAAACCCCGCACGTGTTCTCCCCGAGCCGCGGGTATACATATGTATTGAGAGAGCGAATCATCTCAATAAAACCCTAACCCCGATCGATCCCAGCCATCTGAGCGGCCGCTCGCCGTCGGCGCCGCCACCACACGCGGTCAGGAACCTCCGCAACAGGGACGCGCGCGCGCACATGCAGGCTGAAACGAACAGCGAATGCACCAACTTCATCGATAGTTTTCTCCGCGCACGGTCGACGATTCTTCGAACCGTTTGTTCAGGTATGGACCCAATATATACCTCATGATTCCCCTTCTGATAGATTGAATGATTAAGCGATAGATTGCCCGAGAAATCGATTAGAAGATCGACAAAAACCTATTTAAAAATAGAACATTGTTTGGGTTTAAACACCGTTTTGGAAGGCGATTTCCTGTCAGTCTATCGACAATTTTTGAAAACTATTTATGACAGTTCTAGACAACCTATAGGGCTTCAAATACCTTTTTGTAGAATCGGATTTTGTCGACTGTGCGTCGAGAAATTGGATTCCCAATTTGGCAAAAAACCTGTTTTTAAAATATAATTTTTTTTAGAAATTCTCTCGATACGACATGCGTCCCGCCAATCCGGGCGACGTGGTCGTGAACTGTGAAACCCATCATTTTCGTATTTATTTATTTAATAGAGTTTATTATTATTATTATTAGCGTTTCCTAAAATTATTATTATTAATATTACTATTAATTATTTTTGGGTGAAAAAGGATTTTTGAGAAAAAATGAATATAACATGGATTTTTGTTTTCGGACCCAGACCCGAGCCCGAGCCCAGAACCAGGCCTGAGCCCAATTCCTTCTTTCTCAATTCTGATTATTTTGGCTTAATCTTTATATATATATAAAAAAAAAAGTTTTTGGGCTGGTGCCGAAGGACCAGCATTTGGGTGGAGACTTTTTCTTCTCCATTACTTATTCTTTTCCCCAACTCCTGCTCTACCACACGTTCCTAACGTTAATATCTCACCACTCTCCATTAATAACCTCCCATTTCCTCCACTCTCTCCCTCACTCACGAGCTCTTCACAGAGAATAGAAAATCAAACTCTCTCTCTCTTTCCTCACAAAGCAAACCAATCATCCCTCACTGTCTCTGGAAGGGTTTCCACAGAACCCTCCCCAAGCCCTAGCCACCGACGCCCTTTCGGCGAAGCCCTCTGCGCGGCCCCGCTCCCGCGCCACCGCACGACTTTCCCCGGCGGAGCCAGCATCCCGCGACCCCCTCTCCCGCGGGCCGACCCCTCCCCGAGCGCCGGCCGAGCCTTCTCGGCTGTCCCCGCGGCCGCGTCCGACAAACGCCCCGCCTTCGTGCGCGCCCTCTCCGGCCATCCCGCGGAGCCGCGCCACCCTCCGGCCGGCTGTATTTGGCCGCCGTCGACCCCGTCTCGCCCCTTCTCGCGGCAGCTCTTCCGCGTCCTTTGCCCTTCGGCGCCCCACAGCGGACCCGCTGTCCAGATCTGTCCGCCCGCGCGGTCCTACTCTGACGACCAGCGCTCCCCGCGAGTTTTCCCTCTGGCAGCGTCACCCCGACGCTGACAGCGTCGCTGTCCGCCGACGTCGCTGCTCTTCGCGTCATCTTCTCTGGCCAGCGTGCCTATTTCTGGAGTTACGGCATTTTCGACGTCGACGTCGCTGCTGGATTTCTTTTATTCTTTTTATATCATCTGAGAGCTCTAGTCGAGCACCCGAGGTATAAATTCTCTGTCCCGTTGCTTTTCATTGGTAGTCTATGATGATATCGGTCCCCGGTTTCCCCTTCGGAAATCCGGTTAGCTACGTGGTAGTTTCGGTTAGCTGCGTTAGCAATTTTCTGTGATATTGTCTGCTGAGATTTGTATGTTGTTGGTTTGATTGCGGGATCCCGAGTATTTTGGGAAGGTTCTGGTGGTTGAGAAATTATTTCTGTGGTTATATTTTTGGGTTATTCTTTGGGTGGAACAATTACAGGATTTTGTTGGCGCATTTCCCCAGTTTTGGGTTGTCCCGAAATAGAGAAAATGCTGCCCAAATTTTTTACAAAACTTTATTTATTTGGATTTCAAATTGGTTTTCGGAAAATGACTTTTAAAACTGATTTTCGGGCGACGACCGTACCGGTCTGTGGGCCCTAGCGAAATGCAAACGCACCGGTCCGACCGGGCGTTGAGGTATTAGCTAGATTTGATGATGGACCGAGTCTGAGACTCCAACTTTTGATTTAAATTATTTTATTTTTAAGTTGTTTATTTCAGATAATTATTTACTGCACATTTTATTTAGTAACTAAATCATTTTCTCTCATTTTATGTAAAAAGAATTGTACAGGGCATAAGCCCATAACTCTAGGATGATTAGCTGTGCCCATGTATTGCATAGTGTAGATTTTACTTTCTTTTCTGGGTTGATGTTGATTTTTGAGTGGTTTTGGATTGGATGTATAATCGTAGTTAGAGCGTAATCATATAATTAATTAAGAATTAATTAAATGGATAAAATATTAGTAAGATAACTAGTTCATGATTTGTCACTGCAAGAAACTATATTATTATAGATATATTACAAAAACACAAAGTTTTCCAAAGATAATTGGTTCTTGTTATTATTTTCCAATAATCAAATTAGCCGGTTTAATCAACGCACGTAGTTGCGACGTAATCGTTAGTTGTAGCTTAATAACAACTAAAACCTGACTAGGACTTGCTACTAGAGATTGCAACTAGCACACTTAGCTTGGTTACGCAACGGTTCTAAGTCGAGTTCTCAACTGTAGGAACTCGAAGTTACACCTGACGTTCCTCCTCGGTATCAACCCGTCTTTCCAGTCATCTAATACAAGGCAAGTTTCGGATTATGTATTCCTGTATTTTACTTAGTAAAGTTAAGCTGCATGTTAAACCACACTGCTGACACGGAACTCTATCTTAGGGTTCAACTACTGATTGATACTGTTACTGATTGTGGGACTGGGGGAATAGTGTAGGCGTTTATGACCAAAGCCCCTATGACATGACTGTATTAGCTTACCCCTCTTACACACGGGGATAAGCCATATCGTATCGCCAGGATACTACTGCTCAACCCAAGCCGGTCATAGGCGTTTGCATATTCAAAACACACAGAACTGTTTTAAACTGCTGAAAAATATTATTTCAAACTGTTTATCCTGCACTTTCCAATTACTATTTAAATTATGAGATGCATATTTCGTTCTTGCTTCCTCCTGACTGGAGACAACATTTTACGTAACACTGAGGATGAGGAGCAATACTATAATAGCTATTATGACCCGGTTCTCTACCCTGCGACGGTACCGGAGCCGTCTTTGGAGGACGCTGATCCTGGGACTGCTGAACCTGATGCTTAGATAGTTTTCCTTTCTGTATTTTCTTTTATTTGGAGTTTGTAGTTTTATTTTAGCATTTCCCTTCCAGTTGTATTTCAGAATATTTTATTAACAAAGTTTCAAATCCCGAATATAATAGTTGTGACAAATGTACTTGTGTTGTTGTGAATACCTAAAATGGAACAGCTTACTGCCGCCGTCTCACCACGGTGCAGGCTGGGCATGGTCCGGTTCGTCCCATTAACTTGGGATCGGGTCGTGACATGAACCGAAAGCATCGAAAGGTGCGTAACGGCTTCGTGGATGTGTGGACTTTGACGAAATTCAAATTGGTTGCGTGTGCGCGACAAATTTGATGCGTATCCGTCAAAAATCACCATATCGGCCTCTGTGCAAGTTTCTTAATTACTTTGTGCACGTTTATCAGATCGAGATAAAACTTATGCCAACAGGACCGTATCGTTTTTTTGGTCCTGTATGCCAAGTTTGGTCCGATTCTGAGATAGTTGATTAGATCGTCGTTTTGTGGGCCCTACGGGCCGACTCAACGGGCAATTTTGTGCACAGGCCACCGGAATCCAAAATTAGACATACGGTTGGGTTCGTATCATCAAAACGAATTCGTAGACATGTAGTTTGATGACTTTAGAGACCATTGACTCTGGTACGCTTTTCGGTACAAGGCGGGTCCAACTGCGGACACCGTTTTGACCCGAAATTACTGTTTTGCCCTTGTGTCCAGAATTAGACTTAAGGACAGGCAATTCTAGCTATTTTGAATATTTTGAGAATATTGATAATATTTATTTCAGCATCCGAAGATCGTTATACGAGTTTTGACTATTGTGGCACACCGAGTAGTTTGGATTATCGGTTTCACCAGCAAAGGACCACAGGCGAGTACAGTTTATTGTTTGTTTTCAGTATTGATCTTTACTATACATCAGTGTTTAGTCGATAGATATGTGATTTCAGTTTTATATTGATTTTGTTCCTTGTTGTGTCGGGAGGGTAAAGTACCAACGATGTGTGATCTGACCTTAGACAGTGTAGACAGTGATTTATTATTGCAAAGTAGACAGTGTAGACAGTGATTTATTATTACAAAGTAGACAGTGTAGGCAGTGATTTATTATGTAAAGTAGACAGTGTAAACAGTGATTTATTATTGTAAAGTAGACAGTGTAAACAATGATTTCTTTATTGCATTATTCAATGTAGACAGTGTAACTTTGTATAATATAGACAGTGTAACTTTAGATAGTGTAGACAGTGTAACTTTAGACAGTGTAGACAGTGTCGTATAATTATCCTGAGACCGATCACATATCAAAGGTATTTCAGTCAGTCGGTGAGTATTGTCTTTATTTACTGTTTTTCTTTGTTTAGTTTTATTTGTCTTTTGTGTTATTTTTCAAATCATATGTCTAAAGGCTAACCTCTGTCGTATAGTCATTTTCATATATTGGAACTGCATTCAGTGAATTGTACTTGTTCCATTCCTGACTGGAAACCAATATTTTTCAGGTTAGCCATGGATTCACTTAGCATGGGAGATGCGGGGGTACTTGCAGACAAAAGCCTAGAGACTAGCTAGATAGTGGAGTTGTAGTTATTCAAATATTTGTACAAGTTTATATTTTTCAGCAAATATAAAACTTGTGACTATTGTAAGTTAAATTAATTATGTGAATGAGCATTATTTGTGATTTTGATCTTCATGGCCGTGACAGCGTTCTACCGTCGACACTGTGGCGTAGGCTGGCTTGGACACGTCTCGTATCCGAAAAAAATTGTACGGATCATGACAGATGTTCACGCTATGGGAAGCCGGGGCATGTGGTATCAGAGTGTCGCAGAGCACAGGGTTTGTGCTTGGTTTATGGTGCCCCGGACCACAGGGTTGGGAACTGTCCGAACAGGGGGAGTTCATCATCAGATTTCTCTAGTCCTTCAGTTAGAGGACCAGCACCAGTCCAGCAGCAGCAGCAGCTGTAGTACCCGTTCCCGAGGCCATTGCCGACGTAGGCCAAGGTATTCCAGTAGCAGAGACCGCAGCAGTATGCCCAAGCCCAAGCCCTGATCCAGAGAAGGCAGAGGAATTTTCAACAGAGGGGACCCGCACCCAGAGGACATGGTCAAGTGCTGGCCTTGACCATGGGAGAGGAAGGAATAGCATCCGGTGAGGTAGTGGCAGGTACTATTCTCGTCAACACCTTTCCAGCTTCAGTATTATTTGATTCTGGGGCCTCGCATTCATTTATGTCTGCACGACTCACGACACGGATAGGACTGGAGCCCGAGTCATTATCAGTAAGGCTCAATATACTTACTGGTAACGGTCTTGTGAGAGTAGATAGAGTATTTTCCTCGTGTCGGGTCGTAGTTAGCGGTAGAGAGTTTTCCGCTAGGTTGATAGAATTCTCGATGGCCGATTATGATGTGGTCTTAGGGATGGATTGGTTGAGGGACCAGTATGCCAGGATAGATTGCCATATTGGCAGAGTTGTTTTTAGCATCCCAGACGAGCCGGAGTTTTCCTTTTCCCAAGGCGAAGTTGAACCTTCTCCTCCTGTATTACGGATGGCAGTAGCAGCAGTACAGTTACCCCGGATCGTCGAAGAGTTTCCAGATATTTTCCCAGAAGAGCTTCCAGGAATGCCGCCAGAGCGAGAGATTGAGTTCACCATAGACTTGATCCCCGGGAACGCACCTTTGTCAGAGAGAGTCTACAGGATGGCGCCGTCAGAATTGGAGATATTGTACAAAATGATTGAAGAACTCAGGACCAAAGGATTCATTCGTGCTAGTAGAACGCCTTGGGAGCCCCGATGCTTCTTGTGAAAAAGAAGGATGGTACGTCCAGATTATGTGTTAACTATCGTACCTTGAACTCAGTGACAATCAAGAACAGATACCCTCTCCCGAGGATAGATGACTTGTTTGATCAACTCATGGAGGCAGCAGTATTCTCGAAGATTGATTTGCGGTCAGGGTACCACCAGATCAGAGTCAGAGAGCAGGACATCTCGAAAACGGCATTCAGATCTAGATATGGGCATTGAAAGTTTTTTGTTATGCCATTTGGAGCAACCAATGCGCCGGCTATATTCATGGACCTCATGAATCGTATCTTCATGCCATATTTGGATCAGTTCGTGATTGTGTTCATAGACGACATCCTGGTCTATAGCAAGAGTAAAGCGGAGCATGAGCAGCATCTCAGAGTTATCCTCCAAATTCTCCGAGAGCACCAGTTGTATGCCAAGTTCAGTAAATACGAGTTCTGGCTTGATCGCATTTCATATTTGGGTCATATCATCACCAGAGGAGGAGTAGAAGTGGATCCCCAGAAGATCGTGGCTATTGAGACGTGGCCAGTGCCTAGCACAGTTGCAGAAGTTTGCAGTTTTCTTAGATTGGTCGGCTACTACCGACAATTTGTTTTAGACTTTGCTCGAATTTCAGCACTACTGACGTAGTTGACCCGCAAGGATGTGCAGCTTGCTTGGACAGCAGAATGTCAGAATTCTTTTGAGAAGTTGAAGCGAGGCTTGATGACGGCATCCATTCTCACACTTCCAGATGGGATCGGAGGATTTTTAGTGTACTGTGATGCTTCAGGCAGAGGTTTAGGATGTGTTTTGATGCAGCATGGAAAGGTAATAGCTTATGCGTCATGACAACTTTGTGACCATGAGAGGAATTACCCAATCCATGACTTGGAGCTGGCAGCCGTGGTGTTTGCACTAAAGCTTTGAAGACACTACTTGTATGGAGATAGGGTGGAGATTTTCACCGATCACAAGAGCCTGAAGTATGTGTTCACTCAGAAGGATCTTAACATGTATCAGAGGAGATGGCTAGAGCTGCTTGTGGATTATGATGTCAACCTGTAGTATCATCCTGGGAAAGCCAATGTTATTGTGGATGCATTGAGCAGGAGAGCCGGAGTTTATTTTCTAACAGCACAACCGGAATTGTTAGCAGATCTTCAGAAGATGGGTATAGAAGTTGTTCTTCCTACCAGTGTGGCATTGATGGCCAGCATGCAAGTTCAGTCCAGTATAGTTGAGAGAATCAAGATAGCTCAGTCATCAGATTCTAAGCTTCAGCGGCTTAGGACATAATGTGTAGCAGGGAGAAGACCAGAATTATGCATTCATAAAGACGGTACACTTCGATATGGTAAGCGTCTTTGTGCACCCAGTGGAGATATCAGACAGGAAGTCATGACCGAAGCTCACAGTTCTCAGTATTCGATTCATTCCGGTAGCACGAAGATGTACCGAAATATCCGTCAACACTTTTGGTAGAATGGCATGAAGAGGAATATAGCTCGGTCTATCTCTCGGTGTTTGGTTTGACAACAAGTCAAGGCTGAACATCAGAGGCCAGCTGGACTTCTTCAGCCCTTGCCAATTCCAGAATGGAAGTATGAGCATATAACCATGGATTTCGTGACTGTATTACCTAGGTCCCCGGCTGGTAGAGATGCTATTTGGGTTATAATTGATCGTCTCACGAAGGTGGCTCACTTTCTTCCATTCAGAGTTAGTCAGTCGACGGCTCAGCTAGCAGAGATGTACCTCAGGCAGATCGTCCGACTTCACGGTATACCAGTCAGTATCACCTCGGACAGAGATTCAAGATTCATGTTGCACTTTTGGCGTAGTCTGCAAGAGAGTTTGGGAACTCACCTCTAGTTTAGCTCAGCTTATCACCCGCAGACAGATGGTCAGTCGGAACGCACGATCCAGACTCTTGAGGAAATGCTGAGATCTTGTACGCTCGACTTCGGCAGTTTGTAGGAAGTTCACCTGCACCTGGTGGAGTTTTCGTACAACAACAGTTTCCCAGCTAGCATCCAGATGGCACGGTTCGAGGTACTGTATGGTAGGAAGTGCAGATCCCTACTAGCTGTCATGCCCCGCTCCCGTAGGAGCGATCCTCCTCACTAAGGCGTGATGCCGCACGAGCCTAGATTGTGCTCGTGCAAGGTAGTTTCATAATGGTCGATTACATCGGCTGCGACGGGGTCGTCGCACAGAAGTCCCAAGCAGAAACATTGAAACATGCAGCAAAAATTTAGAACAAGCACACATGAACACAAGTCATTCAAAAAGAACTCTTTATTGATATTGAATACAAGATTACATTTGTGGGCGCAAAGCCAAATTACAAGTCTCTCGTGCTCACTTTTCTCTCATTTTACAATTCACTAAGACATCTTTCGGATTCGTTCGACGAATTCCTAGCGTAATCGCACACGTCGTATCGACGTACTAAGTCGTTCGCACTACTCTACAAAATCCAAAACAATCTTTCGTGTACGCCTAAGCGTTAGTTCGATAGCGTTCCTATCGATAGACACTCTAAGTGTAGCTTCGTTCCCGACCGAGCGGTACTTGATATCGCTCGTAACTCGTTTGCACCAAAAGGTCGAGGTGCGCGACACGCAGCACAACTTAGCCAAAAGGCTGTGTGCATAGCCATCCCGTACGGACTACATTCCGAGTTTGCACGCTCATCCGCTAATGTCGACGTAGGACTATTCGGGCACGCACGCGACTTTTCTAACTTTAGCACGTGTTTTTATTCGAGACAAGTTTGACACCGTTCGACACAAATGCCTACCAATGTGTCCGGCGATGGCCTACCGATGCGTTCGATTGAACGCTTGTACGAGCTTTTGAAAATATTTAGACTTATTGTGTGGACATGCCGAGGGACAATCGAAAGAGAGCACACACTCATTTTCCAACGACGAGCTTTCAAAACTGAAAAATTCGACGTAAAGTCCAAGGACGTAAAGCCGTGCTCTGATACCATTATGTTATGCCCCGCTCCCGTAGGAGCGATCGTCCTCGCTAAGGTGTGATGCCGCACGAGCCTAGATTGCGCTCGTGCAAGGCAGTTTCATAACGGCCGATTACATCGGCTGCGACGGGGTCGTCGCACAGAAGTCCCAAGCAGAAACATTGAAACATGCAGCGAAAATTTAGAACAAGCACACATGAACACAAGTCATTCAAAAAGAACTCTTTATTGATATCGAATACAAGAATACATTTGTGGGCGTTGTAAAACTCCTAAATTTCTACTATTTTTTAATTTAATTTGGTACTGATTTAAAATTTTGTATTGTACGTCGCATAGTCATATTGTACGTCGCGCACGAAATTTTATTTTTCGTAGTTGCTCGTCAAGTGCGAATATGTGCGAGCGTACATATTTTAGAAAAATATTTTTTCTATTTTATTATACACTTTCAAAACATTATATAATTATTATTCTTGCTATAAAAAGCCTTTTGTTTATTTTACAGTTATTATTCATAAATAATATTTTATTGTATACTAGGAAAAGCATAATCATGTATGCATTATTCGTGCATACGTATATTTTGTAATTATTTATTAGTCTATTTTAAATAAAAATGTAATTTTCGAGATTTATTAATATTAATATTTTATTATTAAAAAAGATATTTAAAAATATTTATTATTTTCGAAATTATTATTATTGGTATTTTGAGAAATATATTTGGAAGTTATTGTGGCCATTTAAATCTTGATTTGATTTTTGGATTTATTTAAATAGTTAAATATTTGAAGTTTGATTGATCCCATTTGATTTTGAGCTAAAAATTTAATTAGATTTAATTGGATTTAGATTTGGATTGGATTTGATTGATTTTAATTAAATACATGAATTATCTAATTTGGGTTTTAAATCTTTTCCTAACCCTTATCTTAATAGGAATTCCCACATCCTATAAATAGGCAGGTACTCCTCCATGTATTTCTATTCTCCAAATTCTACAAACGTGCGTGTATCGTGTCCGTGTTTCCCGTCCAAATTCTTATTCCATTATTTATACATATACAGTTCACCTTCTTCGTGTCCACATGTCGGACACGATTTCGACACAGCAAACCCAATCCTCTATTCTAAACCCTAATCCTATTCTAAACCCTAATCGACAACTCTCGGGCCGCCCTTCCTGCTGCTCGAGCCCCGTCGCACCCGCCTACGCCTCCGTCGTAACCATCAACCACCATTATCCTCACCACCATACAGCCGGTTCTCCCACAGCCCCGACACCGAGCGACCCCCTACCATCACCGCCACAGCGTCTCCGTCGACCACCCCGACCTTCCCTACAAATCACCGGCCAAACTGGCACCAGCACCACGACGACCACAAATCACAGCCATAACCCAGCACCACCATCGCCATCCCGACACCCCTCCGGTGGCGGAGCGCCACCGCCGACAAGCCCAAAACACCCAAAACTAAAAACCAAACCAAGACTCACCTGTCCGAGCCCCCGGCGCAACCGCTGCCGCTCCGTGGCCGTCGTAGACCAGCCTCGCCTCCATCTCCGTCAGCCTCCGTACCCCCCTCGTCGAGTTCGTGCGCCCGCCGCTCGTGCTCTCCCCTCCGCCACGGCGTGCCCTAGCCACCGCGTTCGCAGCCTCCCTCTGTCCACCAGATCCCGAGATCCGGCACCCGAACCCCGCCGTCACCGGCCGTCGCGACCGCTACCCACCTCCACTTCCACCGCCTGCGTCCGCCACCGGCGCTTCTTCCGACCGCCCTCGGCGCCTCGCCTGGCCGCGCGCTCGCGCACCCGTCATCGTCGGCGCAGCCCGCGTCGCCGAAAACCCTTCTCCCTTCCTCCCAATCTCTCCGCCGCCCCACGCCGATCGAGCCACCGCCGACCCTCCGCTCGACCGTCACCGATCCCTCTCTCCCCATCGATCGCTCTCTTCATCCTTCTTTTCTTATCATTCTGTTCTCTCTTTACTTAGATTTTTAGAAATAAGTCAACAGCATCATTTTATTATTATTTTTTTTCTTTTTATTTTAATTTACTCTTTTATGGTTAATTATTATTATTATTATTATTATTATTATTATCATTATTTATTTATTTTTGCTGTTACTTATTATTGATATTAGTTTCTCATCATTATTATTCTTATAATTATTATTATTATTCTGATTATTATTATTATTATTTGTATTATTATTATTATTAAATTGTTATTATTATTTCTGGTTGTTTCATAGGTTTGCTACAGTATTAGGAATTTATATATATATTTTTGTATTATAAGGTATTATCACTTTTAGTATTTATGTTTTATTTTTCAAAACTATTTTTATAACAAAAAGGACTAGGCGCTGGAAGCCATAGATTTATTATTATGGTAAAATTTTTATCCTCACACGTAGTTTCAAAATCTAGTTAGAACCCTAAAATATGTTATTTTATGATATTTGATAAGTTATAAATTTTTTTTTGTATAGTTATTTAAAAGTATTGTTACTAAATATATATATATTCTATTTTCGACGAACTTAGAATTTTTAGCCAAAAATGATTTTCTTGACTTCAAGTATTTTTCAATAATTATTTAGATTCAAACTAGTTTTTGAATATTATAAATAGTTTTCTAAATTTGAATATATATTATTTACATCGACTATCCTTCCGCCCATGACTAAATTCCAATATTCATGTTCCCTCGCCAATTCAAGCCTACCTTATGTCCACCCTAACTAAATTGACCCTTCTGGACCCAATGGAACTGTCCGTGCCACCACTCGAGGTCTCCATGTATAGTCGTTGCACCGAAGTCACAGTTCATGCCAGCTTGATCATTGCAGTACACCAGGCGTCCTACCAGGCAAGACACCTTGCCATTTGCTGTTTAATTATTTTAGCTCATATTTCATGCATGTTCATTATTTTCTTTATACAAAATAAACTGTGATACATGGCATAACCTGTTAGAACTTACTTTTCATTTATATTCTGCTATGTATTATTTTTCTTACACATTAAACCTAGATTTAAGGGACCACCTTTGTGTGTTGCATTCATGGCCTTGACACATTTATTCCACGTTGTTGTGTGTCGCATATAAGACTCGGACATGCGTGATTGGCTGGCCACCAGTACGTATAAGCCGTGCGTTAGGAAATAACTGCTAATAGAATTGTATGTTAGAAGACTTAGCAGTTACGAGTTTGCATTGGGCGGAAAGAACATGATTGGAAGTTGACTACCACCCTATCTATCGTAGACTCGTTCGCTACTGAGGAACGATAGGTAGACTATATGCTATAGACTCGCTCGATACTGAGGAATAGTATATGGTGTTGTGACTCGCTACTGAGGTACTGTATCGGTATTTTCTTGACTTAACTGGGTAGTCATACGACCATGAACTGTTCTTAAAACTGTATTCACCGAGATTTGGTTAGGCACCCTTATCCGTTAGGTATGAGTACCTTTGGTTTGGGTACTTGTATCTGATCGTAGCTTGGAACAATAACTTGTCGCGGATTAGTTCAACACATCTTGTCCTTGTTTGGTTGTAGGTGTGACTTACTACTTCGATGAGAAGGTATTGAACCATGTTGGGGTCCGAATACCATATTGGATTCGTAGCATGGAAATGTACGTCACCGTAAATTAGTTTACCATCTCCTGTCCTTGTTTGGTTGGGGGAATGGTACGCTCGTTCAATAGGTGTGTATTAGACCATGTTATAATTCAATTGACTTATTTATTTGAGCAATATTTATTCAGTTTATATGGCATGATATTATGTGTCTTGTTATGTCCCTCTGAGGACCTAGTTATCTCTCCAAGTGTGTGCTCATGTCATTCGCAGGTGTTCTAGCTCTAGCTGTGATCATCGCTATCTCTTCGAGGATGATTGCACATGGATCGTCTTCGCTTCGCTCGCCAAATTTATTTCTTTACTCATGTATTTTCTTTTCACTTGTTGGTAGTGGATTTGTCTCCGCCCAACATATTGTATCAAGACAATTCATTATCATTATATGATATCTTTTATTCATTTATTTGTGTGGATGAGATTAGTTGTGGTTCTACTGCATTTTACAGCTTATGTATTCATACGAGGGTTCCATATATTGGAGTGTACTTCGTATGAATACAGCTGGCATATTTACGTTCTTAGTTCTACATATTTTGGGACTGGGGCATCTTTTCTCTCATTTTACAATTCACTCTGCTCTCTCTCATCTCTCGATACAATACTTGAATCTATCGGAAGCTTCGGAAGGCGATGTCTATACATTATGTCCCGTATAAGTCTTTGTCTCTACGCGGCCGCACGCTTCGAATCGCCAAGGGACTCCGTGCCTCGACGCATCCAAGCGAGCTCTGCGCCACGAGCTTCTACCTGTGCCTACACATGGAAACTGTGTGGGTGTCAGTACTCAACTGTACTGGCGGAGTGAGCTTCTCACCCACTCATACATAACCGATACGTTCATTTACTTTGTGCAGTTTAAATCCCTTTCGATTGTCTTTCTAGTCTTGCCTTAGGATCAGTTTTAAGACTTGACGTCTAACCAACTCGTCATGCGACGACATCGTTGTGCTACCATGTTAACGTGTATTTCGATCGAGGCAGTGCCTCGTCGTGCATGTACTTTAACCAAACTTGAACTCGGGACGGCATGGTCGTGCCATACTCTATTCGTAACTTAACATGTTCGAGTCGGTGCTTCGCCGAGGAGCAACTCATGCGAACTCGGCCGTGCCAAGACCTTTACTCAAACCCAAGTGCCTCTAGACCAATCTTCGTCTTAGCGACGTCAAGGGGGACGACTCGTGCAGGTCGTGCCTCTAGACTTTGCCTAGACTTGTTCGTGCTTCAAGATGAAGTCGTGCCTAACGACTTCCTGACTTAGCCAACTTTTAGCTTACGGTCCTTTCGACTTAAAGTGATGGCACTCGACTTAACTTATGCAAACTTAGGCCAACAATGTCGATACGTGAATGCCAATATTGATACGCGAAAGCCAATACTTGATACGCAAAAGCCAATATGCGAATGCCAATACGCGAATGCCAATACTTGATACGCAAAAGCCTTGCTTTGTGCCGAAGCACGTGTCTTGCTGACATAAGCTATAACTCATTCCTTCCTTAATGATACAGGGCTGGCACTAACGGGATTACATCTTGCTGACTTGATACATGTCGTTCTAGACTGTCTTATGATTCGATCGACGCCGTGCTAGTACATGACGCTATCTAAAGGCAAACACGCGGATTGCCGCTCTTGCCGACGCATCTACATGAGTGGTCACTAGCAATGTCAAGCTATCATAGACTCGGCTCGAGATCTCGGCTCGTCCCTCTGCGGGTAGCTAGCCCGGAGGCGCTTTGTATCTCCCATGCGGTTATCCAGCATCCTACCGTGAGCCGCCGCGTTCCTCCCGGGCCGAATCGGTCCCTTGGCCTAGGCAACCGTTCGAGGAAACTTCACCTTGTCGACAAGTTGTCTAATGACCATGCAAGACTCGACTCGATCTTCCAATCCTTCCTTAACATGACCATGCTTTCCTTCTATCTATCGAGACTCCCAAGTAGCGGGACCGATCTCGTGTGCAGAACTTATCAAGACTTAGCGAGACTCCCAAGTCGCGGGACCGATCTCGGCGACAACCAGTCGCATGGACTTCCTTTGTTCGTGGTAAGCTTTTCACTAAACCGACTGTAGCTCGTGCCTTAGACAGACCTGGTTCTCTAGGCGATGCTAACGCTCAAGTCATATACTTTATACAATGAGCCTAGTTCTCAAGGGACTACGCGACTTGACAACCGCAACTAGAGCAGAACAGTGCTAGAAATGGCTTCGATAGCCCAGCACAACACTTGTCTAACTTATTCAGACAACGACTCGACAAACAAAGGCTACGTCGAGCTCCGCATCGAGGGAACGTGCTATGTACGGGGTCGACTTAAACAACCAAGTTCTCTGGTACCTAGACTTAAGCCAACAAGCCGTGCAATATGACTTAACTTACAGGACGTGCGAAGGCTATGCCAAGCCTTGCGGGACAGGACTGTGCATATTTTATTAAGCATTCACGCGGGCAACGCCTAAGACTTAGGCTATTTCAAGTGTTGAGACAACTTAGCAACTTAAACCAACTTCCTTCTTCCAAGCCACGGATCGAAGGATTGAGTGTCATTTGAAAGCACGCTGAGCCGACTTCTATGAAGACCATGGGACCATTTTCCATGTTCTAAGACATTCTGACGGGTCGGGATTATTCCCTTAGCTATGTGCGTTCGTAGCTTTTATATTAGCCTACTTGTGCAAGTTGAAAGCTATGCACGTTATTAAGTGAAGGCTAAGATGAGGCAAGTTCACCGAAACTACCCCACCTGTGCGAGGAGTCGCCTCGACCGAACGAGCCTTCGAGCAGCCGTTGCAAGGCTAAGTCCGAATGCCGTCGGCGTTTCGATTCCTCCGATTGACTTTGCGGGACGGGGCACTACATCATACACCACTCAGAATAAGTCTCGTCCTAGAGACTTTTCTGAAGGCAAGCCATCCTACTTTTTATATGGCCAAGACTTAATCGTGCCCAGACGCGGGACTATCGTACACACTTCGCCTACGCGTTTCCTCGATTCTGAGCCACGCTCGCATGACTATCAATCTTTCCATTAACATAATTTCAAAATCCTCGACCATTTCTATTCTTCAAGTCTCGCTTGAACTCAACGTATCACTTGGCTGGATCGTGCACGCATTCCAAGCGTCCCTAAAATACATGCATTCAACCAAGCCGCATGATAACGAATTCGTCATTCTCATTCGAGTCGCATCGTGCACATACTCAGGCGTCCCTGAAATATATGCATGTCAACCGAATCTCGTGAGCAGGGTTTCCTATTCTTGATTCACTCTTTTAATCCATGCCAATCCTCAAGATCAATACTTTCGATTGATAACTCATGAAATAGGGCGTCTCGTCTAACCGCTAGGCCATTTCTCAAGGCTAAGTCAATATCAGGATTGGAATCATAGTTCTCCAACAATAATGCCAACATTGACCCCAATCCTAGAGTCAAACCAAAATCGATAGTACAGAATTTTCTACCCAAGCTCGCGTCACTCAGATTTCTAAACATCGAGTACGATCACCTATTTGCATCAAAGCATTCGTTTTGCGTATTCGAATCCATTCAATTCACCAATTCTAACCAATTTATGTATTCGATCACGAGGTCATCTAGCTCGACAATGTGTTGCGCCCCAATCTCATGTGAGTTCGATTATCCACGGTGGTTCATGAATCACCATGTAATGCACCCATGGAAAAATCATTCTCATCGGGACGTAACTCTTGTTTGAGTCCAGACTAATTTATTCTCGATATGCGGATTGGACCTACACAATCCTCAATCTCAATCCTCAGGCACATCGAGTTATTCCCGAGTCTACCTTCGCATCAAACCACAAGTCGAAGCATACAAATTGCCACACCATGCTAGTTCAATTACCTCCGTTGTATAAATCACCATACCAGCGTTCATGCGGAGTGATCGCCCTAATCGGTGCGACGCATGTGCGAGGCTCGAGTTGTGCTCGCACAAGACAAGAATATCGAAGTTATGGTTATCGACGAAGCAAATCCAGACATTTCATTTCCATCCAAGCTAAGATCTCTATTCGATAGTCCGACTGTCATTTATTCAACTAGAAAATCCTCGAGCCAAGTTTATCTTTTCCTCGACACGTTTCAATATCCCTAGTATAGCATTCATCGGAACAATGACATTTTGCACGATCGTCATTCGTCGAGTCAGAGTACCCTCGAGTTATCGTATATCGATCTTTGATACGCCTCAATACCATCGACGATATGCGTAACCTGACGATCTTCCTTTGCAACCAATTTCGAGTCGTGCGACTGATGCTATTGTCCGAACAGGATATACCACAATTCCATTCGATTCAATCCAAAATCACACGTACAATCCTCGAGCTTCCTCGATCAAGACATTCACTTTTATTTATCGTTCCGAATCATTTTCTAACTCGCGCTGCTCATTCACAAGTTGTCCGAACGACATCTCGTTCGGGACACACGAAGTCATGATCAACTAAGCGTGACACGTCCTAAGGCTTTGCGCGATCGCATTGCCTCGTCGACATACTCGTTGATACTCGTAATCCTCAATTTTGCTCGAATGATTTACAAGAAAATCCATACACTACTCAGGATTCGAGCCATCCGATCTAGTCCTCAATCACATTCGCGTCATTCACTAAGATATCTTTCGGATTCGTTCGACGAATCCCTAGCGTAATCGTACACGTCGCATCGACGTACTAAGTCGTTCGCACTACTCCACAAAATCCAAAACAATCTTTCGTATACGCCTAAGCGTTAGTTCGATAACATTCCTATCGATAGACACTCTAAGTGTAGCTTCATTCCCGACCGAGCGGTACTTGATATCACTCACAACTCGTTTTCACCAAAAGGTCGAGGTGCGCGACACGCAGCACAACTTATCCAAAAGGCCATGTGCATAGCCATCCCGTACGGACTACATTCCGAATTTGCACGCTCATTCGCTAATGTCGACGTAGGACTATTCGGGCACGCACGCGACTTTTCTAACTTTAGCACGTGTTTTCATTCGAGACAAGTTTGACACCGTTCGACACAAAGGCTTACCAATGTGTTCGGCGATGGCCTACCGATGCGTTCGATTGAACGCTTGTACGAGCTTTTGAAAATATTTAGACTTATTGTATGGACATGCCGAGGGACAATCGAAAGAGAGCGCACACTTATTTTCCAACGACGAGCTTTCAAAACTGAAAAATTTGACGTGAAGTCCAAGGACGTAAAGCCGTGCTCTGATACCATTATGTCACGCCCCGCTCCTGTAGGAGCGATCGTCCTCGCTAAGGCGTGATGCCGCACGAGCCTAGATTGCGCTCGTGCAAGGCAGTTTTATAAGCCGATTACATCGGCTACGACGGGGTCGTCGCACAAAAGTCCCAAGCAGAAACATTAAAACATGCAACAAAAATTTAGAACAAGCACACATGAACACAAGTCATTCAAAAAGAACTCTTTATTGATATTGAATACAAGATTACATTTGTGGGCACAAAGCCAAATTACAAGTCTCTCGTGCTCACTTTTCTCTCATTTTACAATTCACTCTGCTCTCTCTCATCTCTCGATACAATACTTGAATCCAGCGGAAGCTTCGGAAGGCGATGTCCATACATTATGTCCCGTATAAGTCTTTGTCTCTACGCAGCCGCACGCTTCGAATCGCCAAGGGACTCCGTGCCTCGACGCATCCAAGCGAGCTTCGCGCCACGAGCTTCTACCTGTGCCTGCACATGGAAACTGTGTGGGTGTCAGTACTCAACTATACTGGCAGAGTGAGCTTCTCGTCCACCCATACATATCCGATATGTTCATTTACTTTATGCAGTTTAAATCCCTTTCGATTGTCTTTGTCTTGCCTTAGGATCAGTTTTAAGACTTGACGTCTAACCAACTCGTCATGCGACGACATAGTCGTGCTACCATGTTAACGTATATTTCGATCGAGGCAGTGCCCTATCGTGCATATACTTTGACCAAACTTGAACTCGGGACGGCAGGGTCGTGCCATACTCTATTCGTAACTTAACATGTTCGAGTCGGTGCTTCGCCGATGAGCAACTCATGCGAACTCGACCGTGCCAAGACCTTTACTCAAACCCAAGTGCCTCTAGACCAATCTTCGTCTTAGCGACGTCAAGGGGGACGACTCGTGCAGGTCGTGCCTCTAGACTTTGCCTAGACTTGTCCGTGCTTCAAGATGAAGTCGTGCCTAACGACTTCCTGACTTAGCCAACTTTTAGCTTACGGTCCTTTCGACTTAAAGTGATGGCACTCGACTTAATTTATGCAAACTTACGCCAACAATGCTGATACGCGAAAGCCAATACACGAATGCCAATATTAATACGCGAAAGCCAATACTTGATACGCGAATGCCAATACGCGAATGCCAATACTTGATCCACAAAAGCCTTGCTTTGTGCTGAAACACGTATCTTGCTGACATAAGCTATAACTCATTCCTTCCTTAATGATACAGGGCTTGCACTAATGGGATTACATTTTGCTGACTTGATACATGCCGTTCTAGACTGTCTCATGATTCGATCGACGCTGTGCTAGTATATGACGCTATCTAAAGGCAAACACGCGGATTGCCGCTCTTGTCGACGCATCTACATGAGTAGTCACTAGCAATGTCAAGCTATCATAGACTCGGCTCAAGATCTCGGCTCGTCCCTCTACGGGTAGCTAGCCCGGAGGCGTTTTGTATCTCTCATGCAGTTATCCAGCATCCTACCATGAGCCGCCTCGTTCCTCCCGGGCCGAATCGATCCCTTGGCCTAGGCAACCATTCGAGAAAACTTTACCTTATCGACAAGTTGTCCAATGACTATACAAGACTCGACTCGATCTTCCAATCCTTCCTTAACATGACCATGCTTTCCTTCTATCTGTCGAGACTCCCAAGTAGCGGGACCGATCTCGTGTGCGAAACTTATCAAGAATTAGCGAGACTCACAAGTCGCGGGACCGATCTCGACGACAACCAGTCGCGTAGACTTCCTTTGTTCGTGGCAAGCTTTTCACTAAACCGACTGTAGCTCGTGCCTTAGACAGACCTGGTTCTCTAGGCGATGCTAACGCTCAAGTCAGATACTTTATACGACGAGCCTAGTTCTCAAGGGACTACGCGACTTGACAACCGCAGCTAGAGCGGAACAGTGCTAGAAATGGCTTCGATAGCCCAACACAACACTTGTCTAACTTATTCGGGCAACGACTCGACGAGCAAAGGCTACGCCGAGCTCTGCATCGAGGGAACGTGCTATGCACGGGGTCGACTTAAACAACCAAGTTCTTGGGTGCCTAGACTTAAGCCAACAAGTCGTACAAGATGACTTAACTTACGGGACGTACGAAGGCTATGCCAATCCTTGCGGGACAGGACCGTGTATGCTTTATTAAGCATTCACGCGGGCAATGCCTAAGACTTAGGCTATTTCAAGTGTTGAGACAACTTAGCAACTTAAACCAACTTCCTTCTCCCAAGCCACAGGATCGAAGGATCGAGTGTCATTTGAAAGCACGCTGAGCCGACTTCTATGAAGACCGTGGGACCATTTTCCATGTTCTAAGACATTTCGACGGGTCGGGATTATTTCCTTAGCTATGTGCGTTCGTAGCTTTTATATTAGCCTACTTGCGCAAGTTGAAAACCATGCACGTTATTAAGTGAAGGATAAGATGGGGCAAGTTCACCGAAACTACCCCACCTGTGCGAGGAGTCGCCTCGACCGAACGAGCCTTCGAGCAGCCATTGTAAGGCTAAGTCCGAACGTCGTCGGCGTTTCGATTCCTCCGATTGACTTTGTGGGATGGGGTACTACACTAGCATGGGGCGATATTGGAGAAAGACAGGTGCTTGGTCCCGAGTTGATCACTCAGACAGTCGAGATGCCAGGAGAGTTAGAGACCATCTTCGCGTTGCACAAGATCACCAACGCCATTGGGCCGATTCTCATCGACGTCTCCTTGAATTTTCTGTCGACGACCATGTATTCCTAAGGATTTTGCCTAACCGTGGCGTCATTTGTTTCGGCATACGGGAAAAGCTTAGTCCCAGGTATATAGGACCGTTCAACATTCTGGAGCGAGTAGGTGATGTATCATATCGTCTCGCTCTTCCTCCGTCGCTACGTGAGGTGCATGACGTATTTCATGTATCCCAACTACGACGGTATATCCTGGACCCGAGCCATATCCTGGATCATTCGGAATTGGTTGTTGGTACCAACCTTTCGTATGAGGAAAGGCCCGTGTCTATATTGGACCGGAGAGAGAAGGTCTTCAAAAATAAGACTATTAGTTTAGTCTGTGTTGCTTGGGATCATCACTCTTTGGGTGAGTCGACGTGGGATCGTGAGGATGATATCCGATCGTAATATCTCGACCTGTTTGACTCGTAAGGTATAATGTCTTCCTTATGCCTTATGCCTTATGCCTTCAAATCCTTATTTGAATGAATGACTGCATGATAGACTGCTTGTTATAGCCTGCCTGTGATTAGTATAGCTTGTCCTTGCCCCTCTAGCCTCTTAATTAAATTCCGAGGACGAAATTCTTTTAAGGTGGGTTGAGTTTTAATGCCTATAGTTCGTATTACATATTTTGGAATACGTGTACGTATCTTGACTCGTATTGCATGTCCCCTGGCTTGGGTTGGCTTGGTCCGTCTTGGGTTGCTTATTGGTTCATCATGAACCAAGGGAAGAACCCTTACCTACCGCCACCACTCCCATTTATAGCCACCTGCTCTCTCTCTTCATTAATTCTCTTTATTTTACTTGTTCTTCTCCACCGTTACTTCTTCACCTACCAGGAAGAGAGCTAGGCAAGTACAACTTGCTTTATGGAGGAACTCACATTTTATTGTTCCATTTTCTTCTCCACAAGATTCTAAGCCTCTTTAGTACTTAGTGTTTTCAAATTCTATGGCTCATTCAATATAGATCTAAGTTTCTAGTATTTTCGATCTTCTTGGTTTTGATCTACTAAAATAGCTTGTTTTCAAAAACTAAGAGTTCCATGAAGTAGGCCTCATGATTTTGCACAAGTTTGGTTTTGGGATGGCCGAATTTCACCAAATCCTGGTCGACATGGAGTTCCTGAGCTTTTACGCATGTTTGAATTTAGCCATGTAGAGAAGATAGAGTTTTACGTACACGTTTTACGTGCCAACGTATTATTCAGCCTTTTACACTCACGTCTTAACGTGATTAGCGTAGTGCCATTTTACGCACACGCATCGAGTGCCAGCGTGCTTCATTTTATGCTGAGTATTTCGATTTTACGCTCGGGGCTCTCCCGCTCACGTAAAATCGTGCTCGCATAAAATCCCTAGCTCGAGCAGACTCTTACGAGCGTAAAGTTTTGCCCGAGTGTTTTTCTCGCGTAAAAGTTCACTCGCGTAGAGTTTCGCTCGGGAGTTTGCGTGCGTAAAATTCTACGCGCATAAAATCTTACGAGCATATAATTTTGCCTGCGTAAACCCGGCTAGCATAAACACCACCCACGTGCATCCTTGCTCGCGTAGATCCATCTCTCTCGTGCTCTTCCTAGCGTAGAGCTGCTTTACGCTCGAGGCCTTTTGGCCTAGCGTAGAGGCTCACTCGCGTAGAGCCTTGAGCCCCTTTGTGTACCCGGTTGACCTTATGTACTTCCACTTTTCACGACTTGGCAAATCACGGATTGATTGATGTGACCGGGCTAATAATGGCATGGTATGGCAAGTATTTGATATGGCATGACCTGACAAAATATGATAAGTACGCCTGATGGTAATTATTGAAAGTTGTTGCGACGGCTTGCCTGACATGACTATAATAAATGACTTGGACACCGTGGACGATTGTGTTTGCACAAATAAACCAGTACTGTCTTGCATCATGTCTAGGATGAGATCCCTGAGTACCACGGTCAGGGATACCTACTGTAATTAACTAAGAGTAATAAACTAGAATAATCTACTAGTCATGAAGAGGTTTTCCCACTACAGGCAATCCCGTTATCTGGGCGCTCAAATGGACTTGTGGCCTACTGACGAGTAGGGCACATTTCTAGCACACAATCATGGGGTGCACCCTTCATAAATGGACATTCGACCTGGATAACTTGGATGGTCTGCAGGGCTTGTGGCTGTTGGAATAATCTTATTGCATCTTGCTAGTAACTAGACCTGTGATAACCCTAGTTAGTTAAAGTATAAAGCCGTACTTATTGCTTGGTCGTGATTGATTGGATGGAGTCCAGCCCAGTCTAGTTTGTCATGATCTTGTACAAGATTGTATCATGACATGATTTCTTGTATCGATAAAAGATGGGATACCAGGTTCTGTTCAGATGAAGGGTTACAACTCCGGTCCTTGTTTGGTTTAAGGATTGTAACTTGGCTATCTGAATAGTTCCATGGTTATCTTATCATATATCGTCCTGCTTACGGTGCCTGGCCTTCACAATAAAGATCAGGGGTCCAGTTCTGTCCAGGTGAAGGGTTACAACCCCGGTCCTTGTTTGGTTTAAGGGTTGTAACCTGGCTCCCGGAGCAGTTTTGTGTCCTCTCTTCTTTTATTGTCTTATTGTAACCCCATGCCATGTTCGTCATGTTTTACCTTACTTCAATAGCATGATTATTTATACTAGCCTTAGCAATAAAGATCAAGGGTCCAGTTCTGTTCAGGCGAAGGGTTACAACCCCGGTCCTTGTTTGGTTTAAGGGTTGTAACCTGGCTCCCGGAGCAGTTCTGTGTCCTCTCTTCGTTTATTGTCTTTATTGTACCAATAGTATTTGAGACGGGTTTCTATTCAGGTGAAGGGTTACAACCCCGATCCTTGTTTGGTTTAAGGATTGTGACCTGACTACTTGAATGGTTTCCTCGTACTCAGTTTACTGTTGTTATCTTTATTATTATTAATTCTTTATTTATTATCTTTAATATTCTATTATGATTTGCTTGTTTTAGTTCCTAAGTGAAGCCTCCTTTGTGGCACTTGCTCGTCCTGGGGTCTGACCCAGCTGGTTTTTTGTGGCCAGATATCGGAGTAGCACCAGAGGATCCACCTGTCTTCCAGCCAGATGGTGACCATCAGGCGTAACCCTGGCAACGAGTGGGTTTCTTTTGTCCTCCCACTTTATTGTAAAATTATTCTTTTGAGACATTTAGCCTACGAGCACGTGTTAGCTCGTATTGCACCTTATTTACTGTCTGCCTACGGGCTGTAACATGATTGACAAATCCTAGGATTGATCATGTATGACTGAACTCTTGCTAGTCTTAACATTTTGTATGACTAGCTTCATGATCATCCAATATGTAATGTATGAAACGCCTTGCTATTATATATTTAGTGCTCTGACATCTTGTAACTATTATTGTTTGCTTGAGATTGAGACAATAGGCTGGTTCATGACCATAGTAGACTGTTGGCTTGTAGTTAAACCCTCATGTATCTAGACAGCCGTGACCGTATAACGAGGTGGGTTATACTTCAATATGCGTAGCTGGCTATGTACGCCCCCGCTCTCCAGTATTCTGGTTCCGGGGCGTTACATGTAATACCTGTTTTTGATATTTAATGGCAAACACGATGGCGACTCTGCTGGGGAAGTCCTTCTCCTTTGATGAGAAGCTGGTGACGCAATCCGACGCGTCCAAGCTTGACTCTCCGCAGCAAATGCTTGTGATTCGTTTTGACCAACAAGCCTTCGAAGAAATGCTCTCTGAAGGGAGCGCCAGCCCGTCACAGAAGCGAGCCAACCCAAAGAGAACTCGCAGGACGTCGATGCACAAAACTGTTGCCCCCGACCAAGTTCTCGAAGAAGCTCCTTCTGCGGCCCAAGACGGTGATCGAAGCTCTCCTGTTGCTTTGCTTTCGACCGCAGAGGACCCACTGTCCCCAAATCTAGCAAAGGAAAACACTACGATGCTGAATTTTTGAGGGCACATGGAAAATCCATGCGAACGAAGAAGAGATCGCATAAGAGAAATGGAAAGTCTGTCCATGCGGCAACCAACTCTGGCCGCATGCAGACAATCTATACGGCAACCAATTCTGGCCGCATGCAGATGGCCCATGCGGCAGCCAACTCTGGCCGCAGGAAGATGGCCCATGCGACAGCCAATCCTGGCTATAGACAGAGTGTCTCATGCGGCCCTGTCAGAAGCTCTGTATTCGACCGTCTCTCATGCGGACCCAACTTCATGCGGCCCATTGAGAATGTGGAATATTCCAATCAGGACTCATTTTACCATACATCTTCAGGTGCTAAGATGAGGAAGTCCAGGACAGTGCGGGCCCAACAAGTCTAGTCAACTGTCCAAGCTACGGACCGTCAGCGGGCACCGTTAACTGTTATACGGGCTCCTGATGGAAAGTTGTACATAACCACCCGCGTCCAGTCCCCCAGGGCTAACGGACATGGTGGGTCTTTAAAGTGTCCCTCCAACGATCGAGAGCAAGTGCTTTTACTAGCCTCGGATCAGGGAGCAAACATGATACCTACGCACCTGTGTGGGTCTTTAAAGTCTCCCTCCCGGCGAACACAACCTTCTCTAAGATTTTACAAAGAGCTAACGACGTGGCAAAAGCTCCAATTGCTTTGGCCTTAGCTTCCAAAGAAGAACAATCTTCTCCCACACTTTAGGGCTCTCGGTGTTGGTTAGTCATATTATCTACTCGGACAGCATGGGTTCTGCTGCTGGAAATTGTTAGCGAGTAGGCATGGTTGTTTTTGACCTTTATACTTGTATACCTTTTGTTCTTCACCTACTTTTTGTAGGCCGCTTGGACTATCTCCCAGTGCCATTTTGAGCCCTCCTCCATTTCTATATATTTTTGTTTTCTTTAAAAAATGATGAGGAAATGAACACTAGTAGCTAGACACTTCATGATGTAGCTTCGTCATTGTCTGTTACTACTGGCATTTTTAGCTTCTAGGTTTAATTGGACACTTGTATAAGATTACCTAATACAGTAATCTATTCTTTTTCTAATGGAAGATAGTTAACATTAACAAAGTCCTAGTTAGGTTTAATTAGAGTTGACGTCCAAAAATTGACCAAAACATGAAACTCTTAACAAAACCTTTTGATCCAGTTGGAAACCCAAGCTTGCAATTCAAAAAGTCTAACCGTATGACGTCAAAAATCTCTACTAACGATTGCGAATGGATATCACATGTCCAAATAAAACCGATTGCATATGACATCCTTATTTAACTAAAACAAAAATTATAAAAAAATTAACAACCAACACTCAACTAATTTTTTTTAATCTCATATATACTCACCCATATCAACCATATCAATAAGGTCATTACCCCCGTCAAGTCCTACCGTACATAGTTCTATCCCGTATAGATACATAACTTTCATTGATGAAAATATCAAATTGTAACAAAACCCAATTATAATATTCAAAGAAAAATACGAGAATTTAGAAAATCAAGAGAGTGATTTGACCTTCTCCTTGTAATATTGGATTACGGTATCTTCTACGAAGAAAACATATACACTATGATCAACTCCTCTATCATTTTATTATGAGATGAACTCAATGAAAATAAAGGTTCAAAAATATTGTGACCTCACCAAGGCACCTCGTTCTTTTTCAAATCTCTATCTTAAAAATAAGGAAATATAAAAACATTCCTCATATTGCAGGCATTATCCAAAAAGGTCGAAACCAAGGTGGACGGAGATTCGGACATGGCAAATCAACCAAGACGTTTCCTTTCTACATGTCAAAGGCATACAAACACATATCACTGTCTCTAAGATAATAGATGCAATTTCCTTTTAATCCCAGTTCACTTGCGGAGTATGACACTGAATGAGAGATTGAGTTGTCTAAAAAAAGAGACGATCTCCAATAATGTCCACCATGCACCATTTCTTTTGTGAGGTATCCATTTTGTAAACCCTGATATCAGCTTCTATTCGGGTCTCGAGTAAATAGAACTTACGAACTTTATACAGCTCCCCGCAAGATTCCACGAGTGAATCTGAATGAAGACAGAAACCAGGCGGATATATAGCATTTTCCATTTCAACCAGCGTGAGTCGTAGACAAGGAACACATTCTATAATGCAAATGTTATGTTGATTCGTGCATCCATAGAACCTTCCATTTGAAGATGCTACATCCTTAATATGATATTCTTCTTGGAGCATAGTACTATATTTGTAGAGTATCCAAACACTATGAGCTCCCATATGGCAAAACATAATATTTTGCTCATCCAAGTTTATCAACATGATGACTAAATCAGGATCAGCAGGAGATGAGGACAATACAGGCACCCACTCTTGGAGGTCAGAAGGAGGCAGTAGGACCAGTGGAGGCAGCTCCATCCTCTGCATATTCAAGGGGTTTAAAACAAAGCAATTGGAAGAACCTTGCTCAAGTATCAAAAGCCAACCTTGTGAAGATGCCCACCAAAATTTCCTGGATATTTCAGGTATATGTCATAAAATCTAGACTCTGTTAGGCTGAAAAAAGTTTGGTGACATTTATTATTTTTTCCGTGGTGGAATACTAGCCAGGGGCTGAGGTAGAATCCGGTGGTCGAGATCTCGATTGCTCTCCAACCATATCTGATTTCTCGGAGTTCAAAAATTAACATGCAAATTAGATATTTATATTGATAAATGAAACAATCGTATTAATTGAAGATGTAATATGTATATCTTATTGATAAAACAGAAATATAAATAACTAATTTACACACAAACAAACATTAATTACACACATTTTTCAAAAAAAAATTGGAGTTGGAAACTTCATACTGTAACTATAATACATGATCACATAATGGACATGTTGGTATTTTTGCCTTTAGACTAGGAAAGATGGTCCCACATCGGCTACACCAAATGGTGAGTATCTTAATATAATACATTGCTTGTGTTGAGATATGCACATGAGGTGTGGTGGCGCACAAGTGTGTGTCATGTGGAAGTATTTACCTAGAAGGAAAAAAGATTAATTCCAACAAGGATGCAAGTTGATTTTTGTTGTTCGGACTCGGACATGGACTCCAGGATGCCTCGTGCATGCACGAGCGTATGTTCGGGGGGGGGGAGGGGGTAGGCGTGGACTGGCACTCGACTATGCTGATTGTGAGATGAACTAAAATATTAAACTCTATTTTTGAGTATTGGTATTTTAGTCCCACATCGGATAGAAGAAATGGTGAAGTCTCACTCCACTCTATAAATAGAGCCACCTGACCTCCTTTCTAAAATGCACCAAAGAAGAGAGTTAAGGGAGTCCGTAAAGTCCAGGAAGCCTGTTCAAGTCTCAAAAAATTGACTAAACAAGCGTTCCAAAAGTTCTTTGAGAACTTGCTGGTTCCTGGAAGCGGATCGTATAAAGGCGAATCTTGCTTTGAGCAACGGTGATCTGATCATCCCAGCAAAGCTGCCTTTCTCTTTCTTCTTTCTTTCTCTTCTCCTCTGATCTAATCAGAAACCTCTTATGCTTCTCTGATCTAATCAAAAACAACTTGTGGGCTTTCGTCGCTGCTGCTATAAAATTCATTTGTGCCTTCTTCGAAGTGTTATATTAGATTTTATTTCTCTGAATTCTCCGGGATTTCACTTGTATACCTTCCTCGAAGTGTTGCCAAATCACTCTGTCGACTCACGTTATTCCATCTAAGATTTATTTCGGGAATAACAATGTCAAAGTAAGATTAGATCTGATGGAGAACAACCGTGCAAACCTTCTCGACATAAATTTTAACAAACATGAGAAGTTTGACGGAGATCATTACAATATCTAGAAGAGAAAGGTCAGCCTAAATCTTTAACTCGTGAGCGTCGACTATGTGTTGACAGATCCTGAGCCTTTAATTCTAGAAGGTGAAAATGTTCGAAGGGTCGCCGAGGCCACTGCTCTGTAATCCAAGTGGATGAGAGATAACAACCTTTGCAAGTTGCTTATCTTGAACTCTATGGAGGACTCTCTGATAGAGTAAGACGATACATGCCAAGGACGTCTAGGAGTATGTAGAAAATTTCTATAAGGCAGATAAAAACATGAACAAGATCCACGTGACCGAAAAGGTCTGGAAGATATAATTTGAGGATGACAAGACGATGTTGCCTCAAGTCAAAGAATTTCTTAAGTTACATCAGAAACTTGAGATGACGACATGCGCTTGGTCGATGCATTTGTCGTCGGAGGTATTGTCGCCAAGCTCCCACCTGGGAGGAGCAAGTTTATCGTGGACATGCACCACAAGAAGATGGAGGTGGATCTTGAACGCCTCTTATACTGGATTCATGTTGAAGATGAGCTAAGGACTCTCACCAGCTGAAGGTGAAGTCAGCTCAATTCAAGCCAAAGCCTAAGGACGATGGGGCTTGCTTCAACTGTGGCAAGAAGGGCCACTTTAAAAAAAATTGTAGGGCCAAGCCCAAACCAAAATAGCAGGTATGGCTAAACTTGTTTGGTTTGATACTTAACTTGGTTGCTATTGTTGCACAGGTTGAGTTATCTAGCGTGGTAGCTGACTACTGGTCGGGCACTAGTGCATCTGACCATGTGTGCTCTCGAAGGAGCTGTTCAATAAGGATGAGCCTTGTTATGATAAAGGTTTCGATGGCGAATGTATATCTAGCAGAAGATCTGAAGATCGAGACAGTGGTTATGGACCACCGACAAGGACACTGGAATACATATTACACGTACCAGAGATTTATGAATATCTGATCTCAGAAAGTCTGTTGTCTGATACAGACTTGAAGATGGACATTCGTACTAGCCAGTTGGTATTTTCTTGATGAAGAACATGCTTCGAGAAGATATTCGGTACTGAAGGGATGTTTGAACTTCTGATAATGGCGATGAAGTTACTTCATTGAATGGACAGAGAGTTGTTCTATAATAGAAGCAGATTCTAGATGCCCTTAATTATCTCCAGAATATGGGGGTAAGGCGGTAGAGGGTCTGTGCAGAGACAAGACTGTCAGGAAGCTGCTCAGACGATTGAACTAAAGTACGAATCTTCTGGAGTTAGTACACTCAGATATTTGTGACTTTTATTAATTCTCCACGGAGCCCGGCTCAAAGTGTTTCTCGAAGTGCACGTTCGCATCTCTTTTCAAGTCAAAGGATGAAGAATTCGAGAAGTTTAGGAACTTTAGAGCTGAAGTTGAACATTAAACCAATCTACAACTACTCAGAAGTGATCTAGGTGGAGAGTATCATTTTTTGGATTCACATCGTTCTGTTATGAACATCGAATTGGCTATGAAACGACTGCTCTATATATACACTCAAAATTGATCAAGGTGGAGAGTATCATTTTTGGGATTCGCATTGTTCTATTATAGACATGGAATTGACTATAAAATGACTGCTCCGTAGTATCTATAATCTATAGAGTGTCAGAAAGGAAGATCAAGATGCTGTCAAAGATGATGATATCTATACTGCAGATCTTCTAATATATTTCTGGGGATAGATTGTGTGTACGGCTACGTTTATTACTGAATAATGTACCATTCGTATATCTGACTAGGATTTTTATCAGCACAGGTTCAAGATTAGACCTAACTTGAATATCATTCAAGTGTGGGGGTGTAGCTTCCCTTCCCGAAATTTTTTGGAAATATTTTTATTTTTTTTTATTTTGATTTAAATGGTGATTCTTAAATTCGTATTTTTATAAATAATTATTTAGTTAATTATTACGTGAGATGATTTTAGTTATGGTTGAGTTTTGAAATACAAGAAGACTAGGAATTGTGGCACAGAAGCTGTAGCAGTGAGCCTTGACTAGTGTACTAGCCATGCTAGGGGAGGTCTAGCCATAGTGATACCCGAACTAGGAAAACCAGACCAAGTTGTGAAAGGACTAATTTAAAACGTTTAATTAGTTATTATTTAATGTATTGATTTTTAGATGACCCGGTTGTACCCAATCAGTCCGAACCGGACCCGAACCAATTCCAAACCTATGTGGGCATATAGTAAGACCAAGAACGACCGTGTAGGCACATTTTATGTGTGCAAATATTCTTTAAATTATTTTACAATTTGATATTGTATTCCTAATTATTAAGTATTATACAATATTGGTATTAATATTATTTAGGTATTTGACAGTATTGTATGATTTTATGGAGCCAAATGAGGAGTGCGTAGGTTACGTTCACCAAACACTACCATTGATTTATTTTTAGTAGTATTAAGTTTTTATTATTTTATCATTATTAAAGTAATTTTGTGATTAAATAATCATTATTATTACTATTATTATTATTATTATTGAATTGATTTATGGTAAATTTAATTTATATATATAAATATATAAAGGCGTATATGGCATGTATATACAAATATACGTATATAGTGAGTATATATAATATAATTAAGTGTGTATATATATATATATAAACGTACCTGTATATATATATATATATATATATATATATATATATATATATATATATATATATATAAGAATATATATATATATATTTTTATATATAAAATATTATATATATATATTCTTATATATATATATATATATATATATATATATATATATATATAAAATATATATATATATATATATATATATATATATATATATATATATATATATATATATATATATATATATATATAAGAAATAAATAAATTAGAAATACTATTATTTTATATAAGTAAAGATATGTATCTGTATATCTATACTTGTATTTATGCAAATATATGCATTGTATATATATATATATGCAAATATGTGGAGTAGTATACCGACATTTGTATACGTATATAAAAGTATATATATGTGTATAGGTAAATCATTAAAGAAAAAGAAATAGAAAAAGAATAAGAATGAAAAAAAGCAGTGGCAGCCAAGCCAGGCTCGGCCAGCCCGAGCAGGAGCAGGCAGCCCGGCCCACTCGGCCGTTTCCCCTACAAGCTGCAGCTGAAGCCCCCACATAAACCCCAGCACATTTTCCCCAGCCTGACCCAAGTCTCAGCGGTTTATAATCGTATAGGGAGAGAGAGCCGAGCGAAAAGATAGGATACTCGATATCAGTCGAAACCCTAAAACTCCTCGACCCCTTGCCTCTACCAAACTAAGCGCCACCCTAGACGCGCCGCCACGGCCCGCCGGAAGCCACCAGTGCCGCCCATAGTCGACAGTGAACAGGGGTTCCCTGTTTTGAAGAAGTCCAGCTTTCGAGGACAGTTGTGAAATATAGACTTATTTGGCTCACTAGTTGACTATATTTTATGGGATCTGCGTGCAACCTCCAGGCAAGTATACCTTGCCTCCCTCTACAGTTTATTTACATGCATATTTATTTTATTATACAGTTTTACTAGTTGATTATTTATATGTGATTTGTATATCATGCCTGCTAGTTTATATATAGCCTTGTTTATAATTAGCTTTGTAGTTCATATTGGATTGGTTTTCTCGTGTATCATGATTGGATTGTGTCGTGTCATCTCTGGTACTTGGACTGAGTCGCATCGTGTCATAGGATGAATAAGTCATATCGGAACTGCTGTACCTTGAAATTCTTCAAGCTAACCTGCGAGTCCACATTAGGGACGAGGGTTAGTAGTTAAGCTAACTTGCGAGTCCACACAAGGGGCGAGACTTAGTAAGCTAATCTGCGAGTCCACATTAGGGACAAGGGTTAGTAGTTAAGCTAACTTACGAGTCCACACTAGGGGCGAGAGTTAGTAAGCTAATCTGCGAGTCCACATTAGGGACGAGGGTTAGTAGTTAAGCTAACTTGCGAGCCCACACCAGGGGCGTGAGTTAGTAAGCTAATCTGCGAGTCCACACCAGGGACGAGGGTTAGTAGTATATGGTTCACACCTGCGAGTCCACACTAGGGACGAGGGTGATGCTGGCCTGCGAGTCCACGCTAGGGACGAGGGTTAGTAGAATATGGTTCACACCAGCGAGTCCACACTAGGGACGAGGGTGATGCTAGTATGCGAGTCCACACTAGGGGCGAGGGCTAGTAGTTGTTCAAACCTGCGAGTCCACACTAGGGACGAGGGTTTGAGTATTCGATTGGTTGTCCATTGACATCGTGATATCGTGTTCTCTTGTTTTCTCTAGCAGTTCGTTTAGGCGTAGTGGTTCTTCCAGTCGTGTATAGTCGTATTTTCATACGGATTGGTCCTTCTCATTTATTTCCTGTATTTTCTTTATTGTATGATAAACTGCTAGATAGGCATGTTTTTATGTATCTTGCTATGTCCCCTGAGGACCTGATGATCTCTTCAGGTTAGTTATTGCGTAGAGTTAGTTAGCAGCTCTGGATGGTAGACGTGATGATACGCTTACGGGATTCAGGTATCGTTATTGTATTTATTATCCTCTCGTGCTTTTCTTCATTATCATAAGATTTCCTGTTTCTTGATTCAGTTTAGACTCTTGTTATTTTTCTTTAGAGTCTTATCGGACATACATGCTAGTGGGCTGCAGACCATGACACATAGTGTTCATTCTTGTTTCATATTCTTATTGTGGATTGAGATATGGATTTGTTTGCCATGATTTGGTAGTATACCATAGCCTTGACAGCGTTTACGTACTCGAGTCGGGCTGGAGTCCGTTCGATACGTAGCTGGGCTTGGACACGCTTCGTATCCGAAAAGCGGGTGCGGGTCGTGACAAGTTTTTTTGGTGGCCCATGCAGGTCAGAGCATATCGTATCGGTTACGTAACTATACTGGTACGAGCCTGCGACTTTGACTAAACCTTAGAAATCTCAATCCACTCTGCTTTGAAATCTCTCCTAGAAATTCTCTACGTCCTTGAAAACTCCATATTTGCTCTCGATTATACTTCCTTGCTTTCCGTACCATTGATTCGCGTCGCTTCCTATTCCGGGGGGACGAATGATCGTGCTGTCTAGAATTCATCAAAAATTCTTAAATTATAGTATAATATTGCTTGACTATTGAATATTTGGTTGCTTATAGATATGAGGGATTATAGATGCCATATGCCTAGATATCTGCCGGTAGAATTGTTAGCAACTAGTTAGAAGACCCTAAGGTTCTAGTGACCTTGTTTTGAGGAGTAGTGTGACCAAAGGTGGGTAGAAGTCCTCGAGGCTTCGTAGTTGCAAAAGGATTAGGAGGAAGATATAAACTATTTTTGAGGAAATAAAAATTAAGGAGATTAAGTAATAGTAGACTTTGATTTTTAAGGCATAGTATGAATTAGAATTTCGAGGACGAAATTATTTAAGGTGGGTAGATTTGTAGCTTCCCTTCCCAAAAATTTTTGGAAATATTTTTATTTTTTTTATTTTGATTTAAATGGTGATTCTTAAATTCGTATTTTTATAAATAATTATTTAGTTAATTATTACGGGGGATGATTTTAGTTATGGTTGAGTTTTGAAATACAAGACGACTAGGAATTGTGGCACAGAAGCTGTAGCAGTGAGCCTTGACTAGTATACTAGCCATGCTAGGGAAGGTCTAGCCATAGTGATACCCGAACTAGGAAAACCAAACCAAGTTGTGAAAGGACTAATTTAAAATGTTTAATTAGTTATTATTTAATATATTGATTTTTAGATGACCCGGTTGTACCCAATCAGTCCGAACCGGACCCGAACCAATTCCAAACCTATGTGGGCATATAGTGAGACCAAGGACGACCATGTAGGCATATTTTATGTGTGCAAATATTCTTTAAATTATTTTACAATTTGATATTGTATTCCTAATTATTAAGTATTATACAATATTGGTATTAATATTATTTAGGTATTTGACAGTATTGTATGAGTTTATAGAGCCAAATGAGGAGTGCGTAGGTTACGTTCACCAAACACTACCATTGATTTATTTTTAGTAGTATTAAGTTTTTATTATTTTATCATTATTAAAGTGATTTTGTGATTAAATAATCATTATTATTATTACTATTATTATTATTATTATTGAATTAATTTATGGTAAATTTAATTTATATATATAAATATATAAAGGCGTATATGGCATGTATATACAAATATACGTATATAGTGAGTATATATAATATAATTAAGTGTGTATATATATATGTATAAACGTACCTGTATATATATATATATATATATATATATATATATATATATATATATATATATATATATATATATATATATATATATATATATATATATATATATATATAATTTTTTTTATATATATTATTTTTATATATATATATATATATATATATATATATATATATATATATATATATATATATATATATATATAAATATATATATATAAATATATATATATAAAAAATATATATATATATATATATATATATATATATATATATATATATATATAAATATATATATTTATATATATATTTATATATATATATATATATATATATATATATATATATATATATATATATATAAAAATATATATATATATATATATATATATAAAATGTAATAATAGAAATAAATAAATTAGAAATACTATTATTTTATATAAGTAAAGATATGTATCTGTATATCTATACTTGTATTTATGCAAATATATGCATTATATATATATATATATATATATATATATATATATATATATATATATATATATATATATATATATATATATATATATATATATATATATATATGAAAATATGTGGAGTAGTATACCTACATTTGTATACGTATATAAAAGTATATATATGTGTATAGGTAAATCATTAATGAAAAAGAAATAGAAAAAGAATAAGAATGAAAAAAAATAGTGGCAGCCAAGCCAGGCTCGGCCAGCCCGAGCAGGAGCAGGCAGCCCGGCCCACTCGGCCGTTTCCCCCACAAGCTGCAGCTGAAGCCCCCACATAAACCCCAGCACATTTTTCCCCAGCCCGACCCAAGTCTCAGCAGTTTATAATCGTATAGGGAGAGAGAGCCGAACGAAAAGATGGGATACTCAAAATCAGTCGAAACCCTAAAACTCCTCGATCCCGCACCTCCACCTAACGGCGCGCTACCCTGGACGCGCCGCCACGGCCCGCCGGAAGCCACCAGTGCCGCCCATAGTCGACAGTGAATAGGGGTTCCCTGTTTTGAAGAAGTCCAGCTTTCGAGGACAGTTGTGAGATGTGGACTTATTTGGCTCACTAGTTGACTATATTTTGTGGGATCTGCATGCAACCTCCAGGCAAGTATACCTTGCCTCCCTCTACAGTTTATTTACATGCATATTTATATTATTATACAGTTTTACTAGTTGATTATTTATATGTGATTTGTATATCATGCCTGCTAGTTGATATATAGCCTTGTTTATAATTAGCTTTGTAGTTCATATTGGATTAGTTTTCTCGTGTATCGTGATTGGGTTGTGTCGTGTCATCTCTGGTACTTGGACTGAGTCGCATCGTGTCATAGGATGAATAAGTCATATCGGAACTGCTGTACCTTGAAATTCTTGAAGCTAACCTGCGAGTCCACATTAGGGACGAGGGTTAGTAGTTAAGCTAACTTGCGAGTCCACACTAGGGGCGAGAGTTAGTAAACTAATCTGCGAGTCCATATTAGGGACGAGGGTTAGTAGTTAAGCTAACTTGCGAGTCCACACTAGGGGTGAGAGTTAGTAAGCTAATCTGCGAGTCCACATTAGGGACGAGGGTTAGTAGTTAAGCTAACTTGCGAGCCCACACCAGGGGCGAGAGTTAGTAAGCTAATCTGCGAGTCCACACCAGGGACGAGGGTTAGTAGTATATGGTTCACACCTGCGAGTCCACACTAGGGACGAGGGTGATGCTGGCCTGCGAGTCCACACTAGGGACGAGGGTTAGTAGAATATGGTTCACACCTGCAAGTCCACACTAGGGACGAGGGTGATGCTAGTCTGCGAGTCCACACTAGGGGTGAGGGCTAGTAGTTGTTCAAACCTGCAAGTCCACACTAGGGACGAGGGTTTGAGTATTCGATTGGTTGTCCATTGACATCGTGATATCGTGTTCTCTTGTTTTCTCTAGCAGTTCGTTTAGGCGTAGTGGTTCTTCCATTCGTGTATAGTTGTATTTTCGTGCAGATTGGTCCTTCTCATTTATTTCCTGTATTTTCTTTATTGTATGATAAACTGCTAGATAGGCATGTTTTTATGTATCTTGCTATGTCCCCTGAGGACCTGATGATCTCTTCAGGTTAGTTATTACGTGGAGTTAGTTAGCAGCTCTGGATGGCAGACGTAATGATACGCTTGTAGGATTCAGGTATCGTTATTGTGTTTATTATCCTCTCGTACTTTTCTTTATTATCATAAGATATCCTGTTTCTTGATTCAGTTTAGACTCTTATTATTTTTCTTTAGAGTCTTATCGGACATGCATGCTAGTGGGCTGTAGACCATGACACATAGTATTCATTCTTGTTTCATATTCTTATTGTGGATTGAGATATGGATTTGTTTGCCATGATTTGGCAGTATACCATAGCCTTGACAGCGTTTACGTATTCGAGTCGGGCTGGAGTTCGTTCGATACGTAGCTGGGCTTGGACACGCTTCGTATCCGAATAGCGGGTGCGGGTCGTGACAGGGGGTGTCTGGTGTACGTGAAGCTTTTGGATTTCAAGATTCAAAAGTCAGGGACGAACACCAAGAAGACAGTATTTCTGGAATTAGCTGTTGTAAGCTATGCTCAGAGATCACTTGATATTGTATATTGAGTCTCGCGAGACAGAATTCTTTGAAGACAAAATTGCTAGGGATAAGAACATTATTCTTGCGAATGTTCCGGAGAATATTGTTGGTACCAAAGGAGCAGGTACTTTCAAAGAAGTAGAAGTCCAGAAGGTGGTTGTCATTGATGACAACACTTGAACCAGTATTCGCTAAATAGTAAGCAAAGCGAGTGAGAAGGCAGAAAGATTTCGGAGATAAACTTTATCATCCATCACGTGGAGGTTGATGGGGTGATGAAGTCCAGAGATACGATCTTCTGGAGGAAAGAGTCAATGATAATATTGACTCTGTAACATCCAATTATAAGTGTATGTTAGTTAATCTACCTGAAGGAGCTAAACCTATTGAATCTTGAGAAGAAAAAGACGAAAGTTGAAGGAATTGAAGATAAGTTCAAGGCTAGAGGGTTTGCTCAAGAATAAGAGATTGATAAGGTTGACGCATATGCTCTACTAGCTAAGATGTCAACTATCAGGATGACGATGGCCGTGGCTGCTATTCATAAGCTGTTTTATCATCAGATGGATGTCTAGACAGTATTTTTGGATAAAGAAATGACAGTAGAGATTCACATACAACAACCAGATAAATTTTTCGTTCATGGTATTGAAGACAAGGTCTACAAGTTGGTGAATTCTATGTACAATTTGAAGTACACTACTAAGCTGTGACTCGAAAAGTTTGACCAGGTTATGAGGTCAAAAGGCTACAGGGTCAGCAAGACTGTTAAAGTATATTCACACTAAGTTCGCTAATAAGAAATGAGTCATCATTTGTCTCTATGTGGACAACGTAATGATGTCTCACTAGAACAAAGATGTTCTTTGTTTGCCATTGATTATCAAAGAACAGACAGTTTTATGGGAGGACTGAACTTTAATTCACAATACAAACTCGCTCGTATAAAGAGAGCCTAGAAACAAAACCTAGGAAAAGCAATCTAAGTACAATTGTTTAGTTTTTAATTCTGGAGGGTGACGGTAGAGGCTCGGAAAACTGATATCAACTCTGCCTTACTTCTTGGACGATCGGACGCATCCTTGGCTCCGGCGAAGAAAAGCTCTCTATATCTCTCTGCTGCTCTGTGTGTATAACTCTGTGTGTGCTTTTGCTCTCTGTGTGTGTAAAGGAATAATCCCCTGCTATTTATAGGACTTTGTGATAAGTGGGGTGTGCAATAACTGTGCCTTGAAAAGTGGGCGGTTGGGGATTGGTTAAGATTAACCTTGATCTGTTTGTTGGAAATCAATCTGAGCTGTTGTGTTGGTTGCAATAAATCTGCATTGTTATGATTTGTTGGTTGCAACAAATCTGCGTGGATAAGTCTCAGTCAATCTTCTGCCACATGTCCCAACCGCCATTATGCCGCGAGTCGCATGAACGGGGCATCCTGGCAGAGCCGCATGAGTGTGATCTGTTAATTGAGCCGCATGAGGGTGGCCTCACAACCGAGCCGCATGAGGATGGCCTCACAACTGAGCCGCATGAGGATGGCCTCACAACTGAGCCGCATGAGGGTGGCCCCCACAACCGAGCCGCATAAGGGTAGCCCCACAACTGAGTCGCATAAGGATGGCCCCCCAACTGAGCTGCATGAGGATGGCCTAGGCGGTCCGCATAGAGAACTTATTTGGACTTTGTGAACTGTGCCGGATATCTCATAGATTTTCTCGTCTTTTGATGAGCATGACGCGTCTCTTCATTATGTCAGAGCCGTCAGAACTGTTACTTTATGTCAGAGCATTTAATGTCCAGCTGCAGGGAGTAATTATGGCTAGCTATAATCGGCCTGTTTTGAGCTGCATGAGGCCACGTGGCTCTTCCTGAGCCGCATGAAATTCCTGAGCCGCATGTGGCTCTCTGGGACTTTCTGAGCCACATAAAGCTCTTCAAGCTTTTGAGCCGCATGCTGAATCTGGGCCGCATATGAATTACTATTTTTTTCATGCTTCTACATGACCCCTTCAAAGTTTTCAATTTATAAAAATTGAAATACTTTGAATAAGAAGCATGTCTACGTAATCTCTTCATGCCGGATAGGCTTCTCTGACCGCATAGGATTTTCTAACCGCATAGGCTGCTCTGGCCACATGGACTGCTCTGGCCGCATAGACTTTCTAGCCGTATAGACTGCTCTGGCCGTATGCTATCCTTCATGCCACGTAGACGTCTCATTGATTGCTCTTAATTTGTTTTGATTTAAAGTCGTCTTTTGGGTAGGATCCCAAGAGTCGGCATTAAATATTTGGATTTGCCTTGATGATTCTGAGCATTCCTTTTTGCATGAGAGGAAATAAAATCCCAAGAGTCGGTTTTATCTTCTAGGCAGCACATAATCCGAAGCACCTATCGGTCCACGCGCCCTATGTCCGCCTATAAATATGAATAATTTTTAGAGAGAGACTCTTTACTTTCTTCTCTTGTTCAAGCCTTCTTGCCCTAGTTGCCATCTCTTCTTCTCCTTCGATCACCAATGGCTCCCAAGACTTCCTCCAGCGCTGCGGCAAAGGGTAAAGGAGCGGCTTCCTCGTCGACTGTGGCACCCACAGTTCATCCCGATGTTCACTCCGCCATTGATGGTAAGAATGTTGGAAGAAATTGTATGAACTCAAAATCCTAACCATCATGGCTACGTCGCATGTTTTATGCGCGGGCCTTCTTTATTTTCATTGAACTGTTCAAGTTTATTGTGATGCATACTGTGCTGTATGTGCCGTATGTACATCTCATATCCGAGCCGCATGGGGGTATGCCTCATGTCCGAGCCGCATGAGAGTCGTCTTGTAGCCGCATAAGCACTTTACAAACTGGGTCGCATGAAGACCCATCGAACAGTGCCGCATCAGCTTCCTTTAAACTGTGCCGTATGAAGTTCCAACAAACAGGACCGCATAAGCTCCCTCGAACTGTGCCGCATAAGACCCCACCAAATCAGAGCCGCATAAGCTCTTTTAAATTGGGCCGCATGAGCACCCGCTAAACAGAGCCGCATAAGCTCATTTGAACTGGGCCGCATGAGCACCCGCTAAACAGAGCTGCATAAGCTCACTTGAACTGGTCCATATGAGGCCCCGCTAAACAGAGCCGCATAAACTCATTTGAACTGGGCCGCATGAGGCCCCCCCCCCAAATAGAGCCGCATAAGCTCCTTTAAATTATGCCGCATAAGGACCCGCTTAATCAGAGCCGCATAAGCTCGAAAACACTAAGCAGTTTTCCCTGGCCATCTTCTAACTTGTTTCTTCTGTCCTTTTTTAGTGAATTTGCCAGTCAATCCTGCGGGAGAGCCCTTGATAGGTTGTGCCCAATCTGCTGTGGGCGTGAGGTTCGATCACTTAGTCGAGTATGTAGTGAACCTGCTTCCTAAAGACGAACCTGTGGAGAGGCTGAGAGACATTAAAAACCAGTCCTTCTACTTTCTTTTAGGCATGATGAACTCAGGGCTATTGGGGAACCAACACCTGAAACCAGCGTTCCTTTTCGGAGATGCCCTGACCGTGAAGAACTCCCACGTTCTGGATATATCTGAGAGTTGGAGTTTTATTTCTGACGGGATGGCGATCCATATTCCTCAGATGGAGCGTCATTTCTCCTTGGCGTGGTTCAACATGCTGCCGATGGACAGAAAGATGGAGGATTCCTTGACTCCGACCCGAAACGAAATATTTGTGGGCAAAATCCACTATAACAATAACTTGGGGTCAGTGTACGCGGGTAGGATACCGGTCAGCCGCTGTGTGATAGGGTTGGCCCCGGGCAATTTCTTGAATGTGCAGGGTCCTAATTTCAAGTTCTCTCAAGCTGACACTTTCCTGAACCAGCTTGCTCGGAAGGGGTCCTATCCCGTTGGCCGGTTGTCGCTGCTGAATTGGATACACCCCCTCCCTTCGTGGACCAACATGTCTACGTGGATCGTGCAAAAATATGAGACTCTCCTGCGCGAGATCGGACTCTACCATGCTTTTCGAGGCACCTCTTACGGCTTGCCCATAAATAAGAAATTGCTCATGGCTCTGCTGGAGATGTACAACCGCCGTACGGGGACCTTCTTTACACCCATAGGGGAGATGGGGGATGCTCTTCACGAGATACATGACGTCTCCAAGCTGCCTTGGGAAAATAAAGTCTTCGAAGTGTATACCCCGACGAATAAAGAGTCGAGGAGTTGGAGGAGAGGTTCCCGGGCTTTGTTGCCGTCTACCGGGAATTGCTGTGTCATCACAGAACGTGCCAGCAGATGTCGAAAAAGAAGAATGACAGTTCGGAAGGGAACCTTCCGCATACAAAGGCCTGGCTCACTTACCTTTTTAAACTTGGCGCCTCAGGCCGGGTTTCTTCCCGAAGTCCTCGAACTCGGAAGGAGGTGCAGGACCAAGTGTCGACCGCCAAGAGGGTAAGAACCACCGACGACAGATTCGGGAGTCAGTCTGACTCTTTTGCTTATTTTTATCAAGATACTCAGCCGTTGTCCGAGAAGGCCCTTCTGGCAGGCTTTCTGATGGAATGGCTGCGGAACTGTGTGGTCTCAGGAGGGGCTGGTTCTGTTTGCAAAAACAAAAGTTCTTTTATTTCACAAACTTTGTAAGAAGATTACAATTGAATTATGGGAAAGTACAACTATAGGAATCCGATCTGAAGACGATCGCTTTATCTTTTGGACGATGTAAACTGTGAAGACGATAGCCTCTGAAGAATGCAGCAGCACTTGGGCAAGAACTCATGATCTCTGTGATGATTTTGAATGATCTGATCTTAATAATGAAGGACTTGAAACTCTATTTATAGAGTTCCGAAAATAACTAATTAGTAGTTATTTCTGGATTGTGCAGGCTGGATTGCGTAGGCATTGGACAGCACAAGCAGCGAACTACGCTGGCAATTACTTGATCGTGGCTCAACTGTATTAGACGCGTGGCATTGTTTGATTGAAAAGCGCATGGTCGTGTACAGACGGTTGCCACGTGGGTGAGCAATTGATGGCATGTAGGCCACGTGTAAAATGTCAGTTATCTTGATAGATTATGCTGCTTGAACTGCGCTAGCTTCAGACTGCGCTGGGTTCGAACTGCGCTGAAGAGGATCTGGCAGACTGCGCTTCGATTGGGCTGGCAGATTGCGCTGGCTGTACAGCTATCCTAAAATGCGACGCGGCTCGAGAAACGGACAGAATCCTCGCTTTTCGGGCTGTCAGTTGTCAGAAGATCTGATTTTGTGTCAGGTAATGATGACGTTGCCACGTCAGCATTGTGCGCTCTGATGGTAGCGCAGTTCGGCCTCGCGCAGTTGATTTGTTGTGCAATCTGCTTCCTGCGTAGTTCATTTGAAGGGTGCTCCATTTGATTTTCATTACTTTTTTGATGGATGCAACTTGATTTTTAGGACCTACAAGACCCCCTTCAAAGTTTTCGAAATTTGAAAATATTTCAAAGTTTCGAAATACTTTGAATTTCAAATTTAAAATCAAGTTGCGCAAGTGGCGCTCTGACTGCGCGTTTGGAGGAATCAGCTCCGACTTTTGTGGCATAATCTGAGGTGACTGTTGTACTTCTGAAAACTATAAATAGTTTCCATTCTCATTCTGTCAACCTTTACTTGTTTTCGATTTTCTGAAGAGATAAAAGCTTCCCTCCTATTCCGACCACTTCTCCTCCTTCTCGCCGTCGACGTTAATGGCTCCTAAGCGAACTGCAACAGAGAAGGGCAAGGCTCCGGCTGAATCTTCGACTCGGGTTGCGCCCCGAATCTCTCGTCATAAAGTTGGCCACCCAGCACTGCAAGGTAGATGACAAACTCGATCGAAACCCTTTTTAGGGTTCTTGACATTTTCGAACCTTCATACCTCTCTCTTTTTAGAGATTGATGGTATTGTGCCATCCTGTTTAGGGTTTTGGTTGCACACACACAATAGTTTTTCATTTTTATGAAAACTATATGCTTGCACAATCGGTTGGAAAGCGCTAGCAGATGTTCAGCGCAATCCATCGATTTGTGCAAGTCAGTTGAGTCAGCGCAAACTGATGGCTTGCGCAAGCGGGTTAGCGCAACCTATGCCTTGCGCAAGTGGATGTGTTGGCACAATTGGATACTTTGCGCATGTGGGTTGCATTGGCGCAATCTGATGCTTTGCATATAGCGCAATTTGATGAACTCTTTTCAAAGAAACTTTGTGATTTTGCATGTACTGATCTTTATCTCTTTATTTGATGCAGTTAACCTCAGGGAAGATCCAGATTATGAGGTCTTTGCAGGATCTTTGGCTGAACCTGAGTTCAAAGAGGATCTTTCCCATGTGACATATCCTCAATATGCCTTGCCGTCATCTCGGTAAGCCATCCTGATGGCCCAAGATAATAAAACTCTGCTGTGTTTAATGAACGGACAGCCACTCCAAACTGCAGATACCGTTACTCAAAAGAAGCCATTGTTCTTGTTTGGTGAGGCTTTCGACAAGAACTCTCAGCCTAGACCTCGCATGGAGCAGAGGCTTTTTCAAAGAGGCGAGAAGATGATACTTCTACCGGAGATTTCCAGATGCCTTCCCCTGTCTCGCTATGCTTTTGCGAGCTATCCCAGAAGGATGGAATGGGATATAACTCCACTTCAGCAAGCTCGAACAGGGAACATCTGTGTGAAGAAGGGGCCGAACAGCAAAGACATGTTCTACAGTTCCTCGGAGCGTCACAGCTCCCTACTCAGAGGGCTGAAACCTGGGTGCATCCCACCAGAAAACTCTTCCCTGCTGCTACCGGTCAGAACACCGATATTCGTAAATGAATTTACGAAGGTTGAAGGAAGATTTCCAGACCAAGATATTCGATTAACAGGTCTTATGAATCCAGATAACAAGAGGTGGAGCTGCATAGCCAATTGGATATTGGCTCAATTTGAAATCGGCTCAAGGAGATTGAGCTGTACCAAGCGGTGTATGCCACCGTTTATGGTTTCCCACCTAATCCGCATCTGTTCCTTGCATTGGTAGAGAGATACAATTACAGAACGGGGACTTTTATGACACCATACGGAGTGATCGGATTGGCTTTACACGAGATGAAGTACATCTCCAGCTTGCCAATGGGGGATATCCCCTATGAAGAATTTGTCCCAACCAATGATGAGTTGGACAAATTACGCCAAGAGAATGTCGACATGGTGGCTGTCTTTGAAGAGCTGCTATGCCACTACAAGATCTGTTCCATGTACTACAAGAGTGGTACATCCGGCACCTGTTACTCAACCAAATGGTTGCCGTATCTCTTTCTCGACCATATCATTGAGAAAAAGACAAAGGAGCACGATAACTGCAAACCCACCTTCTTCAGACCACTTAGCCACAGCAAAGTGATAGGGTTGATGGAGGAGAACAAGGATATGGATATCAAGATCGAAGATGATCTTCAATATCCCCCTCTTAAGAAAGATGATATTATTGAGAGTTATATGAGGATGAGCTATAGGCCCATGTCGAAGGAGGCCCAGTTGGCGGGTTTCCTCACTTATTGGCTCCGACGATACGTCGTTCCTGGAGCCAGCGCCGTCGATCGCTTTCATCGAGGCATACTATTTGCTACTGTCCGCTTAGTCTTCGGCTACCGGATGGATCTATTGTCTGCGATGACTTGCGGAGTGAATGCTGGCCTCCGCCTTTTTGTCGATCAGATGCTTCGAGGAAAGGGTGAGAAAGGAAGCTTTCCCCGGCTGGAGCTACCATACACATATCTGTTCGGATGGCTGCTTCTGCACTATCCTTCACTGATGAACCCCGATATGGGAGCGGTAAGCGGCAGCTTCTTGAGGAGATTCTCCAAAAGCAAGTGGATATACACCACTTTAAGAGATTGCAGACGCGCTCTGAATCTCGGAAAGGGATGGAACTTCTATTGTGTTCCCCCTCCAGCTGGCTATGAGCATATGTCCACCAACCTTGTCGATTATGGGAGGGCACAGCCTCTTGGCCACACAATTTTCAACTGGTTGAAGACGATCCGGCCGTCTCACTTAGTGTACCGATTTGAAGATGAATGCTACATGGAGCCTTATCTCCCGAGCCGATTTGCACGCCAATTCGGCTATGACCAATTCCACGTAGGCAACGCCATAACGTGCCTACAGGGAAAAGGTTATCTGATCGATGGAGCCCGGGCTTGGGCTTACTATAATGCTCGGGACACGAGGACGATGTTCTCGATGCCACTAAAGAGCGATCATGGTCCTCGTATGTTGTATACATATTCACTCTTCTACACATCGGCGAACACTTTTGCTGAGAATTTTAGTCTAGTGGACAGTTTTGCGACTGCAGCCCGATTAAAGAAGGGAGCATATGTTGTGGTGGCTCCTGGAAATGATGAAGAAGATGAGCCAGTTGATGCACCGTTGGAAGCTTCAAGGGAAGCCAACTTTTCTGAAGAAGTCTATGAGCCGCTGCGTGTCTCTTTGAAGGTCGTCAGATCTCCAATCAAGGAGAGAAAGAAAAGGAAAGCGGAGGAACCTTCTTCTCCAGTTGTTAAGAGGAAGATTGTCTTAGAATCTTCAGAAAGGGTTACTACCCGGTCGCAATCTCGGCAGCATGCTGAGTCGACTCAGAGAGAAGAGGCAACGACTCCGACCTCTCTTCAAAGGCAAGTAAATATTGTAGATGTAGAGAGTCCAGAGAGAACTTTACGCAGAAAGAAGATAGTTTTCAGGAGGAAAGTGGCCACTCCTCCAAGATCTATCCTGTCATCGGTCGTGACTAGTGCTGTTGCCGGAGTCATGATGTCGTCTCCTACACCTGTCCTTGAACCTAGACAGAAAGCTTTCAGTCCAGAGGAAAGGGACGAGGTTGTAGAGACCAGGGAGGATATCGTAGAGACAGCAGATGAGGCTGCGAAGCCAAATGAGCCAGAAACAGAAACCGCCCACCTTCCGGCTTCTCCTCGATCACTACATGCCGAAGAAGATAAGTTAATGATTAAGGCACTGGACAATTGTGACTTTGGCTTCCACGATGATGCAGATCCAGTTGCCGCAACTGACAGTGAAGAAGCACGAGAAGAGAGTGCAAGTGATGAAGAAACCTCAGCAGAGGCTGTTGATGACACTCTGAATCCAGAAGAGGATGCTGATGTACATGCATCCCTAGAGAAGAATGCGGTTAAAGAAGTAGCACGGGAGGGAGCTACTATCACCCATCAAGGAGGTATTGGTATTGACTGATATTAATACCCTTATTTTATGGATTAAAATGGATGACATCTTAATTTTTATCCATGCAGAAATTCAACTTTCTCCGATTCCTCCGACATGCACTGATATAGTGCCAATAAAGGAGATAGCCAGCAGTAGCCATCACTTATCAGGCGGCTCTGAAACGGGTAGTAGCCAGGCAGTAATGTCTGAAGCTACTTCTGCGAGGCTACAACCCATGTCAGCAGATGATAAACTTGTCACTGGTTCCAGCAATGGTAAGATTACCCTTACTTTTGATCCTTTTTGATAGTTGCTAATGACAGCAAACTGATGGGGTTTATTTGATTTTGCAGAGGAACATTTGGGAGGAGCAACCAGCTCTACCATGGCTCCCTTGTCCAAAGAGACTACGGTTCATGCTACCGAACATCCATGGGAGTAGCTACTATACCCGGTGCCATCGCTACTAACAGATTTATAATTGGTTCCTTCACCAACCTTTTCTTCAATTCATTAGGACCCTTAATAGAAAGGGTAATGGAGAAAGAAGATGTTGGTTTTATCACTGTTAGAGGTCCAACCTCTTATCTGATTGCTGCCATCCGAAGTCAAGGTGATGAAGCGCAAGCTTCTTATCTTGAACACATATTGGATGAGCTGGAGGAATCAGTTAAGATATACAAAGATCTCAATCGGGGAGAGGTAGAGTCCTTGGTACATGCTGAGTTTAAGAGGATGTCTCGAGAGGCTGCAGCTACAAAAGCTGATTTCCAGGTTTTCTTGGATACTTTTGCTGCCAAGTCTTCAGAGTACAACTCCCAGATGAAAATAATAGCATCTGCTGCTGGGGAGAAGGAAAAGAAAGTTGCCGAGCTGAAAGCAGAGTTCGATCGACTTCAAGAAGAGTTAAGAATTGTTCAACTTGCTCTGGAAGAAGAGACTACTCAACATCAAGCTGCAGTCCAGCAACTGGACATTCTGACTCACGAAAGAAATGAGTATGTCAGGACTCATCAAGCTGAAATCTCCCGCCGACTAGTAACCTTACCGACTTTTGATGAAAATTCTAGTATGGAGGAAGCTAGAAGGCGGGTGATGGATTCTCGGGAGGAGCGACTTCAAGCTTTAAAGCAGCAGATGGCTAGTTTGATGACTCCACCAGCTGAATAGGAAGATTTTTTTTTGTATCTTCTGTTTTGTAACATGTCTTTTTTGTAATGCCTTTTAATTTTGATCAATAAAAAGACATTCTCTTTGTGGCTCTATTATTTATTGCATATCTCATTAGGATATAAATAATAGCGATAGAAAATATATTCAGAGGTCCGGGACATGATATATTTCTTGATTTAGAAAATAATTATATTTATTATATCTGCTCAGAGGTAATGTGGACATGGCAGAATATAATTTGTTGAATATTATTATTTCAGTAAACAACTTAATCAAAGATGACAAGTTGCTGATATGATTGAACGGATAAATCGTCAAAATGCATGGACGAAATGAATTGTTGGAATGAACGGATGAACCGTCAGAGGAATTGAATGAATGGATGAACGGGTGAACCATCGGATGAATAGATGAACGGGTGAACCGTCGGATGAATGTAATGAACGGGTGAACCGTCGGATGAATGTAATGAACGGACGAACCGTCGGATGAATGTAATGAATGGGCGAACCGTCAGATGAATGTAATGAACGGGCGAACCGTCAGATGAATTTAATGAACGGATAAACCGTCCGGTGAATGTAATGAACGGGCGAACCGTCATATGAATGTAGTAAACGGATGACCGTCAGATGAATGTAATGAACGGGTGAACCGTCAGATGAATGTAATGAACGGGTGAACCGTCGGATGAATGTGATGAACGGGCAAACCGTCAAATGAATGTGTTACTTCGTTGTTCCATGAATCTCTGTTTATAAATAGAACAGAAAATTAGATGGAATGATCACTTTCACTCTTCAACATAAAGATGTCGTCTGGAGATGCATCCAAGAAGACTGCGATCACCCCAAAAGTTGAAGCGGGCACTGAAGAACGTCATGCCGAACCGACTCAGCCAAAGCAGACGGAGGCGGATGAAAGTTTGTCTGTATCCCAGTCACTACGGGATATCCTGGATTTCCTACTTGAACCAGGGAAGACTGAAGAAGAAGAGGCCATGAGGATGGCTGCTTGCAAGTTCCTGGTAGGTTCGAGCAAGGATGTTCTCGGCTCTTTTGTCGAATTTATTTTTGAGAAGGACGGCAGTGGTCCTCGTCCTGTCTATAAAAAGGACGATAATGATTCTCGTCCTTGATATTATGTAACGTCATTCATGATGAAATAAAATCAAATTTTATTTATGTACTGTCTTATCGTATTTACATGAAATCCTTGTTACATTCATACATAGTATTTCTTAAGGAATTTGCCATTGATAGGCATCATAGCAACTCAACCGTCCAGCTCTGTAAGTTGATAGGCTCCGTTTGAAAAGACTTTGCTCACAATGTAAGGACCTTCCCACTTTGCATCGAACTTGCCTTTGCTCATGTGAGTCATAGTCATGGGACGTCTGACTGTTAGAACGAGCTCTCCTTTCTGAAAGGCTCTGACTTTAACTTTGCGGTTGAAAGTCTTCGAGATGCAGGCTTGGTATAACTCAATATGCTGTTGAGCCAATAGTCGCTTCTCGTCAAGTGCCTCCAATTCCTGAAGTCGAAGAATATCGTTGTTCTCCGTTGTAAGCTCATTAGCGATGGCAATCCTTAAAGACGGAATTTGAAGTTCCAGGGGTAAAACTGCTTCGCAGCCATACACTAAAGAGAAATATGTACAGCCTGTAGGGTTGCGGACCGTAGTACGACAGGCCCAAAGACATTCTCCAAGCTTTTCACTCCAATTTCGTTTGTTAGTAGACACAAACTTCTTAAGGAGCTTGATGATAGTTTTGTTGAAGGCTTCAGCCAAGCCATTAGCAGCAGGATTGTAGGCTATCGAAGCGACATTGTCAATCCGGTGATCATCACAGAATCTTGTAAACTTCTGGCTGATAAATTGAGGTCCATTGTCATGAATGATCCTTCGAGGTACACCAAATCTATAGATGATATGATGTTTGACGAAGTTGATAACGCTGCTGGTTTTGACTTCAGCCAGAGGTATAGCTTCAGCCCATTTGGAGAAGTAGTCGGTTATTGCTAGTATGAACCGATGTCCTCTAGAAGAAGGAGGATTGATGGGACCTATAATATCCATGCCCCAAGCTTCAAAAGGCCAGGAAGCAGCAGTCGGATGAAGGAATTCTGATGGTTGATGAATAAAATCTGCGTAGATTTGACAAGCTCGACATTTTCTTGCATATTCGATGACATCAGATACAATAGAGGGCCAGTAGTAACCCATGCGTCGGATACGATCTTGTAACTTAGGGCCGGGTTGATGTGCTCCGCAAACACCATCATGAGCTTCACGCAATACTTGCTTCGCTTCATCACCAGCAAGACAGTGTAAGAGATGACTGTCATAAGTTCGTCTATAGAGAGTCTTAGTAGTCTGATTATAGTAGAATCGGAGAGATCGTCGACGAATACTCGTAGCCTCCTTGGGGTCTTCAGGAAGTATATCATGGACTACAAAATTGATGAAGGGAGCTCTCCAATCTTCACTGATAACATTGACTTCAGTAAAATTACTGAACTCAATATTACGATTGTTGTCGATGCAAAATAATTCTCGATTAGAGACAACCACCACCTGCTATCTTTTGACAGGTATGGCTAAGACTGCTGCAAGATTGGCCAAAGCATCTGCTTCAGTATTGCAAGCCCGGCGGACATATTCGATAAAGAAAGCTTTGAATGATGTAGCCATGCTGATTGCCGCTTCATGATAAGGCACTAGATCTTGATGACGAACTTCATAGGTTCCTCTAACCTGGTTAACAACCAGCTTGGAGTCACCATAAACTTCAAGATATTCGACGTCTAGTTGTTTAGCTAATTGAAGGCCAATGAGAAAAGCATTATATTCTGCTACGTTGTTGGAGCAGGGTTCATCTAGGGAGTAGGCTCTTTGGATAGTTGACCCGTCTGGAGAAACAAGAACAACCCCAACTCCTGCAACAATGGCCCCATTCGGTCCAATCCTGGATGCACCGTCGAAGAACAGACGCCAAGTAGGAAATTCTTTGAAGATCATATTTGATTCCAATGTCTTGTCTGGAATTTCATCATAGAGTTTAAATGTTTCTGGTATAGGATGAGCCGCTAAAAAGTCAGCGAGCGCTTGACCCTTAATAGATTTTTGTGGAACATATACCATGTCATATTGGGCTAGCAAAATGGCCCATATAGCCAATCGAGAATTGAGTGTGCTGGGTTTCTTCATTAGTACCCGAAGAGGATTAACTCGGGATATAACATGGATAGTTTGGCCAATAATGTAATGCCTCGTCTTTTGAACAGCGAACATAAGAGCTAAGCATTCTTTCTCAACGGGACTATAACGGTGTTCGGCACCAATTATAGTACGACTAAGATAGTAGATGGCTTGTTCATGGCCTTCTTTGTTCTTCTGGACAAGTAAAGCACCCAATGAATGATCCATAGTACAGACATACATTAAGAATGGTATGCCAGAGATTGGTGGCACCAAGACTGGTGGGTTCATGAGATATTGTTTTATGTCGTCAAATGCTCGTTGACATTCTTCAGTCTAAATGAAAGAGACACCTTTCTTCATTAACTGGATAAATAGTCTATAGCGTCCAGACAGATTTGAAATGAATCTCCTAATGTACGCAAGTCGACCTTGGAATGCTCGTAGCTCTTTTAGGTTGCGTGGAGGACGTATCTCTTGAACGGCTTTGATCTTCTCGGAATCCACGTGTATACCTTTAGAGGTAATGACGAAGCTGAGAAATTTACCACTAGAGACACCCAAGAATAACTTGGTGGGATTCATTTTCAGCTGATGTTGGCGCATCAGATTGAAGATAGTTCTCAAATCTTGGATATGATCTTCCTTTAGACGACTCTTGACAACAATATCGTCCACATAGCATTCGACAGTCTTGCACAAATGATCTCGAAAGATGGTACTCATAGCTCGTTGGTAAGTTGCACCAGCGTTCTTGAGACCAAATGACATCACGGTATAGCAGTAGACTCTGCGAGGAGTGCGAAAAGAAGTATGTTTTTCATCTTCAGGATTCATCCGAATCTGATTGTATCCAGAGAATCCATCTATAAAGGATATTCTTTCGAACCCACAAGTGTTGTCGATCATGACATCTGTGATAGGGAGAGGAAACTCGTCTTTTGGACAGGCTTCATTAAGATCCCGAAAGTCGATGCAAACTCGAACTTTGCCAGTTTTTTTCAAGACTGGGACAATGTTGGCTACCCAAATCTGGATGTTGTTCTTCTCGAATAAAGCCACAAGCTATAAGCTTTTTGACTTCATCATCAATAGCATCTATCATTTCTGGCTTGAATCGCCTTTGATGTTGTTTGACTGGCTTTGCATTAGACAAGATATTCAATTTGTGAGTAGCAACTTTGGGATCTAAACCTGGCATGTCTTCATAACTCCAGGCGAAGACATCAATGTATTCTCGAATAAGAAGAATTAATTCTTGCTTATCCGCCTCGGAGAGGTTCTTGCTGATGAATATTGGACGAGGTGACCCATTTTCTTCTACATAAATTTGGAGCAATTGATCTTTGGTGGGAGGTTCTCGTTGTTCGAATCGGAGTTCCCATTGGGTGTCCATTCGTTGAGCCCAAGGATCTGTTTCGGGATTTTTTTCGATATCTTCGTCATAACCTTCTGGAAATTCTGCAGAGACCATGTTAGAAGATACGATCAGCCGATGAACCTAACCAATGCTAGTGTCAGAGTCCCATGATCTGGAATCAGAAGAGTTAGAGCGCTCTTCACTATCAGACTCGGAGGCTGCTGGAGATAATACCAAAGGTAAAGCATATCCGAGACCTCTTTTTGTCCTGCTGTAGTATATTTTTGATTTTCCTTCCAGAATAACCGTACAGATAGGAGTTCTTCTACCCTTACCGTAGTTGAGGCCATTCTTGAAATCATAACCCATATTTCAGATGATGTCTTTTGATTGTTGACTATAACGACGGAGTTGGAGACGTCCCATATCCTTATTTTTGCTATCATCCGTATAGCTGAATTTTTGTTCTGGTCCTTTACTAAAAAGTATCGGACTCTCGCTTCTCTTTCGAGAAGGGACAACAAAGTATGAATCATCTGGGTATTCGAGTACGACCTCTATTTGAAGAGACTGTACAACTCCCATTGTAAATGACTGAAAGCTATCTAACATATCCAAATAGTACTTAGCATGATAAATGACATCAGTATACTGGAAAGGAGATGCTTTTTCATTGATTTATACATCTGTATTTACAACAGGACCTTTAGCCTTAGCAGGCTTGGTCAGATTGATTATAAGAGGGGGAGAAGAAGAACGTGGAGGAGGATTGGAGTTGTTACGACGGAGGTCGATAACAAGCGGCTCAGAGGAGGTGAGCTTCCTTTTATCCTTGTTATGAGATAAATCAATAACAAGTAGCTCAGAAGAGGAGCTGTCTTTTATCCTTGTTATGACGTAGGTCGATAACAAGTGGCTCAGAAGAGGTGAGCTCCCTTTGATCTTGACCGCCATTAGTTGGTTGCTTCTGGACTGGCAAGTGAATAGCCAGTGGTTTGGAGGATTGAGGACGAGAAATACGCCCTTTGACAGGTATGATGAGAGTATCATTAGGCACTGCTTCTTGTTCTTCTTCAGTGTCCAGAGCCAGTACTACCTTTATGAACTCATCCTTATACATGCGAGCATCGTTACAATATGCCTCGACACCTTTGAAAGGATAGAGATCCGCAACCTCCTTTTGAACCTCTCCATTGTCATCAATATATTTGAAACATTGATGGAGAGTCGAAAGAACAATGTTGTGTTCGTGAAGGAATGGTCTCCCTAAAAGAGCATTGTAAGAGCAACCACGGTTGTCGATAATATAGAAGGTCACCTTTGTGCGAAGATTGCCAATTTGGAGTTTTAGGCGAATCTTGCCCAAAGGCTCACTTCTTCCTTGGTTGAACCCCAGGATGGTGGTAATTGTACTGGAAAGACTATGTACTGGGATCTTCAGTGCATCTAACATTGTCTTTGGCATGATGCTGAAGGCAGACCCTGGATCTATCAGAATACGATCGACTTTTATCGAGTCGACATATCCTGTATAGTATAGAGGACGGTCATGCCTATTGTCTTCCATCAGCATATCATCCTGTGTGAAGGTAATGTTTGGAATTAACTCCAACACACTGTGACAATGGAGGCAAGAGACAGGCTCTGCTTTCGGCTTCTTCAGAAGGGTTAGACATGTTTCCGCCTGCATGAGAGCTTCACTCAGAGTTTCTCGAGTCTCTTTGGAGAGGTGCAAGAGCTCGAAGATTGACAGCCTGGCCGGTGTATTGGCTAGTTGGACCAAAATATCAAAGTTGTATGGCTTCTCAAGTCCAGAAGGGGATGACTTCTTCAAAGGTTTGTCGAAGCGGACTTGTTGTTTACCTTTATCGGCTGCTGTCGGCTTAGGGGGAATAGGTTCTACAACCGGTGAAGACATAGCAGGGATGCCCTCAGCAGAGACAGGTTGCACTGGAGCAGACTCAGAAGAAGAAACATGGTTTTCTTGATTTTCAGGAACTTTCCGTAGATAGGCTTTTCCTGACCTGGTGCCCAGCAGGATTCCCTCTTCAACTATGGGGTCAAAAGATACCATATTGTAGATATTTGTTTTGCCCTTGGAGCGGTCTTTTTTCTTGGAAGGAGCCTCGAAGTCTACAACAAGGTCTGGATGGATCCACATAATCTCACCATTATCAAGAGATAAGGAGACGAGACCTTCACTCCGTGGAGGAGGGAGATTCTCGATCTCAAGAGTGGCCTTGGGGATAGGGATAACACCATGATGTACCATTTATGGAAGGAAGTTATCGAACTGTACTGAGACTATGTTCGCGGTAACAGTCTTCTCATCTTGTTGAAGAGTGACAACACCAGCGTTGACTAGCTCCTGAATTTTGCCTTTGAGCACGTAATATGCTCGAGTGGGATAACCAATGAACCTGTGATAAGCACAGTATTTGGGATGATCAGTCTTACCGACCTCGTCGGGCTTCTTCGGGTCTGGGAGCTGGAGCTTATAGCTTTTGATTAAGCAATCGAAGATGCTCATGGTGTCATTCTCGTCAAAGGAGTACTCAACTTTCGGACGAGGTTTCCTTGGAGGAGGGGCAGAAGGAGTAGAAGCAGACGTAGGTGGAGCTACGTTAACAGCCAGAGATTCTTTGTTCTTCAGATTGATGTTCAAAGTTTCTTTACCCTTGCGGTTATTCTGGCGATTACCGCTACTAGCTGTCGGGTGTTCATTCCGGTCGGGGTTAGACATGTGTACCCCCAATTGCTTGAATTTGTCAGCGCTAACTTCAGCTACTTTAGTATTGATAATGAATGATGGCCAATCTTGAAATTGATTTGACCCCGTCCACATGCTGATGATAGGCAAAATATTTGCCTTGCAGGTATCTATAGTGACAGCGGCCGGAGTTCCAGGAAGCATCTTTAATGCTTTTCGGCAAAATCTTTCGATGAAATTCTCAGCGGTTTCATTATGTCTTTGTTTGATCTTGTTGAGGGCCGACATGGTCATATCGTTGATTTCCTCATAGAATCGCTCCAAGAAGATTTGTTTCAAACCCGAGAAAGAGGTGATACAGCCATCGGGCAAGCTCCTGTACCAATCGTATGCTACACCGGCTAAACAGTCGACGAATACACTGGTAAGAAGAGCGTCATTTGGCTGAAGTTGAACAGTCATTACCTCAAAGTGGTTAATGCATTGACTTGGAGACGTGCTGCCGTCAAACAGCGATATTATAGGGATTTTGTACTTTGGAGGAAATGGGACTTCCTTCCATTCAACTGGATAGGGTTGTTTGATCCCCAATCTTTGTAAGTTGTCCTTCTCTTTGAAGGCCTCGAATTAAGTGCGCAAGAGTTTAACAGCTTCATTAGCATCCTTCGATGACGCAGAAGGAGCAGGTTGAGTGTTAGGAGGAGGAACAGCATGGTAAGTGCTACCCCCAGCTCCTGACTGACTGGGTGTGGGTTGAATTTGTACAGGGGGTATTTGAGGAGATACTACCCCCAGACCTGCATTGACAGACACCGACGATGCTATAATCTCAGGATTTATAGCTGGTGCGGTCGGTAGTATTGTATGTTGGGTCACAATTATAGAATGCATACTTGCGACCATTTCAGCCATGGTCTTCAGCTTATCCTCCAGTGCAGCTATTCGTTGTTCTTGATTTGCTGAACTGGAAGCATCTGGGTCTTCAGTGACGACGTATGCTGTCACTTCTCTAGGTACAGTAGAAGACACTGTCTGTTCAGAACTTTTGCTGTATGCATCATAATCAGAGAAGGAATCCTCTCTTGAATGAGAAGTAGGAAGATGACCAGAAGGATCTTGAAGAAGATTCCTTTGACCGATTGTGTCTCGGCTTCGGGATCTGGTGTGTTGAAATACTCCTTCAGAAGATTCTTGGAGTAAATCTAAATACCACTGGCTGGGCCTGCGAGGCTTGCCGTATTTGGAGCACTTTCTACCCCCAGTGTCTCGAGAAGTCATGTTGACGGAAGCATACAACACTTCGTCTTCATCTTCTGACATTGGTTCAGAAGTTACAAAATTCAGACGATCGAAGACAGATCGTTTTGTTGTCTGACAACAGCACTTGATGACAACCTTGTGATTACAATGGTGTCCAAGTGGCTGAACTGGAGATGTTGAGATATCGTCCCGTTTTGGCTTGAGGTGCTCTCGGAGATCAGGAACAATGACGGAACGAGAAAAAGTCTGAGGGATATGTTCTTTGACCACATTCAGAACATGGTTCCGGTTCTTCAAATGTTTTGTCCCATGAGTATATAGAGAAGTACTCACCTCATTAGCATAGGTGTCAGGATTTTTCATCCTGGAAGTTTGTCTCTGATACAAGTTGATCTTCGGCATTGGCTGCTTGCGTTTCATAGAAGCTGGTCTATTGAGATAAGTCCTTAGATCAGCAAATTCACCCCAGGGGTTTCTGTCTGAGACACCAGTAATTTTTTCCTTTTTTGAGCGGAATATCTGGAGAGTTGGAAGATCTTGGAATTCTGCTACCGGAGTAGGCAGAATTCCTCTTTGATCAGTACACTTCCCTTTGGCAGGGAGGGAAGAACTCTTGTTTGAGAGAGTTCTTGTACTGATTGGTGCCGAGGCACGTTCAGATTGATCTTCTACGGTAAAAACCGGAGAAGACTGAGAAAATACCAAAGGACCTTTTCCTTTATTTTGTGAAGAAGGGTTGGCTAAAGAGCGTTTCCCTCCGTTGTCTTCCAAGTCGTGGAACGAGGAAGTTTGAGAAAAAACCAACGGGCCTTTTCCTTTGTTCTGAGGAGGAGGAGGAACAGTCAACGGACTACCCCCAGTGGATTACGCTGGCGCAACAGGGTGCTTGGGAAGAAGAGCAGAGTCTTTCCTCTTGCTGTGAGAAGAAGGGAGATTAGTCAAAAGACTATCCCTAGTAGACTGCGCTAGAACAGCTTGCGCTAGGATTGATTGCACCTGGGAAGCTTTGACAGATAGCCTTTTAGTCACAGAGACTGTAGTTTGTGCAGCAAGAGTTCTGGCTTCAGTGGTTTGCGCAGAAGGAAAAGAAGTCACCAACTGCTCCAGGGGGAGAGGAGACTTACACTTGGCCATAGCAGCATAGGAAGTGGCTTGCGCAGCAGCAAGAGGAGCAGTATACTGCGCAGGAGTTCTGGCTTGCACTTTGGTAGCGCGGGTGGTGTTTTGCGCAGGAACAGAAGTGGCCAGTGGCTCTTTAGCAGCAGAGACAGCAGGTTGTGCAGATGATTGTGCAGAGGACTGCACAGAGGATCGCGCAGAGGACTTTGGAGTCCACACTGAACGAACCTTGCTCTTGGCAGAGGTTGCAGTGCGACGAGTAGCCCCGGAGTTGATCATCGTCTCGTAGGCAGTCTGGTTGACCTTCACAACCAGCGTCTTCTGTATCTTTCCGATAGACGCACCGTCACATTGAGTTGTCACTTCCTCGTCGAAGAAGAAAGTCGTCCCCAGCAGAGTCGCCATTTTGTTTGCAAAAACAAAAGTTCTTTTATTTCATAAACTTTGTAAGAAGATTACAATTGAATTTTGGAAAAGTACAACTATAGGAATCCGATTTGAAGACGATCGCTTTATCCCTTGGACGATGTGAACTGTGAAGATGATAGCCTCTGAAGAATGCAGCAGCACTTGGACAAGAACTCCTGATCTCTGTGATGATTTTGAATGATCTGATCTTGATAATGAAGGACTTGAAACTCTATTTATAGAGTTCTGAAAATAACTAATTAGTAGTTATTTCTGGATTACGCAGGCTGGATTGCACAGGCATTGGACTGCGCAAGCAGCGAACTGCGCTGGCAGTTACTCGATCGTGGCTCAACTGTATTAGACGCGTGGTATTGTTTGATTGAAATGTGCATGGTCGTGTACAGACGGTTGCCACGTGGTGAGCAATTGATGGCATGTAGGCCACGTGTAAAATATCAGTTATCTTGATAGATTGCGCTGCTTGAACTGTGCTAGCTTCAGACTGCGCTGGGTTCAAACTGTGCTGAAGAGGATCTGGCAGACTGCGCTTCGGTTGGGCTGGCAGATTGTACTGGCTGTACAGCTGTCCTAAAATGCGGCACGGCTCGAGAAACGAACAGACTCCTCGCTTTTCGGGCTGTCAGTTGTCAGAAGATCTGATTTTATGTCAGGTAATGATGACGTTGCCACGTCAGCATTGCGCGCTCTGATGGTAGCGTAGTTCGGCCTCGTGCAGTTGATTTTTTGCACAATCTGCTTCCTGCACAATTCATTTGAAGGGTGATCCATTTGATTTTCATTGCTTTTTTGATGGGTGCAACTTGATTTTTAGGACCTACAGGTTCTATTGAGAGGATCAGCCATAACTTTATCCTCCCTACTGTGAAGCTGGTCTTTGGGGTCAGATTAGCTCTTCTCCTAGCCATGGTGTGCAGTATACATCATAGCCTTCATACTTTCTCGTCCAAGGTCATCTCCCGTGATACGACGAAGGACTTTGAACGCATTGAGCTACCCTATTATTATCTGATGGGGTGGCTGTTGATGCATTGTCGGTCTTTGATGAGGCCTGGCCCCGAAGATGGTGTAACTGCTGATGATGCCTTCATCTTCCAGTATCGCCGTATGCCCTGGGATTGTGAGACCATGCGTGCCTGTCGGATGGCACTGGCGAGGGTGGACAGATACACATTTTTCGTGTCTGTTCCTCAGTTTACTACTGCATAAGTCAACGACGTACATCTTGATGGTATTGGGCCTCCCCACTTCTTATCTGACAAGATGCTCCTTTGGTTGCATAACATTCGTCCTGCCCACCTGGTATATCGCAACCGCAACACTGTCTACTTGGAGCCTTACTTGCCTAGTAGGTTCTCCCGACAGTTTGGGTATAGTCAGCTATTCCTTGGACAGTCCCAGCTCTTGCCTGGGTTTTAAAGGTAGCGTCCTTGATGGCATCAGGGCCTGGCACTATTATAACACGGTTCACATCCGTACCAGCTTCTCAGTTCCTGATGCTGGGGATTCAGGGGAGATCTTGTATTTGGCGGCTCTATACCATGTCATGGCGAACAAGCATCCTGTTGATTTTGACCCGAGTACCAGCTTCATTGTTGGTACTGGCTTGGAAGAGAAGCCCAAGGGGTCCAAGGCGAGGAAGAAGAGGAAGAACACGGTTGCTGTGTCGGACTCGGAGTCTACCGACGCGGACGAAGAGGATGACGAGCATGATCTCGATAACTCTCTTGCTCCCAGCAGAAGATGTGGTGGCAGATCAGCCGTCTGTCATGCCTGGTCCTTCACGCAAGTGAAGCAAGCGTGAGCCTGCCATTGGCGGCATAACTTACTCCATGAAACGGGCTGCGTTTAAGCCTCGTGGGCTGCTCATAAGGGAGAGACGCGATGATGTTGACGCCATTTCGGAGGTGAATTGAATTACAACCATCTTCTTCTTTAGCTCTTCTTATTCCCGAACTGTGACCTAATCATTTTTTTTTCTCTATAGGCATCAGAAGAAGGGGACTTTCTAGAGCCGGCTGTGCCTCTGCGGTCGACCCGGCACTAACTACTCTAATTAGATATATGAGTGCCGAGATTCTTGCCGCCGGGATTCTCCCAGCGACGGCTGAGGTTCCTCCAGTTGTTGACGTCCCAACCCAGGGCGACGTGGTCTCTGCTGAACCCGTCCCCGAGACTGCTGAATTTTAGTCTGGTGACGCTGATTCCAGTTGTATCTCCTTCCGGGGCGGCTGGGGCAGATGAACCAGCTGCATTTGGGTCGGATGTTGCAGGTAAAAAGGCTACGATGGCTACGAGCGAACCTCAGCCCCAGCAACTCTCCCCAGGTAAGCTAAGTCAAATTTTGACCAATGAGGAGGTTCATTTGTTCTATCATTACATCCTTCGGGTTAAGCTGATTGATGGTTGCCCCGGACATACAGGTCCTGCTCCTTCACTGCCAACGACGGATATTATCAGGGGAGAGTTCTCCAGAGGGGATCTGGTGGAAGAGAGTGCCTCCTTCTCCTCCAACTTACCTTGAGGAACCTCCCGCTGAATCGAGTTCAGAAGAGCAGACAGCGGAGGGCCGGGGCGGGAAGAAATGGTCCCTGCACCCTCCTCTGTTCATGTGGCTCTGGAGGTCGACCTTTCTGTCCTTCCGAGTCTCCAGATCCTTCGGGCTGCGGAGGAGGAATTGGCCGCTATTCAAGCGTCTTTTCGCTCGGAACTTGTTTTCCTTGTGGCAGGGGCATCAAGTTCCGGTACATCTTCTTCGACACTGCCAGCTACTCTTCCTTTGACGTCGTCTTCTTCAGAAGTCCTAGATGAATCATCAAAGGATGTGGTTGACAGTTTCTATCGCCACCTGAAGCGAGGGGTTGAGGCTGCCGTGGAGAGGGGAACTTTTTTTGCCTTGGCCCGTCAATTCGCCCATGGCCATATTGAACTCCTTAGAACCCTCCCCGGTGGAAAAGGGATATTTGAGCTTCTGGAGCCCAAATTGCTAGAGGCGGATCAGCTTGTGGCCCAGTTTTAAGTACTGCGGCAAGTCGACCTGTCTTCAGTAATAGATCAGGAGCGGGCCTTCCTCATAACTATCATGGAGAAGGTAAGGGCTACACGAGATGCGTCCAAGCCGATTATAATGAAGGACCTCCACGATCTGTCTCTACAGTACGATCAGTTGAGCCGCATGGGAGAGGATTGTATTGCTCGGAAAGCGGTCGCCTCTCGCAGGATAATCGATACGAGGGAGAAGCTCTCAAGCTCCAGAGGAAATTGGCTTTCTTGAAATCTGAGCTCGAGGCCTCCCGCAGGGATAAGGAGCTAATTGTTCAGGAGGCCGACAAAGTCACCCGGACTTCTGCTGTCTTGGAGCGTGCTTTGAAGAGGCTTGAAGATGGCTGGCAGGCTCACGCACATCTGGAGGATGCGGAGCGGTTGACTCAGGAGGCCGAGCGCCGGGTCAAACGGCGATTTGAGCGGTCGACGGCCCTGCTGAGGGAACGTCTTAGAGAATTATGTGTCGCCGAACCGTAGTCGACCTTTTTTCCTTTCTATTTTGTTATTTTCTTTCATTTTAATAGGGACGCGGTCCCCGAACATATAGTACTTCTATTTTTTAATAAATTACTATGTTATACCATCATCTATTGTGCTTGTATCGTATTCTTGGTATTATGATGTTTGCCCCACTGGAGGACTTTTTGTTGACCTATTACCCTTGGCATACCTTGGTTTTAGGTATGGATAATAAGTTTGATAGAGATACCTAGAACAATTCCGTGGTGAGACATAGAAGTTCTTGGTATTGGGCGAAAGAATGCCATGGAACAGCTGGACTCCAAAGGCATGTGATAATGAGAAAAGAGGCGCATGTACTAGGGGACCTAGTATAGCATTTGTGGTCAACTGCGGACATTTGTGGTCAACTGTGGACATTTGTGGTCAACTGTGGACATTTGTGGGCCTATTATCCTTGGCATACCCTGGTTTTGGGTACGGATAATAAGTCGAGAGAAAACCAACATACTTACTCAGAGGTAATGAGGACGTGGTAAATATGAGAGTTTCTTCAATGGAGAGGTAATGAGGACGTGGCAGGAGTGGACACCATGAAGGGCACATAGAACAACTCAGAGGTAATATGGACATTGAAGTTCTACGTGAGGGGCGGTTTGTTTTTGATGGAAGCGAAACAACTCAGAGGTGACATCGACGTGGTTGTTTCGGGAAATTTGTGGATCTGTTACCCTTTTTATGCACTGAAAGTGCGGGTGATAGATCATGAGGAAGATGCTCTTTTAGGAAGGAAGTTCATAGGTATGATCATACATGACTTACTACCCAGAAGATGCGATATAGATTCATTTGGGATGACCAGAGTGTAAGTTCAGCGGTACGTGGGGGCACATAACTTAACAGTCCGATTGATTTGGAGGATGTCATTTAGACATAATACTTCTTCAAGAACTTGCCGTTGACGGGCATCGTGAGCAAGTCTCCGTTTTGTTTTACGAGGCGGTAAGCACCATTAGAGAATACAGCCTCAATAATGAATGGGCCTTTCCACTTTGGTTGAAATTTGTCGGCGGTTTTGTGAGTCATAACCATCGGCCTTCGAACTGCCAGAACGAGATCGCCCACTTGAAATGTTCTGAGTTTAACCTTCTTGTCGAAGGCTCCAGAGATGCGTGCTTGATACAGCTCGATTCGTTGTTGAGCTAACATGCGCTTCTAATCTAAGGCCTCCAACTCTTGTAGCCGGTGACGGTAATTATCTTCTGTCGTCAATCGATAGGTGAGGGCGACGCAGAGCGAGGGGATTTGAGTCTCCAGTGGAAGAATTACCACACTCCCATACACCAGAGAGAATGGTGTGTTCCCGATGGCCGTCCGGACTGTAGTACGGTATGCCCATAAGCATTCGCCAAGCTTTTTATTCCAGTCGCATTTGTTGGAAGACAGAAACTTCTTGAGCTGTTTGATTATAGTTTTGTTGAATGCTTCTGCCAACCCATTCGTCATCGGATTGTACGGTATTGAAGCAACATTCTGGATTCGGTGTTTGTCATAAAATCGATAGAAGGCGTGACTTTCGAACTGCGGACCGTTGTCGTGGATGATCCTTCGGGGCAGTCCAAAGCGATAGATGACGTGATGCTTGAAAAAACTGATCACGTTTAACGTCTTTACTTCTACAAGCAGGACAGCTTTCGCCCATTTGGAGAAGTAATCCGTAATTGCCAGTATGAAGCGGTGCCCTCTGGATGAAGGTGGGGTGATAGGACCAATGATATCCATTCCCTATGCCTCAAATGGCTAGGATGCCACCGTTGGATGTAGGAATTCGGAAGGTTGATGTATAAAATCTGCGTAGACCTGACAGGCTTTGTACTTTCTTGCATAGTCTATCGCGTCTGCCATCATCGTAGGCCAGTAGTACCCATCCTGCGAAGGCGATCTTATAATTTTGGGCCAGGCTGATGGGCCCCGCAGACGTCGTCATGTGCTTCACGTACAGCTTCTTTGGCTTCTGTATTGGACAGACACCGAAGCAGTAATCCATCGTATGACCGCCGATACAGCATCTTTGTTTCTGTATCGTAAAAGAATCTGAGAGAACGTCTTCTAATAGAGGTGGCTTCTTTCGGGTTCTCCGACAAGATGCCATAGACTGCGAAGTCATTAAATGGGAGCCTCCAATCCTGTGTCTTGTCGACCGTCAGGGCATAATAGCTCTCAGCAAATTGGACGTTGTTCTTGGGACAGACCAACTCATGGCCTATTACGTCCACCAAATGATGAGTATATTTTGGGACCGCCAGGGAAGCGGCCAGTCCTGCTAAGGCATCGGCTAAGTGCACCCAGCTTGGTCATGAGGACCCTGAGGGGGTTAACTCTTGATATGACATGGATGGTTTATCCTGTAACATAGTGTCACATTTTCTGGATAGCGAACACCAGAGCAAGACATTCCTTCTCCACGGTAGTGTATCTATGCTCAGGCCCAATCATCATTCGGCTGAGGTAATAGATAGCTTATTCATGCCCCGCATCATTGTTTTGTGCTAGTAAAGCATCGAGGGAATGTTCCATCGCTCGTACATAAAGCAAGAACGACTTTCCAGCAACCGAGGCCACCAGAACTGGAGGATTTAACAGATATTCTTTGATGTTGTCGAACGCGCGTTGGCACTCTTCATCCCATATGAATGAGACGCCCTTCTTCATGAGGTGGGTGAATGGTTGACATCGCCCGGAGAGGTTAGAGATGAACCTCCTAATGTAAGCTAGCCTTCCTTGAAGGCCTTGGAGTTCACGAAGATTTCTCCGGGGACCCATCTCCATGATTGCCTTCGTCTTTTCCGGATCTATATGAATTTCCTGGGCAGTAATGATAAAACCTAGGAATTTTCTACTAGATATGCCCAAGAAAGATTTGGTAGGATTCATCTTCAAGTTGTGCGCTCGCATCAGGTTGAATATTGTCCTCAAATCGTGCAGATAATCTCCCTTGGAGCAGCTTTTGACGGTGATGTCGTCGACGTAACACTCCACGATCTTATGCAGGTGATCTGAAGATGACACTCATAGCTCTTTGAAATATGGTGCCGGCATTCTTTAAACCGAAGGGTATGACGGTGTAACAGTACACGCCAATCGGTGTTCGGAATGATGTATGCTTTTCGTCGTCAGAAAATATCTTGATTTGGTTGTATCCTGAGAAGCCATCCATGAATGACATGCGCTCAAAGCCACATGTGTTGTCGATCATGATGTCTGTAATGGGAAGAGGGAACTCGTCCTTAGGACATACTTCATTTAGATTTTGAAAGTCGATACAAA
>JANAVB010041817.1:3284407-3544735 GCA_029216955.1 Iris pallida
ACATATTTGAGAAAATATTTTTTCATATTATTATACACTTTCAAAACATTATATAAATTCTTGCTATAAAAAGCCTTTGTTTATTTACGTATTATTCATAAAATAGTACTAGGAAAAGCAAATCATTATGCATATTCGTGCATACGTATTTTTGTAATTATTTATTAGTCTATTTTAAATAAAAATGTAATTTTCGAGATTTATTAATATTAATATTTTATTATTAAAAAAGATATTTAAAAATATTTATTATTTTCGAAATTATTATTATTGGTATTTTGAGAAATATATTTGGAAGTTATTGTGGCCATTTAAATCTTGATTTGATTTTTGGATTTATTTAAATAGTTAAATATTTGAAGTTTGATTGATCCCATTTGATTTTGAGCTAAAAATTTAATTAGATTTAATTGGATTTAGATTTGGATTGGATTTGATTGATTTTAATTAAATACATGAATTATCTAATTTGGGTTTTAAATCTTTTCCTAACCCTTATCTTAATAGGAATTCCCACATCCTATAAATAGGCAGGTACTCCTCCATGTATTTCTATTCTCCAAATTCTACAAACGTGCGTGTATCGTGTCCGTGTTTCCCGTCCAAATTCTTATTCCATTATTTATACATATACAGTTCACCTTCTTCGTGTCCACATGTCGGACACGATTTCGACACAGCAAACCCAATCCTCTATTCTAAACCCTAATCCTATTCTAAACCCTAATCGACAACTCTCGGGCCGCCCTTCCTGCTGCTCGAGCCCCGTCGCACCCGCCTACGCCTCCGTCGTAACCATCAACCACCATTATCCTCACCACCATACAGCCGGTTCTCCCACAGCCCCGACACCGAGCGACCCCCTACCATCACCGCCACAGCGTCTCCGTCGACCACCCCGACCTTCCCTACAAATCACCGGCCAAACTGGCACCAGCACCACGACGACCACAAATCACAGCCATAACCCAGCACCACCATCGCCATCCCGACACCCCTCCGGTGGCGGAGCGCCACCGCCGACAAGCCCAAAACACCCAAAACTAAAAACCAAACCAAGACTCACCTGTCCGAGCCCCCGGCGCAACCGCTGCCGCTCCGTGGCCGTCGTAGACCAGCCTCGCCTCCATCTCCGTCAGCCTCCGTACCCCCCTCGTCGAGTTCGTGCGCCCGCCGCTCGTGCTCTCCCCTCCGCCACGGCGTGCCCTAGCCACCGCGTTCGCAGCCTCCCTCTGTCCACCAGATCCCGAGATCCGGCACCCGAACCCCGCCGTCACCGGCCGTCGCGACCGCTACCCACCTCCACTTCCACCGCCTGCGTCCGCCACCGGCGCTTCTTCCGACCGCCCTCGGCGCCTCGCCTGGCCGCGCGCTCGCGCACCCGTCATCGTCGGCGCAGCCCGCGTCGCCGAAAACCCTTCTCCCTTCCTCCCAATCTCTCCGCCGCCCCACGCCGATCGAGCCACCGCCGACCCTCCGCTCGACCGTCACCGATCCCTCTCTCCCCATCGATCGCTCTCTTCATCCTTCTTTTCTTATCATTCTGTTCTCTCTTTACTTAGATTTTTAGAAATAAGTCAACAGCATCATTTTATTATTATTTTTTCTTTTTATTTTAATTTACTCTTTTATGGTTAATTATTATTATTATTATATATTATTATTATCATTATTTATTTATTTTTGCTGTTACTTATTATTGATATTAGTTTCTCATCATTATTATTCTTATAATTATTATTATTATTCTGATTATTATTATTATTATTTGTATTATTATTATTATTAAATTGTTATTATTATTTCTGGTTGTTTCATAGGTTTGCTACAGTATTAGGAATTTATATATATTTTTGTATTATAAGGTATTATCACTTTTAGTATTTTGTTTTATTTTTCAAAACTATTTTTATAACAAAAAGGACTAGGCGCTGGAAGCCATAGATTTATTATTATGGTAAAATTTTTATCCTCACACGTAGTTTCAAAATCTAGTTAGAACCCTAAAATATGTTATTTTATGATATTTGATAAGTTATAAATTTTTTTTTGATAGTTATTTAAAAGTATTGTTACTAAATATATATATATTCTATTTTCGACGAACTTAGAATTTTTAGCCAAAAATGATTTTCTTGACTTCAAGTATTTTTCAATAATTATTAGATTCAAACTAGTTTTTGAATATTATAAATAGTTTTCTAAATTTGAATATATTTATTTACATCGACTATCCTTCCGCCCATGACTAAATTCCAATATTCATGTTCCCTCGCCAATTCAAGCCTACCTTATGTCCACCCTAACTAAATTGACCCTTCTGGACCCAATGGAACTGTCCGTGCCACCACTCGAGGTCTCCATGTATAGTCGTTGCACCGAAGTCACAGTTCATGCCAGCTTGATCATTGCAGTACACCAGGCGTCCTACCAGGCAAGACACCTTGCCATTTGCTGTTTAATTATTTTAGCTCATATTTCATGCATGTTCATTATTTTCTTTATACAAAATAAACTGTGATACATGGCATAACCTGTTAGAACTTACTTTTCATTTATATTCTGCTATGTATTATTTTTCTTACACATTAAACCTAGATTTAAGGGACCACCTTTGTGTGTTGCATTCATGGCCTTGACACATTTATTCCACGTTGTTGTGTGTCGCATATAAGACTCGGACATGCGTGATTGGCTGGCCACCAGTACGTATAAGCCGTGCGTTAGGAAATAACTGCTAATAGAATTGTATGTTAGAAGACTTAGCAGTTACGAGTTTGCATTGGGCGGAAAGAACATGATTGGAAGTTGACTACCACCCTATCTATCGTAGACTCGTTCGCTACTGAGGAACGATAGGTAGACTATATGCTATAGACTCGCTCGATACTGAGGAATAGTATATGGTGTTGTGACTCGCTACTGAGGTACTGTATCGGTATTTTCTTGACTTAACTGGGTAGTCATACGACCATGAACTGTTCTTAAAACTGTATTCACCGAGATTTGGTTAGGCACCCTTATCCGTTAGGTATGAGTACCTTTGGTTTGGGTACTTGTATCTGATCGTAGCTTGGAACAATAACTTGTCGCGGATTAGTTCAACACATCTTGTCCTTGTTTGGTTGTAGGTGTGACTTACTACTTCGATGAGAAGGTATTGAACCATGTTGGGGTCCGAATACCATATTGGATTCGTAGCATGGAAATGTACGTCACCGTAAATTAGTTTACCATCTCCTGTCCTTGTTTGGTTGGGGGAATGGTACGCTCGTTCAATAGGTGTGTATTAGACCATGTTATAATTCAATTGACTTATTTATTTGAGCAATATTTATTCAGTTTATATGGCATGATATTATGTGTCTTGTTATGTCCCTCTGAGGACCTAGTTATCTCTCCAAGTGTGTGCTCATGTCATTCGCAGGTGTTCTAGCTCTAGCTGTGATCATCGCTATCTCTTCGAGGATGATTGCACATGGATCGTCTTCGCTTCGCTCGCCAAATTTATTTCTTTACTCATGTATTTTCTTTTCACTTGTTGGTAGTGGATTTGTCTCCGCCCAACATATTGTATCAAGACAATTCATTATCATTATATGATATCTTTTATTCATTTATTTGTGTGGATGAGATTAGTTGTGGTTCTACTGCATTTTACAGCTTATGTATTCATACGAGGGTTCCATATATTGGAGTGTACTTCGTATGAATACAGCTGGCATATTTACGTTCTTAGTTCTACATATTTTGGGACTGGGGCATCTTTTCTCTCATTTTACAATTCACTCTGCTCTCTCTCATCTCTCGATACAATACTTGAATCTATCGGAAGCTTCGGAAGGCGATGTCTATACATTATGTCCCGTATAAGTCTTTGTCTCTACGCGGCCGCACGCTTCGAATCGCCAAGGGACTCCGTGCCTCGACGCATCCAAGCGAGCTCTGCGCCACGAGCTTCTACCTGTGCCTACACATGGAAACTGTGTGGGTGTCAGTACTCAACTGTACTGGCGGAGTGAGCTTCTCACCCACTCATACATAACCGATACGTTCATTTACTTTGTGCAGTTTAAATCCCTTTCGATTGTCTTTCTAGTCTTGCCTTAGGATCAGTTTTAAGACTTGACGTCTAACCAACTCGTCATGCGACGACATCGTTGTGCTACCATGTTAACGTGTATTTCGATCGAGGCAGTGCCTCGTCGTGCATGTACTTTAACCAAACTTGAACTCGGGACGGCATGGTCGTGCCATACTCTATTCGTAACTTAACATGTTCGAGTCGGTGCTTCGCCGAGGAGCAACTCATGCGAACTCGGCCGTGCCAAGACCTTTACTCAAACCCAAGTGCCTCTAGACCAATCTTCGTCTTAGCGACGTCAAGGGGGACGACTCGTGCAGGTCGTGCCTCTAGACTTTGCCTAGACTTGTTCGTGCTTCAAGATGAAGTCGTGCCTAACGACTTCCTGACTTAGCCAACTTTTAGCTTACGGTCCTTTCGACTTAAAGTGATGGCACTCGACTTAACTTATGCAAACTTAGGCCAACAATGTCGATACGTGAATGCCAATATGATACGCGAAAGCCAATACTTGATACGCAAAAGCCAATATGCGAATGCCAATACGCGAATGCCAATACTTGATACGCAAAAGCCTTGCTTTGTGCCGAAGCACGTGTCTTGCTGACATAAGCTATAACTCATTCCTTCCTTAATGATACAGGGCTGGCACTAACGGGATTACATCTTGCTGACTTGATACATGTCGTTCTAGACTGTCTTATGATTCGATCGACGCCGTGCTAGTACATGACGCTATCTAAAGGCAAACACGCGGATTGCCGCTCTTGCCGACGCATCTACATGAGTGGTCACTAGCAATGTCAAGCTATCATAGACTCGGCTCGAGATCTCGGCTCGTCCCTCTGCGGGTAGCTAGCCCGGAGGCGCTTTGTATCTCCCATGCGGTTATCCAGCATCCTACCGTGAGCCGCCGCGTTCCTCCCGGGCCGAATCGGTCCCTTGGCCTAGGCAACCGTTCGAGGAAACTTCACCTTGTCGACAAGTTGTCTAATGACCATGCAAGACTCGACTCGATCTTCCAATCCTTCCTTAACATGACCATGCTTTCCTTCTATCTATCGAGACTCCCAAGTAGCGGGACCGATCTCGTGTGCAGAACTTATCAAGACTTAGCGAGACTCCCAAGTCGCGGGACCGATCTCGGCGACAACCAGTCGCATGGACTTCCTTTGTTCGTGGTAAGCTTTTCACTAAACCGACTGTAGCTCGTGCCTTAGACAGACCTGGTTCTCTAGGCGATGCTAACGCTCAAGTCATATACTTTATACAATGAGCCTAGTTCTCAAGGGACTACGCGACTTGACAACCGCAACTAGAGCAGAACAGTGCTAGAAATGGCTTCGATAGCCCAGCACAACACTTGTCTAACTTATTCAGACAACGACTCGACAAACAAAGGCTACGTCGAGCTCCGCATCGAGGGAACGTGCTATGTACGGGGTCGACTTAAACAACCAAGTTCTCTGGTACCTAGACTTAAGCCAACAAGCCGTGCAATATGACTTAACTTACAGGACGTGCGAAGGCTATGCCAAGCCTTGCGGGACAGGACTGTGCATATTTTATTAAGCATTCACGCGGGCAACGCCTAAGACTTAGGCTATTTCAAGTGTTGAGACAACTTAGCAACTTAAACCAACTTCCTTCTTCCAAGCCACGGATCGAAGGATTGAGTGTCATTTGAAAGCACGCTGAGCCGACTTCTATGAAGACCATGGGACCATTTTCCATGTTCTAAGACATTCTGACGGGTCGGGATTATTCCCTTAGCTATGTGCGTTCGTAGCTTTTATATTAGCCTACTTGTGCAAGTTGAAAGCTATGCACGTTATTAAGTGAAGGCTAAGATGAGGCAAGTTCACCGAAACTACCCCACCTGTGCGAGGAGTCGCCTCGACCGAACGAGCCTTCGAGCAGCCGTTGCAAGGCTAAGTCCGAATGCCGTCGGCGTTTCGATTCCTCCGATTGACTTTGCGGGACGGGGCACTACATCATACACCACTCAGAATAAGTCTCGTCCTAGAGACTTTTCTGAAGGCAAGCCATCCTACTTTTTATATGGCCAAGACTTAATCGTGCCCAGACGCGGGACTATCGTACACACTTCGCCTACGCGTTTCCTCGATTCTGAGCCACGCTCGCATGACTATCAATCTTTCCATTAACATAATTTCAAAATCCTCGACCATTTCTATTCTTCAAGTCTCGCTTGAACTCAACGTATCACTTGGCTGGATCGTGCACGCATTCCAAGCGTCCCTAAAATACATGCATTCAACCAAGCCGCATGATAACGAATTCGTCATTCTCATTCGAGTCGCATCGTGCACATACTCAGGCGTCCCTGAAATATATGCATGTCAACCGAATCTCGTGAGCAGGGTTTCCTATTCTTGATTCACTCTTTTAATCCATGCCAATCCTCAAGATCAATACTTTCGATTGATAACTCATGAAATAGGGCGTCTCGTCTAACCGCTAGGCCATTTCTCAAGGCTAAGTCAATATCAGGATTGGAATCATAGTTCTCCAACAATAATGCCAACATTGACCCCAATCCTAGAGTCAAACCAAAATCGATAGTACAGAATTTTCTACCCAAGCTCGCGTCACTCAGATTTCTAAACATCGAGTACGATCACCTATTTGCATCAAAGCATTCGTTTTGCGTATTCGAATCCATTCAATTCACCAATTCTAACCAATTTATGTATTCGATCACGAGGTCATCTAGCTCGACAATGTGTTGCGCCCCAATCTCATGTGAGTTCGATTATCCACGGTGGTTCATGAATCACCATGTATGCACCCATGGAAAAATCATTCTCATCGGGACGTAACTCTTGTTTGAGTCCAGACTAATTTATTCTCGATATGCGGATTGGACCTACACAATCCTCAATCTCAATCCTCAGGCACATCGAGTTATTCCCGAGTCTACCTTCGCATCAAACCACAAGTCGAAGCATACAAATTGCCACACCATGCTAGTTCAATTACCTCCGTTGTATAAATCACCATACCAGCGTTCATGCGGAGTGATCGCCCTAATCGGTGCGACGCATGTGCGAGGCTCGAGTTGTGCTCGCACAAGACAAGAATATCGAAGTTATGGTTATCGACGAAGCAAATCCAGACATTTCATTTCCATCCAAGCTAAGATCTCTATTCGATAGTCCGACTGTCATTTATTCAACTAGAAAATCCTCGAGCCAAGTTTATCTTTTCCTCGACACGTTTCAATATCCCTAGTATAGCATTCATCGGAACAATGACATTTTGCACGATCGTCATTCGTCGAGTCAGAGTACCCTCGAGTTATCGTATATCGATCTTTGATACGCCTCAATACCATCGACGATATGCGTAACCTGACGATCTTCCTTTGCAACCAATTTCGAGTCGTGCGACTGATGCTATTGTCCGAACAGGATATACCACAATTCCATTCGATTCAATCCAAAATCACACGTACAATCCTCGAGCTTCCTCGATCAAGACATTCACTTTTATTTATCGTTCCGAATCATTTTCTAACTCGCGCTGCTCATTCACAAGTTGTCCGAACGACATCTCGTTCGGGACACACGAAGTCATGATCAACTAAGCGTGACACGTCCTAAGGCTTTGCGCGATCGCATTGCCTCGTCGACATACTCGTTGATACTCGTAATCCTCAATTTTGCTCGAATGATTTACAAGAAAATCCATACACTACTCAGGATTCGAGCCATCCGATCTAGTCCTCAATCACATTCGCGTCATTCACTAAGATATCTTTCGGATTCGTTCGACGAATCCCTAGCGTAATCGTACACGTCGCATCGACGTACTAAGTCGTTCGCACTACTCCACAAAATCCAAAACAATCTTTCGTATACGCCTAAGCGTTAGTTCGATAACATTCCTATCGATAGACACTCTAAGTGTAGCTTCATTCCCGACCGAGCGGTACTTGATATCACTCACAACTCGTTTTCACCAAAAGGTCGAGGTGCGCGACACGCAGCACAACTTATCCAAAAGGCCATGTGCATAGCCATCCCGTACGGACTACATTCCGAATTTGCACGCTCATTCGCTAATGTCGACGTAGGACTATTCGGGCACGCACGCGACTTTTCTAACTTTAGCACGTGTTTTCATTCGAGACAAGTTTGACACCGTTCGACACAAAGGCTTACCAATGTGTTCGGCGATGGCCTACCGATGCGTTCGATTGAACGCTTGTACGAGCTTTTGAAAATATTTAGACTTATTGTATGGACATGCCGAGGGACAATCGAAAGAGAGCGCACACTTATTTTCCAACGACGAGCTTTCAAAACTGAAAAATTTGACGTGAAGTCCAAGGACGTAAAGCCGTGCTCTGATACCATTATGTCACGCCCCGCTCCTGTAGGAGCGATCGTCCTCGCTAAGGCGTGATGCCGCACGAGCCTAGATTGCGCTCGTGCAAGGCAGTTTTATAAGCCGATTACATCGGCTACGACGGGGTCGTCGCACAAAAGTCCCAAGCAGAAACATTAAAACATGCAACAAAAATTTAGAACAAGCACACATGAACACAAGTCATTCAAAAAGAACTCTTTATTGATATTGAATACAAGATTACATTTGTGGGCACAAAGCCAAATTACAAGTCTCTCGTGCTCACTTTTCTCTCATTTTACAATTCACTCTGCTCTCTCTCATCTCTCGATACAATACTTGAATCCAGCGGAAGCTTCGGAAGGCGATGTCCATACATTATGTCCGTATAAGTCTTTGTCTCTACGCAGCCGCACGCTTCGAATCGCCAAGGGACTCCGTGCCTCGACGCATCCAAGCGAGCTTCGCGCCACGAGCTTCTACCTGTGCCTGCACATGGAAACTGTGTGGGTGTCAGTACTAACTATACTGGCAGAGTGAGCTTCTCGTCCACCCATACATATCCGATATGTTCATTTACTTTATGCAGTTTAAATCCCTTTCGATTGTCTTTGTCTTGCCTTAGGATCAGTTTTAAGACTTGACGTCTAACCAACCTCTCATGCGACGACATAGTCGTGCTACCATGTTAACGTATATTTCGATCGAGGCAGTGCCCTATCGTGCATATACTTTGACCAAACTTGAACTCGGGACGGCAGGGTCGTGCCATACTCTATTCGTAACTTAACATGTTCGAGTCGGTGCTTCGCCGATGAGCAACTCATGCGAACTCGACCGTGCCAAGACCTTTACTCAAACCCAAGTGCCTCTAGACCAATCTTCGTCTTAGCGACGTCAAGGGGGACGACTCGTGCAGGTCGTGCCTCTAGACTTTGCCTAGACTTGTCCGTGCTTCAAGATGAAGTCGTGCCTAACGACTTCCTGACTTAGCCAACTTTTAGCTTACGGTCCTTTCGACTTAAAGTGATGGCACTCGACTTAATTTATGCAAACTTACGCCAACAATGCTGATACGCGAAAGCCAATACACGAATGCCAATATTAATACGCGAAAGCCAATACTTGATACGCGAATGCCAATACGCGAATGCCAATACTTGATCCACAAAAGCCTTGCTTTGTGCTGAAACACGTATCTTGCTGACATAAGCTATAACTCATTCCTTCCTTAATGATACAGGGCTTGCACTAATGGGATTACATTTTGCTGACTTGATACATGCCGTTCTAGACTGTCTCATGATTCGATCGACGCTGTGCTAGTATATGACGCTATCTAAAGGCAAACACGCGGATTGCCGCTCTTGTCGACGCATCTACAGTAGTCACTAGCAATGTCAAGCTATCATAGACTCGGCTCAAGATCTCGGCTCGTCCCTCTACGGGTAGCTAGCCCGGAGGCGTTTTGTATCTCTCATGCAGTTATCCAGCATCCTACCATGAGCCGCCTCGTTCCTCCCGGGCCGAATCGATCCCTTGGCCTAGGCAACCATTCGAGAAAACTTTACCTTATCGACAAGTTGTCCAATGACTATACAAGACTCGACTCGATCTTCCAATCCTTCCTTAACATGACCATGCTTTCCTTCTATCTGTCGAGACTCCCAAGTAGCGGGACCGATCTCGTGTGCGAAACTTATCAAGAATTAGCGAGACTCACAAGTCGCGGGACCGATCTCGACGACAACCAGTCGCGTAGACTTCCTTTGTTCGTGGCAAGCTTTTCACTAAACCGACTGTAGCTCGTGCCTTAGACAGACCTGGTTCTCTAGGCGATGCTAACGCTCAAGTCAGATACTTTATACGACGAGCCTAGTTCTCAAGGGACTACGCGACTTGACAACCGCAGCTAGAGCGGAACAGTGCTAGAAATGGCTTCGATAGCCCAACACAACACTTGTCTAACTTATTCGGGCAACGACTCGACGAGCAAAGGCTACGCCGAGCTCTGCATCGAGGGAACGTGCTATGCACGGGGTCGACTTAAACAACCAAGTTCTTGGGTGCCTAGACTTAAGCCAACAAGTCGTACAAGATGACTTAACTTACGGGACGTACGAAGGCTATGCCAATCCTTGCGGGACAGGACCGTGTATGCTTTATTAAGCATTCACGCGGGCAATGCCTAAGACTTAGGCTATTTCAAGTGTTGAGACAACTTAGCAACTTAAACCAACTTCCTTCTCCCAAGCCACAGGATCGAAGGATCGAGTGTCATTTGAAAGCACGCTGAGCCGACTTCTATGAAGACCGTGGGACCATTTTCCATGTTCTAAGACATTTCGACGGGTCGGGATTATTTCCTTAGCTATGTGCGTTCGTAGCTTTTATATTAGCCTACTTGCGCAAGTTGAAAACCATGCACGTATTAAGTGAAGGATAAGATGGGGCAAGTTCACCGAAACTACCCCACCTGTGCGAGGAGTCGCCTCGACCGAACGAGCCTTCGAGCAGCCATTGTAAGGCTAAGTCCGAACGTCGTCGGCGTTTCGATTCCTCCGATTGACTTTGTGGGATGGGGTACTACTAGCATGGGGCGATATTGGAGAAAGACAGGTGCTTGGTCCCGAGTTGATCACTCAGACAGTCGAGATGCCAGGAGAGTTAGAGACCATCTTCGCGTTGCACAAGATCACCAACGCCATTGGGCCGATTCTCATCGACGTCTCCTTGAATTTTCTGTCGACGACCATGTATTCCTAAGGATTTTGCCTAACCGTGGCGTCATTTGTTTCGGCATACGGGAAAAGCTTAGTCCCAGGTATATAGGACCGTTCAACATTCTGGAGCGAGTAGGTGATGTATCATATCGTCTCGCTCTTCCTCCGTCGCTACGTGAGGTGCATGACGTATTTCATGTATCCCAACTACGACGGTATATCCTGGACCCGAGCCATATCCTGGATCATTCGGAATTGGTGTTGGTACCAACCTTTCGTATGAGGAAAGGCCCGTGTCTATATTGGACCGGAGAGAGAAGGTCTTCAAAAATAAGACTATTAGTTTAGTCTGTGTTGCTTGGGATCATCACTCTTTGGGTGAGTCGACGTGGGATCGTGAGGATGATATCCGATCGTAATATCTCGACCTGTTTGACTCGTAAGGTATAATGTCTTCCTTATGCCTTATGCCTTATGCCTTCAAATCCTTATTTGAATGAATGACTGCATGATAGACTGCTTGTTATAGCCTGCCTGTGATTAGTATAGCTTGTCCTTGCCCCTCTAGCCTTAATTAAATTCCGAGGACGAAATTTTTTAAGGTGGGTTGAGTTTTAATGCCTATAGTTCGTATTACATATTTTGGAATACGTGTACGTATCTTGACTCGTATTGCATGTCCCCTGGCTTGGGTTGGCTTGGTCCGTCTTGGGTTGCTTATTGGTTCATCATGAACCAAGGGAAGAACCCTTACCTACCGCCACCACTCCCATTTATAGCCACCTGCTCTCTCTCTTCATTAATTCTCTTTATTTTACTTGTTCTTCTCCACCGTTACTTCTTCACCTACCAGGAAGAGAGCTAGGCAAGTACAACTTGCTTTATGGAGGAACTCACATTTTATTGTTCCATTTTCTTCTCCACAAGATTCTAAGCCTCTTTAGTACTTAGTGTTTTCAAATTCTATGGCTCATTCAATATAGATCTAAGTTTCTAGTATTTTCGATCTTCTTGGTTTTGATCTAAAAATAGCTTGTTTTCAAAAACTAAGAGTTCCATGAAGTAGGCCTCATGATTTTGCACAAGTTTGGTTTTGGGATGGCCGAATTTCACCAAATCCTGGTCGACATGGAGTTCCTGAGCTTTTACGCATGTTTGAATTTAGCCATGTAGAGAAGATAGAGTTTTACGTACACGTTTTACGTGCCAACGTATTATTCAGCCTTTTACACTCACGTCTTAACGTGATTAGCGTAGTGCCATTTTACGCACACGCATCGAGTGCCAGCGTGCTTCATTTTATGCTGAGTATTTCGATTTTACGCTCGGGGCTCTCCCGCTCACGTAAAATCGTGCTCGCATAAAATCCCTAGCTCGAGCAGACTCTTACGAGCGTAAAGTTTTGCCCGAGTGTTTTTCTCGCGTAAAAGTTCACTCGCGTAGAGTTTCGCTCGGGAGTTTGCGTGCGTAAAATTCTACGCGCATAAAATCTTACGAGCATATAATTTTGCCTGCGTAAACCCGGCTAGCATAAACACCACCCACGTGCATCCTTGCTCGCGTAGATCCATCTCTCTGTGCTTCCTAGCGTAGAGCTGCTTTACGCTCGAGGCCTTTTGGCCTAGCGTAGAGGCTCACTCGCGTAGAGCCTTGAGCCCCTTTGTGTACCCGGTTGACCTTATGTACTTCCACTTTTCACGACTTGGCAAATCACGGATTGATTGATGTGACCGGGCTAATAATGGCATGGTATGGCAAGTATTTGATATGGCATGACCTGACAAAATATGATAAGTACGCCTGATGGTATTATTGAAAGTTGTTGCGACGGCTTGCCTGACATGACTATAATAAATGACTTGGACACCGTGGACGATTGTGTTTGCACAAATAAACCAGTACTGTCTTGCATCATGTCTAGGATGAGATCCCTGAGTACCACGGTCAGGGATACCTACTGTAATTAACTAAGAGTAATAAACTAGAATAATCTACTAGTCATGAAGAGGTTTTCCCACTACAGGCAATCCCGTTATCTGGGCGCTCAAATGGACTTGTGGCCTACTGACGAGTAGGGCACATTTCTAGCACACAATCATGGGGTGCACCCTTCATAAATGGACATTCGACCTGGATAACTTGGATGGTCTGCAGGGCTTGTGGCTGTTGGAATAATCTTATTGCATCTTGCTAGTAACTAGACCTGTGATAACCCTAGTTAGTTAAAGTATAAAGCCGTACTTATTGCTTGGTCGTGATTGATTGGATGGAGTCCAGCCCAGTCTAGTTTGTCATGATCTTGTACAAGATTGTATCATGACATGATTTTGTATCGATAAAAGATGGGATACCAGGTTCTGTTCAGATGAAGGGTTACAACTCCGGTCCTTGTTTGGTTTAAGGATTGTAACTTGGCTATCTGAATAGTTCCATGGTTATCTTATCATATATCGTCCTGCTTACGGTGCCTGGCCTTCACAATAAAGATCAGGGGTCCAGTTCTGTCCAGGTGAAGGGTTACAACCCCGGTCCTTGTTTGGTTTAAGGGTTGTAACCTGGCTCCCGGAGCAGTTTTGTGTCCTCTCTTCTTTTATTGTCTTATTGTAACCCCATGCCATGTTCGTCATGTTTTACCTTACTTCAATAGCATGATTATTTATACTAGCCTTAGCAATAAAGATCAAGGGTCCAGTTCTGTTCAGGCGAAGGGTTACAACCCCGGTCCTTGTTTGGTTTAAGGGTTGTAACCTGGCTCCCGGAGCAGTTCTGTGTCCTCTCTTCGTTTATTGTCTTTATTGTACCAATAGTATTGAGACGGGTTTCTATTCAGGTGAAGGGTTACAACCCCGATCCTTGTTTGGTTTAAGGATTGTGACCTGACTACTTGAATGGTTTCCTCGTACTCAGTTTACTGTTGTTATCTTTATTATTATTAATTCTTTATTTATTATCTTTAATATTCTATTATGATTTGCTTGTTTTAGTTCCTAAGTGAAGCCTCCTTTGTGGCACTTGCTCGTCCTGGGGTCTGACCCAGCTGGTTTTTTGTGGCCAGATATCGGAGTAGCACCAGAGGATCCACCTGTCTTCCAGCCAGATGGTGACCATCAGGCGTAACCCTGGCAACGAGTGGGTTTCTTTTGTCCTCCCACTTTATTGTAAAATTATTCTTTTGAGACATTTAGCCTACGAGCACGTGTTAGCTCGTATTGCACCTTATTTACTGTCTGCCTACGGGCTGTAACATGATTGACAAATCCTAGGATTGATCATGTATGACTGAACTCTTGCTAGTCTTAACATTTTGTATGACTAGCTTCATGATCATCCAATATGTAATGTATGAAACGCCTTGCTATTATATATTTAGTGCTCTGACATCTTGTAACTATTATTGTTTGCTTGAGATTGAGACAATAGGCTGGTTCATGACCATAGTAGACTGTTGGCTTGTAGTTAAACCCTCATGTATCTAGACAGCCGTGACCGTATAACGAGGTGGGTTATACTTCAATATGCGTAGCTGGCTATGTACGCCCCCGCTCTCCAGTATTCTGGTTCCGGGGCGTTACATGTAATACCTGTTTTTGATATTTAATGGCAAACACGATGGCGACTCTGCTGGGGAAGTCCTTCTCCTTTGATGAGAAGCTGGTGACGCAATCCGACGCGTCCAAGCTTGACTCTCCGCAGCAAATGCTTGTGATTCGTTTTGACCAACAAGCCTTCGAAGAAATGCTCTCTGAAGGGAGCGCCAGCCCGTCACAGAAGCGAGCCAACCCAAAGAGAACTCGCAGGACGTCGATGCACAAAACTGTTGCCCCCGACCAAGTTCTCGAAGAAGCTCCTTCTGCGGCCCAAGACGGTGATCGAAGCTCTCCTGTTGCTTTGCTTTCGACCGCAGAGGACCCACTGTCCCCAAATCTAGCAAAGGAAAACACTACGATGCTGAATTTTTGAGGGCACATGGAAATCCATGCGAACGAAAGAAGAGATCGCATAAGAGAAATGGAAAGTCTGTCCATGCGGCAACCAACTCTGGCCGCATGCAGACAATCTATACGGCAACCAATTCTGGCCGCATGCAGATGGCCCATGCGGCAGCCAACTCTGGCCGCAGGAAGATGGCCCATGCGACAGCCAATCCTGGCTATAGACAGAGTGTCTCATGCGGCCCTGTCAGAAGCTCTGTATTCGACCGTCTCTCATGCGGACCCAACTTCATGCGGCCCATTGAGAATGTGGAATATTCCAATCAGGACTCATTTACCATACATCTTCAGGTGCTAAGATGAGGAAGTCCAGGACAGTGCGGGCCCAACAAGTCTAGTCAACTGTCCAAGCTACGGACCGTCAGCGGGCACCGTTAACTGTTAACGGGCTCCTGATGGAAAGTTGTACATAACCACCCGCGTCCAGTCCCCCAGGGCTAACGGACATGGTGGGTCTTTAAAGTGTCCCTCCAACGATCGAGAGCAAGTGCTTTTACTAGCCTCGGATCAGGGAGCAAACATGATACCTACGCACCTGTGTGGGTCTTTAAAGTCTCCCTCCCGGCGAACACAACCTTCTCTAAGATTTTACAAAGAGCTAACGACGTGGCAAAAGCTCCAATTGCTTTGGCCTTAGCTTCCAAAGAAGAACAATCTTCTCCCACACTTTAGGGCTCTCGGTGTTGGTTAGTCATATTATCTACTCGGACAGCATGGGTTCTGCTGCTGGAAATTGTTAGCGAGTAGGCATGGTTGTTTTTGACCTTTATACTTGTATACCTTTTGTTCTTCACCTACTTTTTGTAGGCCGCTTGGACTATCTCCCAGTGCCATTTTGAGCCCTCCTCCATTTCTATATATTTTTGTTTTCTTTAAAAAATGATGAGGAAATGAACACTAGTAGCTAGACACTTCATGATGTAGCTTCGTCATTGTCTGTTACTACTGGCATTTTTAGCTTCTAGGTTTAATTGGACACTTGTATAAGATTACCTAATACAGTAATCTATTCTTTTTCTAATGGAAGATAGTTAACATTAACAAAGTCCTAGTTAGGTTTAATTAGAGTTGACGTCCAAAAATTGACCAAAACATGAAACTCTTAACAAAACCTTTTGATCCAGTTGGAAACCCAAGCTTGCAATTCAAAAAGTCTAACCGTATGACGTCAAAAATCTCTACTAACGATTGCGAATGGATATCACATGTCCAAATAAAACCGATTGCATATGACATCCTTATTTAACTAAAACAAAAATTATAAAAAAATTAACAACCAACACTCAATTTTTTTTTAATCTCATATACTCACCCATATCAACCATATCAATAAGGTCATTACCCCCGTCAAGTCCTACCGTACATAGTTCTATCCGTATAGATACATAACTTTCATTGATGAAAATATCAAATTGTAACAAAACCCAATTATAATATTCAAAAAAATACGAGAATTTAGAAAATCAAGAGAGTGATTTGACCTTCTCCTTGTAATATTGGATTACGGTATCTTCTACGAAGAAAACATATACACTATGATCAACTCCTCTATCATTTTATTATGAGATGAACTCAATGAAAATAAAGGTTCAAAAATATTGTGACCTCACCAAGGCACCTCGTTCTTTTTCAAATCTCTATCTTAAAAATAAGGAAATATAAAAACATTCCTCATATTGCAGGCATTATCCAAAAAGGTCGAAACCAAGGTGGACGGAGATTCGGACATGGCAAATCAACCAAGACGTTTCCTTTCTACATGTCAAAGGCATACAAACACATATCACTGTCTCTAAGATAATAGATGCAATTTCCTTTTAATCCCAGTTCACTTGCGGAGTATGACACTGAATGAGAGATTGAGTTGTCTAAAAAAAGAGACGATCTCCAATAATGTCCACCATGCACCATTTCTTTTGTGAGGTATCCATTTTGTAAACCCTGATATCAGCTTCTATTCGGGTCTCGAGAAATAGAACTTACGAACTTTATACAGCTCCCCGCAAGATTCCACGAGTGAATCTGAATGAAGACAGAAACCAGGCGGATATATAGCATTTTCCATTTCAACCAGCGTGAGTCGTAGACAAGGAACACATTCTATAATGCAAATGTTATGTTGATTCGTGCATCCATAGAACCTTCCATTTGAAGATGCTACATCCTTAATATGATATTCTTCTTGGAGCATAGTACTATATTTGTAGAGTATCCAAACACTATGAGCTCCCATATGGCAAAACATAATATTTTGCTCATCCAAGTTTATCAACATGATGACTAAATCAGGATCAGCAGGAGATGAGGACAATACAGGCACCCACTCTTGGAGGTCAGAAGGAGGCAGTAGGACCAGTGGAGGCAGCTCCATCCTCTGCATATTCAAGGGGTTTAAAACAAAGCAATTGGAAGAACCTTGCTCAAGTATCAAAAGCCAACCTTGTGAAGATGCCCACCAAAATTTCCTGGATATTTCAGGTATATGTCATAAAATCTAGACTCTGTTAGGCTGAAAAAAGTTTGGTGACATTTATTATTTTTTCCGTGGTGGAATACTAGCCAGGGGCTGAGGTAGAATCCGGTGGTCGAGATCTCGATTGCTCTCCAACCATATCTGATTTCTCGGAGTTCAAAAATTAACATGCAAATTAGATTTATATTGATAAATGAAACAATCGTATTAATTGAAGATGTAATATGTATATCTTATTGATAAAACAGAAATATAAAAACTAATTTACACAAAACAAACATTAATTACACACATTTTTCAAAAAAAAATTGGAGTTGGAAACTTCATACTGTAACTATAATACATGATCACATAATGGACATGTTGGTATTTTTGCCTTTAGACTAGGAAAGATGGTCCCACATCGGCTACACCAAATGGTGAGTATCTTAAATAATACATTGCTTGTGTTGAGATATGCACATGAGGTGTGGTGGCGCACAAGTGTGTGTCATGTGGAAGTATTTACCTAGAAGGAAAAAAGATTAATTCCAACAAGGATGCAAGTTGATTTTTGTTGTTCGGACTCGGACATGGACTCCAGGATGCCTCGTGCATGCACGAGCGTATGTTCGGGGGGGGGAGGGGGTAGGCGTGGACTGGCACTCGACTATGCTGATTGTGAGATGAACTAAAATATTAAACTCTATTTTTGAGTATTGGTATTTTAGTCCCACATCGGATAGAAGAAATGGTGAAGTCTCACTCCACTCTATAAATAGAGCCACCTGACCTCCTTTCTAAAATGCACCAAAGAAGAGAGTTAAGGGAGTCCGTAAAGTCCAGGAAGCCTGTTCAAGTCTCAAAAAATTGACTAAACAAGCGTTCCAAAAGTTCTTTGAGAACTTGCTGGTTCCTGGAAGCGGATCGTATAAAGGCGAATCTTGCTTTGAGCAACGGTGATCTGATCATCCCAGCAAAGCTGCCTTTCTCTTTCTTCTTTCTTTCTCTTCTCCTCTGATCTAATCAGAAACCTCTTATGCTTCTCTGATCTAATCAAAAACAACTTGTGGGCTTTCGTCGCTGCTGCTATAAAATTCATTTGTGCCTTCTTCGAAGTGTTATATTAGATTTTATTTCTCTGAATTCTCCGGGATTTCACTTGTATACCTTCCTCGAAGTGTTGCCAAATCACTCTGTCGACTCACGTTATTCCATCTAAGATTTATTTCGGGAATAACAATGTCAAAGTAAGATTAGATCTGATGGAGAAACAACCGTGCAAACCTTCTCGACATAAATTTTAACAAACATGAGAAGTTTGACGGAGATCATTACAATATCTAGAAGAGAAAGGTCAGCCTAAATCTTTAACTCGTGAGCGTCGACTATGTGTTGACAGATCCTGAGCCTTTAATTCTAGAAGGTGAAAATGTTCGAAGGGTCGCCGAGGCCACTGCTCTGTAATCCAAGTGGATGAGAGATAACAACCTTTGCAAGTTGCTTATCTTGAACTCTATGGAGGACTCTCTGATAGAGTAAGACGATACATGCCAAGGACGTCTAGGAGTATGTAGAAAATTTCTATAAGGCAGATAAAAACATGAACAAGATCCACGTGACCGAAAAGGTCTGGAAGATATAATTTGAGGATGACAAGACGATGTTGCCTCAAGTCAAAGAATTTCTTAAGTTACATCAGAAACTTGAGATGACGACATGCGCTTGGTCGATGCATTTGTCGTCGGAGGTATTGTCGCCAAGCTCCCACCTGGGAGGAGCAAGTTTATCGTGGACATGCACCACAAGAAGATGGAGGTGGATCTTGAACGCCTCTTATACTGGATTCATGTTGAAGATGAGCTAAGGACTCTCACCAGCTGAAGGTGAAGTCAGCTCAATTCAAGCCAAAGCCTAAGGACGATGGGGCTTGCTTCAACTGTGGCAAGAAGGGCCACTTTAAAAAAAATTGTAGGGCCAAGCCCAAACCAAAATAGCAGGTATGGCTAAACTTGTTTGGTTTGATACTTAACTTGGTTGCTATTGTTGCACAGGTGAGTTATCTAGCGTGGTAGCTGACTACTGGTCGGGCACTAGTGCATCTGACCATGTGTGCTCTCGAAGGAGCTGTTCAATAAGGATGAGCCTTGTTATGATAAAGGTTTCGATGGCGAATGTATATCTAGCAGAAGATCTGAAGATCGAGACAGTGGTTATGGACCACCGACAAGGACACTGGAATACATATTACACGTACCAGAGATTTATGAATATCTGATCTCAGAAAGTCTGTTGTCTGATACAGACTTGAAGATGGACATTCGTACTAGCCAGTTGGTATTTTCTTGATGAAGAACATGCTTCGAGAAGATATTCGGTACTGAAGGGATGTTTGAACTTCTGATAATGGCGATGAAGTTACTTCATTGAATGGACAGAGAGTTGTTCTATAATAGAAGCAGATTCTAGATGCCCTTAATTATCTCCAGAATATGGGGGTAAGGCGGTAGAGGGTCTGTGCAGAGACAAGACTGTCAGGAAGCTGCTCAGACGATTGAACTAAAGTACGAATCTTCTGGAGTTAGTACACTCAGATATTGTGACTTTTATTAATTCTCCACGGAGCCCGGCTCAAAGTGTTTCTCGAAGTGCACGTTCGCATCTCTTTTCAAGTCAAAGGATGAAGAATTCGAGAAGTTTAGGAACTTTAGAGCTGAAGTTGAACATTAAACCAATCTACAACTACTCAGAAGTGATCTAGGTGGAGAGTATCATTTTTTGGATTCACATCGTTCTGTTATGAACATCGAATTGGCTATGAAACGACTGCTCTATATATACACTCAAAATTGATCAAGGTGGAGAGTATCATTTTTGGGATTCGCATTGTTCTATTATAGACATGGAATTGACTATAAAATGACTGCTCCGTAGTATCTATAATCTATAGAGTGTCAGAAAGGAAGATCAAGATGCTGTCAAAGATGATGATATCTATACTGCAGATCTTCTAATATATTTCTGGGGATAGATTGTGTGTACGGCTACGTTTATTACTGAATAATGTACCATTCGTATATCTGACTAGGATTTTATCAGCACAGGTTCAAGATTAGACCTAACTTGAATATCATTCAAGTGGGGGTGTAGCTTCCCTTCCCGAAATTTTTGGAAATATTTTATTTTTTTTATTTTGATTTAAATGGTGATTCTTAAATTCGTATTTTTATAAATAATTATTTAGTTAATTATTACGTGAGATGATTTTAGTTATGGTTGAGTTTTGAAATACAAGAAGACTAGGAATTGTGGCACAGAAGCTGTAGCAGTGAGCCTTGACTAGTGTACTAGCCATGCTAGGGGAGGTCTAGCCATAGTGATACCCGAACTAGGAAAACCAGACCAAGTTGTGAAAGGACTAATTTAAAACGTTTAATTAGTTATTATTTAATGTATTGATTTTTAGATGACCCGGTTGTACCCAATCAGTCCGAACCGGACCCGAACCAATTCCAAACCTATGTGGGCATATAGTAAGACCAAGAACGACCGTGTAGGCACATTTTATGTGTGCAAATATTCTTTAAATTATTTTACAATTTGATATTGTATTCCTAATATTAAGTATTATACAATATTGGTATTAATATTATTTAGGTATTTGACAGTATTGTATGATTTTATGGAGCCAAATGAGGAGTGCGTAGGTTACGTTCACCAAACACTACCATTGATTTATTTTTAGTAGTATTAAGTTTTTATTATTTATCATTATTAAAGTAATTTTGTGATTAAATAATCATTATTATTACTATTATTATTATTATTGAATTGATTTATGGTAAATTTAATTTATATATATAAATATATAAAGGCGTATATGGCATGTATATACAAATATACGTATAGTGAGTATATATAATATAAGTGTGTATATATATATATATAAACGTACCTGTATATATATATATATATTATATATATATATATATATATATATTATATATATATATATATATATATATATATATATATATATCTATATATATATATATATATATATATATATATATATATATATATATATATATATATATAATATATATATATAGATATATATATATATATATATATATATATATATTATATGCAAATATGTGGAGTAGTATACCGACATTTGTATACGTATATAAAGTATATAGTGTATAGGTAAATTAAAGAAAAAGAAATAGAAAAAGAATAAGAATGAAAAAAGCAGTGGCAGCCAAGCCAGGCTCGGCCAGCCCGGCAGGAGCAGGCAGCCCGGCCCACTCGGCCGTTTCCCCTACAAGCTGCAGCTGAAGCCCCCACATAAACCCCAGCACATTTTCCCCAGCCTGACCCAAGTCTCAGCGGTTATAATCGTATAGGGAGAGAGAGCGAGCGAAAAGATAGGATACTCGATATCAGTCGAAACCCTAAAACTCCTCGACCCCTTGCCTCTACCAAACTAAGCGCCACCCTAGACGCGCCGCCACGCCCGCCGGAAGCCACCAGTGCCGCCCATAGTCGACAGTGAACAGGGGTTCCTGTTTTGAAGAAGTCCAGCTTTCGAGGACAGTTGTGAAATATAGACTTATTTGGCTCACTAGTTGACTATATTTATGGGATCTGCGTGCAACCTCCAGGCAAGTATACCTTGCCTCCCTCTACAGTTTATTTACATGCATATTTATTTTATTATACAGTTTACTAGTTGATTATTATATGTGATTGTATATCATGCCTGCTAGTTTATATAGCCTTGTTTATAATTAGCTTTGTAGTTCATATTGGATTGGTTTCTCGTGTATCATGATTGGATTGTGTCGTGTCATCTCTGGTACTTGGACTGAGTCGCATGTGTCATAGGATGAATAAGTCATATCGGAACTGCTGTACCTTGAAATTCTTCAAGCTAACCTGCGAGTCCACATTAGGGACGAGGGTAGTAGTTAAGCTAACTTGCGAGTCCACACAAGGGGCGAGACTTAGTAAGCTAATCTGCGAGTCCACATTAGGGACAAGGGTTAGTAGTTAAGCTAACTTACGAGTCCACACTAGGGGCGAGAGTTAGTAAGCTAATCTGCGAGTCCACATTAGGGACGAGGGTTAGTAGTTAAGCTAACTTGCGAGCCCACACCAGGGGCGTGAGTTAGTAAGCTAATCTGCGAGTCCACACCAGGGACGAGGGTTAGTAGTATATGGTTCACACCTGCGAGTCCACACTAGGGACGAGGGTGATGCTGGCCTGCGAGTCCACGCTAGGGACGAGGGTTAGTAGAATATGGTTCACACCAGCGAGTCCCACTAGGGACGAGGGTGTGCTAGTATGCGAGTCCACATAGGGGCGAGGGCTAGTAGTGTTCAAACCTGCGAGTCCACACTAGGGACGAGGGTTTGAGTATTCGATTGGTTGTCCATTGACATCGTGATATCGTGTTCTCTGTTTTCTCTAGCAGTTCGTTTAGGCGTAGTGGTTCTTCCAGTCGTGTATAGTCGTATTTTCATACGGATTGGTCCTTCTCATTTATTTCCTGTATTTTCTTTATTGTATGATAAACTGCTAGATAGGCATGTTTTTATGTATCTTGCTATGTCCCCTGAGGACCTGATGATCTCTTCAGGTTAGTTATTGCGTAGAGTTAGTTAGCAGCTCTGGATGGTAGACGTGATGATACGCTTACGGGATTCAGGTATCGTTATTGTTTATTATCCTCTCGTTTTCTTATCATAAGATTTCCTGTTTCTTGATTCAGTTTAGACTTGTTATTTTCTTTAGAGTCTTATCGGACATACATGCTAGTGGGCTGCAGACCATGACACATAGTGTTCATTCTTGTTTCATATTCTTATTGTGGATTGAGATATGGATTTGTTTGCCATGATTTGGTAGTATACCATAGCCTTGACAGCGTTTACGTACTCGAGTCGGGCTGGAGTCCGTTCGATACGTAGCTGGGCTTGGACACGCTTCGTATCCGAAAAGCGGGTGCGGGTCGTGACAAGTTTTTTGGTGGCCCATGCAGGTCAGAGCATATCGTATCGGTTACGTAACTATACTGGTACGAGCCTGCGACTTTGACTAAACCTTAGAAATCTCAATCCACTCTGCTTTGAAATCTCTCCTAGAAATTCTCTACGTCCTTGAAAACTCCATATTTGCTCTCGATTATACTTCCTTGCTTTCCGTACCATTGATTCGCGTCGCTTCCTATTCCGGGGGACGAATGATCGTGCTGTCTAGAATTCATCAAAAATTCTTAAATTATAGTATAATATTGCTTGACTATTGAATATTTGGTTGCTTTAGATATGAGGGATTATAGATGCCATATGCCTAGATATCTGCCGGTAGAATTGTTAGCAACTAGTTAGAAGACCCTAAGGTTCTAGTGACCTTGTTTTGAGGAGTAGTGTGACCAAAGGTGGGTAGAAGTCCTCGAGGCTTCGTAGTTGCAAAAGGATTAGGAGGAAGATATAAACTATTTTTGAGGAAATAAAAATTAAGGAGATTAAGTAATAGTAGACTTTGATTTTTAAGGCATAGTATGAATTAGAATTTCGAGGACGAAATTATTTAAGGTGGGTAGATTTGTAGCTTCCCTTCCCAAAATTTTTGGAAATATTTTTTTTTTTTATTTGATTTAAATGGTGATTCTTAAATTCGTATTTTTATAAATAATTATTTAGTTAATTATTACGGGGGATGATTTTAGTTATGGTTGATTTTGAAATACAAGACGACTAGGAATTGTGGCACAGAAGCTGTAGCAGTGAGCCTTGACTAGTATACTAGCCATGCTAGGGAAGGTCTAGCCATAGTGATACCCGAACTAGGAAAACCAAAACCAAGTTGTGAAAGGACTAATTTAAAATGTTAATTAGTTATTATTTATATATTGATTTTTAGATGACCCGGTTGTACCCAATCAGTCCGAACCGGACCCGAACCAATTCCAAACTATGTGGGCATAAGTGAGACCAAGGACGACCATGTAGGCATTTTATGTGTGCAAATATTCTTTAAATTATTTTACAATTTGATATGTATTCCTAATTATTAAGTATTATACAATATTGGTATTAATATTATAGGTATTTGACAGTATTGTATGAGTTTATAGAGCCAAATGAGGAGTGCGTAGGTTACGTTCACCAAACACTACCATTGATTTATTTTTAGTAGTATTAAGTTTTATTATTTTATCATTATTAAGTGATTTTGTGATTAAATAATCATTATTATTATTACTATTATTATTATTATTATTGAATTAATTATGGTAAATTTAATTTATATATATAATATATAAAGGCGTATATGTATATACAAATATACGTATATAGTGAGTATATATAATATAATTAAGGTGTGTATATATATGTATAAACGTACCTGTATATATATATATATTATATATATATATATTATTATATATATATATATATATATATTATATATATATATATATATATCTATATATATATAATTTTTTTTTATATATTTTTTTATATATATTATATATAATATATATTATATATATATATATATATATATTATATATATATATATATAAATATATATAATAAAATATATATAAAAAATATATTTATATATATATATATATATAATATATATATATAATAAAATATATATTTATATATATATTATATATATATATTATATATATATATCTATATATATAATATATATATATAAAATATATATATATATATATATATATAAAATGTAATAATAGAAATAAATAAATTAGAAATACTATTATTTATATAAGTAAAGATATGTATCTGTATATCTATACTTGTATTTATGCAAATATATGCATTATATATATATATATATATATATATATATATATATATATATATATATATATATATATATATATATATATATATATATATATATATATGAAAATATGTGGAGTAGTATACCTACATTTGTATACGTATATAAAAGTATATATATGTGTATAGGTAAATCATTAATGAAAAAGAAATAGAAAAAGAATAAGAATGAAAAAAAATAGTGGCAGCCAAGCCAGGCTCGGCCAGCCCGAGCAGGAGCAGGCAGCCCGGCCCACTCGGCCGTTTCCCCCACAAGCTGCAGCTGAAGCCCCCACATAAACCCCAGCACATTTTTCCCAGCCCGACCCAAGTCTCAGCAGTTTATAATCGTATAGGGAGAGAGAGCCGAACGAAAAGATGGGATACTCAAAATCAGTCGAAACCCTAAAACTCCTCGATCCCGCACCTCCACCTAACGGCGCGCTACCCTGGACGCGCCGCCACGGCCCGCCGGAAGCCACCAGTGCCGCCCATAGTCGACAGTGAATAGGGGTTCCCTGTTTTGAAGAAGTCCAGCTTTCGAGGACAGTTGTGAGATGTGGACTTATTTGGCTCACTAGTTGACTATATTTTGTGGGATGCATGCAACCTCCAGGCAAGTATACCTTGCCTCCCTCTACAGTTTTTTACATGCATATTTATATTATTATACAGTTTTACTAGTTGATTATTTATATGTGATTTGTATATCATGCCTGCTAGTTGATATATAGCCTTGTTTATAATTAGCTTTGTAGTTCATATTGGATTAGTTTTCTCGTGTATCGTGATTGGGTTGTGTCGTGTCATCTCTGGTACTTGGACTGAGTCGCATCGTGTCATAGGATGAATAAGTCATATCGGAACTGCTGTACCTTGAAATTCTTGAAGCTAACCTGCGAGTCCACATTAGGGACGAGGGTTAGTAGTTAAGCTAACTTGCGAGTCCACACTAGGGGCGAGAGTTAGTAAACTAATCTGCGAGTCCATATTAGGGACGAGGGTTAGTAGTTAAGCTAACTTGCGAGTCCACACTAGGGTGAGAGTTAGTAAGCTAATCTGCGAGTCCACATTAGGGACGAGGGTTAGTAGTTAAGCTAACTTGCGAGCCCACACCAGGGGCGAGAGTTAGTAAGCTAATCTGCGAGTCCACACCAGGGACGAGGGTTAGTAGTATATGGTTCACACCTGCGAGTCCACACTAGGGACGAGGGTGATGCTGGCCTGCGAGTCCACACTAGGGACGAGGGTTAGTAGAATATGGTTCACACCTGCAAGTCCACACTAGGGACGAGGGTGATGCTAGTCTGCGAGTCCACACTAGGGTGAGGGCTAGTAGTTGTTCAAACCTGCAAGTCCACACTAGGGACGAGGGTTTGAGTATTCGATTGGTTGTCCATTGACATCGTGATATCGTGTTCTCTTGTTTTCTCTAGCAGTTCGTTTAGGCGTAGTGGTTCTTCCATTCGTGTATAGTTGTATTTTCGTGCAGATTGGTCCTTCTCATTTATTTCCTGTATTTTCTTTATTGTATGATAAACTGCTAGATAGGCATGTTTTTATGTATCTTGCTATGTCCCCTGAGGACCTGATGATCTCTTCAGGTTAGTTATTACGTGGAGTTAGTTAGCAGCTCTGGATGGCAGACGTAATGATACGCTTGTAGGATTCAGGTATCGTTATTGTGTTTATTATCCTCTCGTACTTTTCTTTATTATCATAAGATATCCTGTTTCTTGATTCAGTTTAGACTCTTATTATTTTCTTTAGAGTCTTATCGGACATGCATGCTAGTGGGCTGTAGACCATGACACATAGTATTCATTCTTGTTTCATATTCTTATTGTGGATTGAGATATGGATTTGTTTGCCATGATTTGGCAGTATACCATAGCCTTGACAGCGTTTACGTATTCGAGTCGGGCTGGAGTTCGTTCGATACGTAGCTGGGCTTGGACACGCTTCGTATCCGAATAGCGGGTGCGGGTCGTGACAGGGGGTGTCTGGTGTACGTGAAGCTTTGGATTTCAAGATTCAAAAGTCAGGGACGAACACCAAGAAGACAGTATTTCTGGAATTAGCTGTTGTAAGCTATGCTCAGAGATCACTTGATATTGTATATTGAGTCTCGCGAGACAGAATTCTTTGAAGACAAAATTGCTAGGGATAAGAACATTATTCTTGCGAATGTTCCGGAGAATATTGTTGGTACCAAAGGAGCAGGTACTTTCAAAGAAGTAGAAGTCCAGAAGGTGGTTGTCATTGATGACAACACTTGAACCAGTATTCGCTAAATAGTAAGCAAAGCGAGTGAGAAGGCAGAAAGATTTCGGAGATAAACTTTATCATCCATCACGTGGAGGTTGATGGGGTGATGAAGTCCAGAGATACGATCTTCTGGAGGAAAGAGTCAATGATAATATTGACTCTGTAAATCCAATTATAAGTGTATGTTAGTTAATCTACCTGAAGGAGCTAAACCTATTGAATCTTGAGAAGAAAAAGACGAAAGTTGAAGGAATTGAAGATAAGTTCAAGGCTAGAGGGTTTGCTCAAGAATAAGAGATTGATAAGGTTGACGCATATGCTCTACTAGCTAAGATGTCAACTATCAGGATGACGATGGCCGTGGCTGCTATTCATAAGCTGTTTTATCATCAGATGGATGTCTAGACAGTATTTTTGGATAAAGAAATGACAGTAGAGATTCACATACAACAACCAGATAAATTTTTCGTTCATGGTATTGAAGACAAGGTCTACAAGTTGGTGAATTCTATGTACAATTTGAAGTACACTACTAAGCTGTGACTCGAAAAGTTTGACCAGGTTATGAGGTCAAAAGGCTACAGGGTCAGCAAGACTGTTAAAGTATATTCACACTAAGTTCGCTAATAAGAAATGAGTCATCATTTGTCTCTATGTGGAACGTAATGATGTCTCACTAGAACAAAGATGTTCTTTGTTTGCCATTGATTATCAAAGAACAGACAGTTTTATGGGAGGACTGAACTTTAATTCACAATACAAACTCGCGTATAAAGAGAGCCTAGAAACAAAACCTAGGAAAAGCAATCTAAGTACAATTGTTTAGTTTTTAATTCTGGAGGGTGACGGTAGAGGCTCGGAAAACTGATATCAACTCTGCCTTACTTCTTGGACGATCGGACGCATCCTTGGCTCCGGCGAAGAAAAGCTCTCTATATCTCTCTGCTGCTCTGTGTGTATAACTCTGTGTGTGCTTTTGCTCTCTGTGTGTGTAAAGGAATAATCCCCTGCTATTTATAGGACTTTGTGATAAGTGGGGTGTGCAATAACTGTGCCTTGAAAAGTGGGCGGTTGGGGATTGGTTAAGATTAACCTTGATCTGTTGTTGGAAATCAATCTGAGCTGTTGTGTTGGTTGCAATAAATCTGCATTGTTATGATTTGTTGGTTGCAACAAATCTGCGTGGATAAGTCTCAGTCAATCTTCTGCCACATGTCCCAACCGCCATTATGCCGCGAGTCGCATGAACGGGGCATCCTGGCAGAGCCGCATGAGTGTGATCTGTTAATTGAGCCGCATGAGGGTGGCCTCACAACCGAGCCGCATGAGGATGGCCTCACAACTGAGCCGCATGAGGATGGCCTCACAACTGAGCCGCATGAGGGTGGCCCCCACAACCGAGCCGCATAAGGGTAGCCCCACAACTGAGTCGCATAAGGATGGCCCCCCAACTGAGCTGCATGAGGATGGCCTAGGCGGTCCGCATAGAGAACTTATTTGGACTTTGTGAACTGTGCCGGATATCTCATAGATTTTCTCGTCTTTTGATGAGCATGACGCGTCTCTTCATTATGTCAGAGCCGTCAGAACTGTTACTTTATGTCAGAGCATTTAATGTCCAGCTGCAGGGAGTAATTATGGCTAGCTATAATCGGCCTGTTTTGAGCTGCATGAGGCCACGTGGCTCTTCCTGAGCCGCATGAAATTCCTGAGCCGCATGTGGCTCTCGGGACTTTCTGAGCCACATAAAGCTCTTCAAGCTTTTGAGCCGCATGCTGAATCTGGGCCGCATATGAATTACTATTTTTTTCATGCTTCTACATGACCCCTTCAAAGTTTTCAATTTATAAAAATTGAAATACTTTGAATAAGAAGCATGTCTACGTAATCTCTTCATGCCGGATAGGCTTCTCTGACCGCATAGGATTTTCTAACCGCATAGGCTGCTCTGGCCACATGGACTGCTCTGGCCGCATAGACTTTCTAGCCGTATAGACTGCTCTGGCCGTATGCTATCCTTCATGCCACGTAGACGTCTCATTGATTGCTCTTAATTTGTTTTGATTTAAAGTCGTTTTTGGGTAGGATCCCAAGAGTCGGCATTAAATATTTGGATTTGCCTTGATGATTCTGAGCATTCCTTTTGCATGAGAGGAAATAAAATCCCAAGAGTCGGTTTTATCTTCTAGGCAGCACATAATCCGAAGCACCTATCGGTCCACGCGCCCTATGTCCGCCTATAAATATGAATTTTTAGAGAGAGACTCTTTACTTTCTTCTCTTGTTCAAGCCTTCTTGCCCTAGTTGCCATCTCTTCTTCTCCTTCGATCACCAATGGCTCCCAAGACTTCCTCCAGCGCTGCGGCAAAGGGTAAAGGAGCGGCTTCCTCGTCGACTGTGGCACCCACAGTTCATCCCGATGTTCACTCCGCCATTGATGGTAAGAATGTTGGAAGAAATTGTATGAACTCAAAATCCTAACCATCATGGCTACGTCGCATGTTTTATGGCGGGCCTTCTTTATTTTCATTGAACTGTTCAAGTTTATTGTGATGCATACTGTGCTGTATGTGCCGTATGTACATCTCATATCCGAGCCGCATGGGGGTATGCCTCATGTCCGAGCCGCATGAGAGTCGTCTTGTAGCCGCATAAGCACTTTACAAACTGGGTCGCATGAAGACCCATCGAACAGTGCCGCATCAGCTTCCTTTAAACTGTGCCGTATGAAGTTCCAACAAACAGGACCGCATAAGCTCCCTCGAACTGTGCCGCATAAGACCCCACCAAATCAGAGCCGCATAAGCTCTTTTAAATTGGGCCGCATGAGCACCCGCTAAACAGAGCCGCATAAGCTCATTTGAACTGGGCCGCATGAGCACCCGCTAAACAGAGCTGCATAAGCTCACTTGAACTGGTCCATATGAGGCCCCCGCTAAACAGAGCCGCATAAACTCATTTGAACTGGGCCGCATGAGGCCCCCCCCCCAAATAGAGCCGCATAAGCTCCTTTAAATTATGCCGCATAAGGACCCGCTAATCAGAGCCGCATAGCTCGAAAACACTAAGCAGTTTTCCCTGGCCATCTTCTAACTTGTTTCTTCTGTCCTTTTTTTAGTGAATTTGCCAGTCAATCCTGCGGGAGAGCCCTTGATAGGTTGTGCCCAATCTGCTGTGGGCGTGAGGTTCGATCACTTAGTCGAGTATGTAGAAACCTGCTTCCTAAAGACGAACCTGTGGAGAGGCTGAGAGACATTAAAAAACCAGTCCTTCTACTTTCTTTTAGGCATGATGAACTCAGGGCTATTGGGGAACCAACACCTGAAACCAGCGTTCCTTTTCGGAGATGCCCTGACCGTGAAGAACTCCCACGTTCTGGATATATCTGAGAGTTGGAGTTTTTTTCTGACGGGATGGCGATCCATATTCCTCAGATGGAGCGTCATTTCTCCTTGGCGTGGTTCAACATGCTGCCGATGGACAGAAAGATGGAGGATTCCTTGACTCCGACCCGAAACGAAATATTTGTGGGCAAAATCCACTATAACAATAACTTGGGGTCAGTGTACGCGGGTAGGATACCGGTCAGCCGCTGTGTGATAGGGTTGGCCCCGGGCAATTTCTTGAATGTGCAGGGTCCTAATTTCAAGTTCTCTCAAGCTGACACTTTCCTGAACCAGCTTGCTCGGAAGGGGTCCTATCCCGTTGGCCGGTTGTCGCTGCTGAATTGGATACACCCCCTCCCTTCGTGGACCAACATGTCTACGTGGATCGTGCAAAAATATGAGACTCTCCTGCGCGAGATCGGACTCTACCATGCTTTTCGAGGCACCTCTTACGGCTTGCCCATAAATAAGAAATTGCTCATGGCTCTGCTGGAGATGTACAACCGCCGTACGGGGACCTTCTTTACACCCATAGGGGAGATGGGGGATGCTCTTCACGAGATACATGACGTCTCCAAGCTGCCTTGGGAAAATAAAGTCTTCGAAGTGTATACCCCGACGAATAAAGAGTCGAGGAGTTGGAGGAGGGTTCCCGGGCTTTGTTGCCGTCTACCGGGAATTGCTGTGTCATCACAGAACGTGCCAGCAGATGTCGAAAAAGAAAATGACAGTTCGGAAGGGAACCTTCCGCATACAAAGGCCTGGCTCACTTACCTTTTTAAACTTGGCGCCTCAGGCCGGGTTTCTTCCCGAAGTCCTCGAACTCGGAAGGAGGTGCAGGACCAAGTGTCGACCGCCAAGAGGGTAAGAACCACCGACGACAGATTCGGGAGTCAGTCTGACTCTTTTGCTTATTTTTATCAAGATACTCAGCCGTTGTCCGAGAAGGCCCTTCTGGCAGGCTTTCTGATGGAATGGCTGCGGAACTGTGTGGTCTCAGGAGGGGCTGGTTCTGTTTGCAAAAACAAAAGTTCTTTTATTTCACAAACTTTGTAAGAAGATTACAATTGAATTATGGGAAAGTACAACTATAGGAATCCGATCTGAAGACGATCGCTTTATCTTTTGGACGATGTAAACTGTGAAGACGATAGCCTCTGAAATGCAGCAGCACTTGGGCAAGAACTCATGATCTCTGTGATGATTTTGAATGATCTGATCTTAATAATGAAGGACTTGAAACTCTATTTATAGAGTTCCGAAAATAACTAATTAGTAGTTATTTCTGGATTGTGCAGGCTGGATTGCGTAGGCATTGGACAGCACAAGCAGCGAACTACGCTGGCAATTACTTGATCGTGGCTCAACTGTATTAGACGTGGCATTGTTTGATTGAAAAGCGCATGGTCGTGTACAGACGGTTGCCACGTGGGTGAGCAATTGATGGCATGTAGGCCACGTGTAAAATGTCAGTTATCTTGATAGATTATGCTGCTTGAACTGCGCTAGCTTCAGACTGCGCTGGGTTCGAACTGCGCTGAAGAGGATCTGGCAGACTGCGCTTCGATTGGGCTGGCAGATTGCGCTGGCTGTACAGCTATCCTAAAATGCGACGCGGCTCGAGAAACGGACAGAATCCTCGCTTTTCGGGCTGTCAGTTGTCAGAAGATCTGATTTTGTGTCAGGTAATGATGACGTTGCCACGTCAGCATTGTGCGCTCTGATGGTAGCGCAGTTCGGCCTCGCGCAGTTGATTTGTGCAATCTGCTTCCTGCGTAGTTCATTTGAAGGGTGCTCCATTTGATTTTCATTACTTTTTTGATGGATCAACTTGATTTTTAGGACCTACAAGACCCCCTTCAAAGTTTTCGAAATTTGAAAATATTTCAAAGTTTCGAAATACTTTGAATTTCAAATTTAAAATCAAGTTGCGCAAGTGGCGCTCTGACTGCGCGTTTGGAGGAATCAGCTCCGACTTTTGTGGCATAATCTGAGGTGACTGTTGTACTTCTGAAAACTATAAATAGTTTCCATTCTCATTCTGTCAACCTTTACTTGTTTTCGATTTTCTGAAGAGATAAAAGCTTCCCTCCTATTCCGACCACTTCTCCTCCTTCTCGCCGTCGACGTTAATGGCTCCTAAGCGAACTGCAACAGAGAAGGGCAAGGCTCCGGCTGAATCTTCGACTCGGGTTGCGCCCCGAATCTCTCGTCATAAAGTTGGCCACCCAGCACTGCAAGGTAGATGACAAACTCGATCGAAACCCTTTTTAGGGTTCTTGACATTTTCGAACCTTCATACCTCTCTCTTTTTAGAGATTGATGGTATTGTGCCATCCTGTTTAGGGTTTTGGTTGCACACACACAATAGTTTTTCATTTTTATGAAAACTATATGCTTGCACAATCGGTTGGAAAGCGCTAGCAGATGTTCAGCGCAATCCATCGATTTGTGCAAGTCAGTTGAGTCAGCGCAAACTGATGGCTTGCGCAAGCGGGTTAGCGCAACCTATGCCTTGCGCAAGTGGATGTGTTGGCACAATTGGATACTTTGCGCATGTGGGTTGCATTGGCGCAATCTGATGCTTTGCATATAGCGCAATTTGATGAACTCTTTTCAAAGAAACTTTGTGATTTTGCATGTACTGATCTTTATCTCTTTATTTGATGCAGTTAACCTCAGGGAAGATCCAGATTATGAGGTCTTTGCAGGATCTTTGGCTGAACCTGAGTTCAAAGAGGATCTTTCCCATGTGACATATCCTCAATATGCCTTGCCGTCATCTCGGTAAGCCATCCTGATGGCCCAAGATAATAAAACTCTGCTGTGTTTAATGAACGGACAGCCACTCCAAACTGCAGATACCGTTACTCAAAAGAAGCCATTGTTCTTGTTTGGTGAGGCTTTCGACAAGAACTCTCAGCCTAGACCTCGCATGGAGCAGAGGCTTTTTCAAAGAGGCGAGAAGATGATACTTCTACCGGAGATTTCCAGATGCCTTCCCCTGTCTCGCTATGCTTTTGCGAGCTATCCCAGAAGGATGGAATGGGATATAACTCCACTTCAGCAAGCTCGAACAGGGAACATCTGTGTGAAGAAGGGGCCGAACAGCAAAGACATGTTCTACAGTTCCTCGGAGCGTCACAGCTCCCTACTCAGAGGGCTGAAACCTGGGTGCATCCCACCAGAAAACTCTTCCCTGCTGCTACCGGTCAGAACACCGATATTCGTAAATGAATTTACGAAGGTTGAAGGAAGATTTCCAGACCAAGATATTCGATTAACAGGTCTTATGAATCCAGATAACAAGAGGTGGAGCTGCATAGCCAATTGGATATTGGCTCAATTTGAAATCGGCTCAAGGAGATTGAGCTGTACCAAGCGGTGTATGCCACCGTTTATGGTTTCCCACCTAATCCGCATCTGTTCCTTGCATTGGTAGAGAGATACAATTACAGAACGGGGACTTTTATGACACCATACGGAGTGATCGGATTGGCTTTACACGAGATGAAGTACATCTCCAGCTTGCCAATGGGGGATATCCCCTATGAAGAATTTGTCCCAACCAATGATGAGTTGGACAAATTACGCCAAGAGAATGTCGACATGGTGGCTGTCTTTGAAGAGCTGCTATGCCACTACAAGATCTGTTCCATGTACTACAAGAGTGGTACATCCGGCACCTGTTACTCAACCAAATGGTTGCCGTATCTCTTTCTCGACCATATCATTGAGAAAAAGACAAAGGAGCACGATAACTGCAAACCCACCTTCTTCAGACCACTTAGCCACAGCAAAGTGATAGGGTTGATGGAGGAGAACAAGGATATGGATATCAAGATCGAAGATGATCTTCAATATCCCCCTCTTAAGAAAGATGATATTATTGAGAGTTATATGAGGATGAGCTATAGGCCCATGTCGAAGGAGGCCCAGTTGGCGGGTTTCCTCACTTATTGGCTCCGACGATACGTCGTTCCTGGAGCCAGCGCCGTCGATCGCTTTCATCGAGGCATACTATTTGCTACTGTCCGCTTAGTCTTCGGCTACCGGATGGATCTATTGTCTGCGATGACTTGCGGAGTGAATGCTGGCCTCCGCCTTTTTGTCGATCAGATGCTTCGAGGAAAGGGTGAGAAAGGAAGCTTTCCCCGGCTGGAGCTACCATACACATATCTGTTCGGATGGCTGCTTCTGCACTATCCTTCACTGATGAACCCCGATATGGGAGCGGTAAGCGGCAGCTTCTTGAGGAGATTCTCCAAAAGCAAGTGGATATACACCACTTTAAGAGATTGCAGACGCGCTCTGAATCTCGGAAAGGGATGGAACTTCTATTGTGTTCCCCCTCCAGCTGGCTATGAGCATATGTCCACCAACCTTGTCGATTATGGGAGGGCACAGCCTCTTGGCCACACAATTTTCAACTGGTTGAAGACGATCCGGCCGTCTCACTTAGTGTACCGATTTGAAGATGAATGCTACATGGAGCCTTATCTCCCGAGCCGATTTGCACGCCAATTCGGCTATGACCAATTCCACGTAGGCAACGCCATAACGTGCCTACAGGGAAAAGGTTATCTGATCGATGGAGCCCGGGCTTGGGCTTACTATAATGCTCGGGACACGAGGACGATGTTCTCGATGCCACTAAAGAGCGATCATGGTCCTCGTATGTTGTATACATATTCACTCTTCTACACATCGGCGAACACTTTTGCTGAGAATTTTAGTCTAGTGGACAGTTTTGCGACTGCAGCCCGATTAAAGAAGGGAGCATATGTTGTGGTGGCTCCTGGAAATGATGAAGAAGATGAGCCAGTTGATGCACCGTTGGAAGCTTCAAGGGAAGCCAACTTTTCTGAAGAAGTCTATGAGCCGCTGCGTGTCTCTTTGAAGGTCGTCAGATCTCCAATCAAGGAGAGAAAGAAAAGGAAAGCGGAGGAACCTTCTTCTCCAGTTGTTAAGAGGAAGATTGTCTTAGAATCTTCAGAAAGGGTTACTACCCGGTCGCAATCTCGGCAGCATGCTGAGTCGACTCAGAGAGAAGAGGCAACGACTCCGACCTCTCTTCAAAGGCAAGTAAATATTGTAGATGTAGAGAGTCCAGAGAGAACTTTACGCAGAAAGAAGATAGTTTTCAGGAGGAAAGTGGCCACTCCTCCAAGATCTATCCTGTCATCGGTCGTGACTAGTGCTGTTGCCGGAGTCATGATGTCGTCTCCTACACCTGTCCTTGAACCTAGACAGAAAGCTTTCAGTCCAGAGGAAAGGGACGAGGTTGTAGAGACCAGGGAGGATATCGTAGAGACAGCAGATGAGGCTGCGAAGCCAAATGAGCCAGAAACAGAAACCGCCCACCTTCCGGCTTCTCCTCGATCACTACATGCCGAAGAAGATAAGTTAATGATTAAGGCACTGGACAATTGTGACTTTGGCTTCCACGATGATGCAGATCCAGTTGCCGCAACTGACAGTGAAGAAGCACGAGAAGAGAGTGCAAGTGATGAAGAAACCTCAGCAGAGGCTGTTGATGACACTCTGAATCCAGAAGAGGATGCTGATGTACATGCATCCCTAGAGAAGAATGCGGTTAAAGAAGTAGCACGGGAGGGAGCTACTATCACCCATCAAGGAGGTATTGGTATTGACTGATATTAATACCCTTATTTTATGGATTAAAATGGATGACATCTTAATTTTTATCCATGCAGAAATTCAACTTTCTCCGATTCCTCCGACATGCACTGATATAGTGCCAATAAAGGAGATAGCCAGCAGTAGCCATCACTTATCAGGCGGCTCTGAAACGGGTAGTAGCCAGGCAGTAATGTCTGAAGCTACTTCTGCGAGGCTACAACCCATGTCAGCAGATGATAAACTTGTCACTGGTTCCAGCAATGGTAAGATTACCCTTACTTTTGATCCTTTTTGATAGTTGCTAATGACAGCAAACTGATGGGTTTATTTGATTTTGCAGAGGAACATTTGGGAGGAGCAACCAGCTCTACCATGGCTCCCTTGTCCAAAGAGACTACGGTTCATGCTACCGAACATCCATGGGAGTAGCTACTATACCCGGTGCCATCGCTACTAACAGATTTATAATTGGTTCCTTCACCAACCTTTCTTCAATTCATTAGGACCCTTAATAGAAAGGGTAATGGAGAAAGAAGATGTTGGTTTTATCACTGTTAGAGGTCCAACCTCTTATCTGATTGCTGCCATCCGAAGTCAAGGTGATGAAGCGCAAGCTTCTTATCTTGAACACATATTGGATGAGCTGGAGGAATCAGTTAAGATATACAAAGATCTCAATCGGGGAGAGGTAGAGTCCTTGGTACATGCTGAGTTTAAGAGGATGTCTCGAGAGGCTGCAGCTACAAAAGCTGATTTCCAGGTTTTCTTGGATACTTTTGCTGCCAAGTCTTCAGAGTACAACTCCCAGATGAAAATAATAGCATCTGCTGCTGGGGAGAAGGAAAAGAAAGTTGCCGAGCTGAAAGCAGAGTTCGATCGACTTCAAGAAGAGTTAAGAATTGTTCAACTTGCTCTGGAAGAAGAGACTACTCAACATCAAGCTGCAGTCCAGCAACTGGACATTCTGACTCACGAAAGAAATGAGTATGTCAGGACTCATCAAGCTGAAATCTCCCGCCGACTAGTAACCTTACCGACTTTTGATGAAAATTCTAGTATGGAGGAAGCTAGAAGGCGGGTGATGGATTCTCGGGAGGAGCGACTTCAAGCTTTAAAGCAGCAGATGGCTAGTTTGATGACTCCACCAGCTGAATAGGAAGATTTTTTTTTGTATCTTCTGTTTTGTAACATGTCTTTTTTGTAATGCCTTTTAATTTTGATCAATAAAAAGACATTCTCTTTGTGGCTCTATTATTTATTGCATATCTCATTAGGATATAAATAATAGCGATAGAAAATATATTCAGAGGTCCGGGACATGATATATTTCTTGATTTAGAAAATAATTATATTTATTATATCTGCTCAGAGGTAATGTGGACATGGCAGAATATAATTTGTTGAATATTATTATTTCAGTAAACAACTTAATCAAAGATGACAAGTTGCTGATATGATTGAACGGATAAATCGTCAAAATGCATGGACGAAATGAATTGTTGGAATGAACGGATGAACCGTCAGAGGAATTGAATGAATGGATGAACGGGTGAACCATCGGATGAATAGATGAACGGGTGAACCGTCGGATGAATGTAATGAACGGGTGAACCGTCGGATGAATGTAATGAACGGACGAACCGTCGGATGAATGTAATGAATGGGCGAACCGTCAGATGAATGTAATGAACGGGCGAACCGTCAGATGAATTTAATGAACGGATAAACCGTCCGGTGAATGTAATGAACGGGCGAACCGTCATATGAATGTAGTAAACGGATGACCGTCAGATGAATGTAATGAACGGGTGAACCGTCAGATGAATGTAATGAACGGGTGAACCGTCGGATGAATGTGATGAACGGGCAAACCGTCAAATGAATGTGTTACTTCGTTGTTCCATGAATCTCTGTTTATAAATAGAACAGAAAATTAGATGGAATGATCACTTTCACTCTTCAACATAAAGATGTCGTCTGGAGATGCATCCAAGAAGACTGCGATCACCCCAAAAGTTGAAGCGGGCACTGAAGAACGTCATGCCGAACCGACTCAGCCAAAGCAGACGGAGGCGGATGAAAGTTTGTCTGTATCCCAGTCACTACGGGATATCCTGGATTTCCTACTTGAACCAGGGAAGACTGAAGAAGAAGAGGCCATGAGGATGGCTGCTTGCAAGTTCCTGGTAGGTTCGAGCAAGGATGTTCTCGGCTCTTTTGTCGAATTTATTTTTGAGAAGGACGGCAGTGGTCCTCGTCCTGTCTATAAAAAGGACGATAATGATTCTCGTCCTTGATATTATGTAACGTCATTCATGATGAAATAAAATCAAATTTTATTTATGTACTGTCTTATCGTATTTACATGAAATCCTTGTTACATTCATACATAGTATTTCTTAAGGAATTTGCCATTGATAGGCATCATAGCAACTCAACCGTCCAGCTCTGTAAGTTGATAGGCTCCGTTTGAAAAGACTTTGCTCACAATGTAAGGACCTTCCCACTTTGCATCGAACTTGCCTTTGCTCATGTGAGTCATAGTCATGGGACGTCTGACTGTTAGAACGAGCTCTCCTTTCTGAAAGGCTCTGACTTTAACTTTGCGGTTGAAAGTCTTCGAGATGCAGGCTTGGTATAACTCAATATGCTGTTGAGCCAATAGTCGCTTCTCGTCAAGTGCCTCCAATTCCTGAAGTCGAAGAATATCGTTGTTCTCCGTTGTAAGCTCATTAGCGATGGCAATCCTTAAAGACGGAATTTGAAGTTCCAGGGGTAAAACTGCTTCGCAGCCATACACTAAAGAGAAATATGTACAGCCTGTAGGGTTGCGGACCGTAGTACGACAGGCCCAAAGACATTCTCCAAGCTTTTCACTCCAATTTCGTTTGTTAGTAGACACAAACTTCTTAAGGAGCTTGATGATAGTTTTGTTGAAGGCTTCAGCCAAGCCATTAGCAGCAGGATTGTAGGCTATCGAAGCGACATTGTCAATCCGGTGATCATCACAGAATCTTGTAAACTTCTGGCTGATAAATTGAGGTCCATTGTCATGAATGATCCTTCGAGGTACACCAAATCTATAGATGATATGATGTTTGACGAAGTTGATAACGCTGCTGGTTTTGACTTCAGCCAGAGGTATAGCTTCAGCCCATTTGGAGAAGTAGTCGGTTATTGCTAGTATGAACCGATGTCCTCTAGAAGAAGGAGGATTGATGGGACCTATAATATCCATGCCCCAAGCTTCAAAAGGCCAGGAAGCAGCAGTCGGATGAAGGAATTCTGATGGTTGATGAATAAAATCTGCGTAGATTTGACAAGCTCGACATTTTCTTGCATATTCGATGACATCAGATACAATAGAGGGCCAGTAGTAACCCATGCGTCGGATACGATCTTGTAACTTAGGGCCGGGTTGATGTGCTCCGCAAACACCATCATGAGCTTCACGCAATACTTGCTTCGCTTCATCACCAGCAAGACAGTGTAAGAGATGACTGTCATAAGTTCGTCTATAGAGAGTCTTAGTAGTCTGATTATAGTAGAATCGGAGAGATCGTCGACGAATACTCGTAGCCTCCTTGGGGTCTTCAGGAAGTATATCATGGACTACAAAATTGATGAAGGGAGCTCTCCAATCTTCACTGATAACATTGACTTCAGTAAAATTACTGAACTCAATATTACGATTGTTGTCGATGCAAAATAATTCTCGATTAGAGACAACCACCACCTGCTATCTTTTGACAGGTATGGCTAAGACTGCTGCAAGATTGGCCAAAGCATCTGCTTCAGTATTGCAAGCCCGGCGGACATATTCGATAAAGAAAGCTTTGAATGATGTAGCCATGCTGATTGCCGCTTCATGATAAGGCACTAGATCTTGATGACGAACTTCATAGGTTCCTCTAACCTGGTTAACAACCAGCTTGGAGTCACCATAAACTTCAAGATATTCGACGTCTAGTTGTTTAGCTAATTGAAGGCCAATGAGAAAAGCATTATATTCTGCTACGTTGTTGGAGCAGGGTTCATCTAGGGAGTAGGCTCTTTGGATAGTTGACCCGTCTGGAGAAACAAGAACAACCCCAACTCCTGCAACAATGGCCCCATTCGGTCCAATCCTGGATGCACCGTCGAAGAACAGACGCCAAGTAGGAAATTCTTTGAAGATCATATTTGATTCCAATGTCTTGTCTGGAATTTCATCATAGAGTTTAAATGTTTCTGGTATAGGATGAGCCGCTAAAAAGTCAGCGAGCGCTTGACCCTTAATAGATTTTTGTGGAACATATACCATGTCATATTGGGCTAGCAAAATGGCCCATATAGCCAATCGAGAATTGAGTGTGCTGGGTTTCTTCATTAGTACCCGAAGAGGATTAACTCGGGATATAACATGGATAGTTTGGCCAATAATGTAATGCCTCGTCTTTTGAACAGCGAACATAAGAGCTAAGCATTCTTTCTCAACGGGACTATAACGGTGTTCGGCACCAATTATAGTACGACTAAGATAGTAGATGGCTTGTTCATGGCCTTCTTTGTTCTTCTGGACAAGTAAAGCACCCAATGAATGATCCATAGTACAGACATACATTAAGAATGGTATGCCAGAGATTGGTGGCACCAAGACTGGTGGGTTCATGAGATATTGTTTTATGTCGTCAAATGCTCGTTGACATTCTTCAGTCTAAATGAAAGAGACACCTTTCTTCATTAACTGGATAAATAGTCTATAGCGTCCAGACAGATTTGAAATGAATCTCCTAATGTACGCAAGTCGACCTTGGAATGCTCGTAGCTCTTTTAGGTTGCGTGGAGGACGTATCTCTTGAACGGCTTTGATCTTCTCGGAATCCACGTGTATACCTTTAGAGGTAATGACGAAGCTGAGAAATTTACCACTAGAGACACCCAAGAATAACTTGGTGGGATTCATTTTCAGCTGATGTTGGCGCATCAGATTGAAGATAGTTCTCAAATCTTGGATATGATCTTCCTTTAGACGACTCTTGACAACAATATCGTCCACATAGCATTCGACAGTCTTGCACAAATGATCTCGAAAGATGGTACTCATAGCTCGTTGGTAAGTTGCACCAGCGTTCTTGAGACCAAATGACATCACGGTATAGCAGTAGACTCTGCGAGGAGTGCGAAAAGAAGTATGTTTTTCATCTTCAGGATTCATCCGAATCTGATTGTATCCAGAGAATCCATCTATAAAGGATATTCTTTCGAACCCACAAGTGTTGTCGATCATGACATCTGTGATAGGGAGAGGAAACTCGTCTTTTGGACAGGCTTCATTAAGATCCCGAAAGTCGATGCAAACTCGAACTTTGCCAGTTTTTTTCAAGACTGGGACAATGTTGGCTACCCAAATCTGGATGTTGTTCTTCTCGAATAAAGCCACAAGCTATAAGCTTTTTGACTTCATCATCAATAGCATCTATCATTTCTGGCTTGAATCGCCTTTGATGTTGTTTGACTGGCTTTGCATTAGACAAGATATTCAATTTGTGAGTAGCAACTTTGGGATCTAAACCTGGCATGTCTTCATAACTCCAGGCGAAGACATCAATGTATTCTCGAATAAGAAGAATTAATTCTTGCTTATCCGCCTCGGAGAGGTTCTTGCTGATGAATATTGGACGAGGTGACCCATTTTCTTCTACATAAATTTGGAGCAATTGATCTTTGGTGGGAGGTTCTCGTTGTTCGAATCGGAGTTCCCATTGGGTGTCCATTCGTTGAGCCCAAGGATCTGTTTCGGGATTTTTTTCGATATCTTCGTCATAACCTTCTGGAAATTCTGCAGAGACCATGTTAGAAGATACGATCAGCCGATGAACCTAACCAATGCTAGTGTCAGAGTCCCATGATCTGGAATCAGAAGAGTTAGAGCGCTCTTCACTATCAGACTCGGAGGCTGCTGGAGATAATACCAAAGGTAAAGCATATCCGAGACCTCTTTTTGTCCTGCTGTAGTATATTTTTGATTTTCCTTCCAGAATAACCGTACAGATAGGAGTTCTTCTACCCTTACCGTAGTTGAGGCCATTCTTGAAATCATAACCCATATTTCAGATGATGTCTTTTGATTGTTGACTATAACGACGGAGTTGGAGACGTCCCATATCCTTATTTTTGCTATCATCCGTATAGCTGAATTTTTGTTCTGGTCCTTTACTAAAAAGTATCGGACTCTCGCTTCTCTTTCGAGAAGGGACAACAAAGTATGAATCATCTGGGTATTCGAGTACGACCTCTATTTGAAGAGACTGTACAACTCCCATTGTAAATGACTGAAAGCTATCTAACATATCCAAATAGTACTTAGCATGATAAATGACATCAGTATACTGGAAAGGAGATGCTTTTTCATTGATTTATACATCTGTATTTACAACAGGACCTTTAGCCTTAGCAGGCTTGGTCAGATTGATTATAAGAGGGGGAGAAGAAGAACGTGGAGGAGGATTGGAGTTGTTACGACGGAGGTCGATAACAAGCGGCTCAGAGGAGGTGAGCTTCCTTTTATCCTTGTTATGAGATAAATCAATAACAAGTAGCTCAGAAGAGGAGCTGTCTTTTATCCTTGTTATGACGTAGGTCGATAACAAGTGGCTCAGAAGAGGTGAGCTCCCTTTGATCTTGACCGCCATTAGTTGGTTGCTTCTGGACTGGCAAGTGAATAGCCAGTGGTTTGGAGGATTGAGGACGAGAAATACGCCCTTTGACAGGTATGATGAGAGTATCATTAGGCACTGCTTCTTGTTCTTCTTCAGTGTCCAGAGCCAGTACTACCTTTATGAACTCATCCTTATACATGCGAGCATCGTTACAATATGCCTCGACACCTTTGAAAGGATAGAGATCCGCAACCTCCTTTTGAACCTCTCCATTGTCATCAATATATTTGAAACATTGATGGAGAGTCGAAAGAACAATGTTGTGTTCGTGAAGGAATGGTCTCCCTAAAAGAGCATTGTAAGAGCAACCACGGTTGTCGATAATATAGAAGGTCACCTTTGTGCGAAGATTGCCAATTTGGAGTTTTAGGCGAATCTTGCCCAAAGGCTCACTTCTTCCTTGGTTGAACCCCAGGATGGTGGTAATTGTACTGGAAAGACTATGTACTGGGATCTTCAGTGCATCTAACATTGTCTTTGGCATGATGCTGAAGGCAGACCCTGGATCTATCAGAATACGATCGACTTTTATCGAGTCGACATATCCTGTATAGTATAGAGGACGGTCATGCCTATTGTCTTCCATCAGCATATCATCCTGTGTGAAGGTAATGTTTGGAATTAACTCCAACACACTGTGACAATGGAGGCAAGAGACAGGCTCTGCTTTCGGCTTCTTCAGAAGGGTTAGACATGTTTCCGCCTGCATGAGAGCTTCACTCAGAGTTTCTCGAGTCTCTTTGGAGAGGTGCAAGAGCTCGAAGATTGACAGCCTGGCCGGTGTATTGGCTAGTTGGACCAAAATATCAAAGTTGTATGGCTTCTCAAGTCCAGAAGGGGATGACTTCTTCAAAGGTTTGTCGAAGCGGACTTGTTGTTTACCTTTATCGGCTGCTGTCGGCTTAGGGGGAATAGGTTCTACAACCGGTGAAGACATAGCAGGGATGCCCTCAGCAGAGACAGGTTGCACTGGAGCAGACTCAGAAGAAGAAACATGGTTTTCTTGATTTTCAGGAACTTTCCGTAGATAGGCTTTTCCTGACCTGGTGCCCAGCAGGATTCCCTCTTCAACTATGGGGTCAAAAGATACCATATTGTAGATATTTGTTTTGCCCTTGGAGCGGTCTTTTTTCTTGGAAGGAGCCTCGAAGTCTACAACAAGGTCTGGATGGATCCACATAATCTCACCATTATCAAGAGATAAGGAGACGAGACCTTCACTCCGTGGAGGAGGGAGATTCTCGATCTCAAGAGTGGCCTTGGGGATAGGGATAACACCATGATGTACCATTTATGGAAGGAAGTTATCGAACTGTACTGAGACTATGTTCGCGGTAACAGTCTTCTCATCTTGTTGAAGAGTGACAACACCAGCGTTGACTAGCTCCTGAATTTTGCCTTTGAGCACGTAATATGCTCGAGTGGGATAACCAATGAACCTGTGATAAGCACAGTATTTGGGATGATCAGTCTTACCGACCTCGTCGGGCTTCTTCGGGTCTGGGAGCTGGAGCTTATAGCTTTTGATTAAGCAATCGAAGATGCTCATGGTGTCATTCTCGTCAAAGGAGTACTCAACTTTCGGACGAGGTTTCCTTGGAGGAGGGGCAGAAGGAGTAGAAGCAGACGTAGGTGGAGCTACGTTAACAGCCAGAGATTCTTTGTTCTTCAGATTGATGTTCAAAGTTTCTTTACCCTTGCGGTTATTCTGGCGATTACCGCTACTAGCTGTCGGGTGTTCATTCCGGTCGGGGTTAGACATGTGTACCCCCAATTGCTTGAATTTGTCAGCGCTAACTTCAGCTACTTTAGTATTGATAATGAATGATGGCCAATCTTGAAATTGATTTGACCCCGTCCACATGCTGATGATAGGCAAAATATTTGCCTTGCAGGTATCTATAGTGACAGCGGCCGGAGTTCCAGGAAGCATCTTTAATGCTTTTCGGCAAAATCTTTCGATGAAATTCTCAGCGGTTTCATTATGTCTTTGTTTGATCTTGTTGAGGGCCGACATGGTCATATCGTTGATTTCCTCATAGAATCGCTCCAAGAAGATTTGTTTCAAACCCGAGAAAGAGGTGATACAGCCATCGGGCAAGCTCCTGTACCAATCGTATGCTACACCGGCTAAACAGTCGACGAATACACTGGTAAGAAGAGCGTCATTTGGCTGAAGTTGAACAGTCATTACCTCAAAGTGGTTAATGCATTGACTTGGAGACGTGCTGCCGTCAAACAGCGATATTATAGGGATTTTGTACTTTGGAGGAAATGGGACTTCCTTCCATTCAACTGGATAGGGTTGTTTGATCCCCAATCTTTGTAAGTTGTCCTTCTCTTTGAAGGCCTCGAATTAAGTGCGCAAGAGTTTAACAGCTTCATTAGCATCCTTCGATGACGCAGAAGGAGCAGGTTGAGTGTTAGGAGGAGGAACAGCATGGTAAGTGCTACCCCCAGCTCCTGACTGACTGGGTGTGGGTTGAATTTGTACAGGGGGTATTTGAGGAGATACTACCCCCAGACCTGCATTGACAGACACCGACGATGCTATAATCTCAGGATTTATAGCTGGTGCGGTCGGTAGTATTGTATGTTGGGTCACAATTATAGAATGCATACTTGCGACCATTTCAGCCATGGTCTTCAGCTTATCCTCCAGTGCAGCTATTCGTTGTTCTTGATTTGCTGAACTGGAAGCATCTGGGTCTTCAGTGACGACGTATGCTGTCACTTCTCTAGGTACAGTAGAAGACACTGTCTGTTCAGAACTTTTGCTGTATGCATCATAATCAGAGAAGGAATCCTCTCTTGAATGAGAAGTAGGAAGATGACCAGAAGGATCTTGAAGAAGATTCCTTTGACCGATTGTGTCTCGGCTTCGGGATCTGGTGTGTTGAAATACTCCTTCAGAAGATTCTTGGAGTAAATCTAAATACCACTGGCTGGGCCTGCGAGGCTTGCCGTATTTGGAGCACTTTCTACCCCCAGTGTCTCGAGAAGTCATGTTGACGGAAGCATACAACACTTCGTCTTCATCTTCTGACATTGGTTCAGAAGTTACAAAATTCAGACGATCGAAGACAGATCGTTTTGTTGTCTGACAACAGCACTTGATGACAACCTTGTGATTACAATGGTGTCCAAGTGGCTGAACTGGAGATGTTGAGATATCGTCCCGTTTTGGCTTGAGGTGCTCTCGGAGATCAGGAACAATGACGGAACGAGAAAAAGTCTGAGGGATATGTTCTTTGACCACATTCAGAACATGGTTCCGGTTCTTCAAATGTTTTGTCCCATGAGTATATAGAGAAGTACTCACCTCATTAGCATAGGTGTCAGGATTTTTCATCCTGGAAGTTTGTCTCTGATACAAGTTGATCTTCGGCATTGGCTGCTTGCGTTTCATAGAAGCTGGTCTATTGAGATAAGTCCTTAGATCAGCAAATTCACCCCAGGGGTTTCTGTCTGAGACACCAGTAATTTTTTCCTTTTTTGAGCGGAATATCTGGAGAGTTGGAAGATCTTGGAATTCTGCTACCGGAGTAGGCAGAATTCCTCTTTGATCAGTACACTTCCCTTTGGCAGGGAGGGAAGAACTCTTGTTTGAGAGAGTTCTTGTACTGATTGGTGCCGAGGCACGTTCAGATTGATCTTCTACGGTAAAAACCGGAGAAGACTGAGAAAATACCAAAGGACCTTTTCCTTTATTTTGTGAAGAAGGGTTGGCTAAAGAGCGTTTCCCTCCGTTGTCTTCCAAGTCGTGGAACGAGGAAGTTTGAGAAAAAACCAACGGGCCTTTTCCTTTGTTCTGAGGAGGAGGAGGAACAGTCAACGGACTACCCCCAGTGGATTACGCTGGCGCAACAGGGTGCTTGGGAAGAAGAGCAGAGTCTTTCCTCTTGCTGTGAGAAGAAGGGAGATTAGTCAAAAGACTATCCCTAGTAGACTGCGCTAGAACAGCTTGCGCTAGGATTGATTGCACCTGGGAAGCTTTGACAGATAGCCTTTTAGTCACAGAGACTGTAGTTTGTGCAGCAAGAGTTCTGGCTTCAGTGGTTTGCGCAGAAGGAAAAGAAGTCACCAACTGCTCCAGGGGGAGAGGAGACTTACACTTGGCCATAGCAGCATAGGAAGTGGCTTGCGCAGCAGCAAGAGGAGCAGTATACTGCGCAGGAGTTCTGGCTTGCACTTTGGTAGCGCGGGTGGTGTTTTGCGCAGGAACAGAAGTGGCCAGTGGCTCTTTAGCAGCAGAGACAGCAGGTTGTGCAGATGATTGTGCAGAGGACTGCACAGAGGATCGCGCAGAGGACTTTGGAGTCCACACTGAACGAACCTTGCTCTTGGCAGAGGTTGCAGTGCGACGAGTAGCCCCGGAGTTGATCATCGTCTCGTAGGCAGTCTGGTTGACCTTCACAACCAGCGTCTTCTGTATCTTTCCGATAGACGCACCGTCACATTGAGTTGTCACTTCCTCGTCGAAGAAGAAAGTCGTCCCCAGCAGAGTCGCCATTTTGTTTGCAAAAACAAAAGTTCTTTTATTTCATAAACTTTGTAAGAAGATTACAATTGAATTTTGGAAAAGTACAACTATAGGAATCCGATTTGAAGACGATCGCTTTATCCCTTGGACGATGTGAACTGTGAAGATGATAGCCTCTGAAGAATGCAGCAGCACTTGGACAAGAACTCCTGATCTCTGTGATGATTTTGAATGATCTGATCTTGATAATGAAGGACTTGAAACTCTATTTATAGAGTTCTGAAAATAACTAATTAGTAGTTATTTCTGGATTACGCAGGCTGGATTGCACAGGCATTGGACTGCGCAAGCAGCGAACTGCGCTGGCAGTTACTCGATCGTGGCTCAACTGTATTAGACGCGTGGTATTGTTTGATTGAAATGTGCATGGTCGTGTACAGACGGTTGCCACGTGGTGAGCAATTGATGGCATGTAGGCCACGTGTAAAATATCAGTTATCTTGATAGATTGCGCTGCTTGAACTGTGCTAGCTTCAGACTGCGCTGGGTTCAAACTGTGCTGAAGAGGATCTGGCAGACTGCGCTTCGGTTGGGCTGGCAGATTGTACTGGCTGTACAGCTGTCCTAAAATGCGGCACGGCTCGAGAAACGAACAGACTCCTCGCTTTTCGGGCTGTCAGTTGTCAGAAGATCTGATTTTATGTCAGGTAATGATGACGTTGCCACGTCAGCATTGCGCGCTCTGATGGTAGCGTAGTTCGGCCTCGTGCAGTTGATTTTTTGCACAATCTGCTTCCTGCACAATTCATTTGAAGGGTGATCCATTTGATTTTCATTGCTTTTTTGATGGGTGCAACTTGATTTTTAGGACCTACAGGTTCTATTGAGAGGATCAGCCATAACTTTATCCTCCCTACTGTGAAGCTGGTCTTTGGGGTCAGATTAGCTCTTCTCCTAGCCATGGTGTGCAGTATACATCATAGCCTTCATACTTTCTCGTCCAAGGTCATCTCCCGTGATACGACGAAGGACTTTGAACGCATTGAGCTACCCTATTATTATCTGATGGGGTGGCTGTTGATGCATTGTCGGTCTTTGATGAGGCCTGGCCCCGAAGATGGTGTAACTGCTGATGATGCCTTCATCTTCCAGTATCGCCGTATGCCCTGGGATTGTGAGACCATGCGTGCCTGTCGGATGGCACTGGCGAGGGTGGACAGATACACATTTTTCGTGTCTGTTCCTCAGTTTACTACTGCATAAGTCAACGACGTACATCTTGATGGTATTGGGCCTCCCCACTTCTTATCTGACAAGATGCTCCTTTGGTTGCATAACATTCGTCCTGCCCACCTGGTATATCGCAACCGCAACACTGTCTACTTGGAGCCTTACTTGCCTAGTAGGTTCTCCCGACAGTTTGGGTATAGTCAGCTATTCTTGGACAGTCCCAGCTCTTGCCTGGGTTTTAAAGGTAGCGTCCTTGATGGCATCAGGGCCTGGCACTATTATAACACGGTTCACATCCGTACCAGCTTCTCAGTTCCTGATGCTGGGGATTCAGGGGAGATCTTGTATTTGGCGGCTCTATACCATGTCATGGCGAACAAGCATCCTGTTGATTTTGACCCGAGTACCAGCTTCATTGTTGGTACTGGCTTGGAAGAGAAGCCCAAGGGGTCCAAGGCGAGGAAGAAGAGGAAGAACACGGTTGCTGTGTCGGACTCGGAGTCTACCGACGCGGACGAAGAGGATGACGAGCATGATCTCGATAACTCTCTTGCTCCCGCAGAAGATGTGGTGGCAGATCAGCCGTCTGTCATGCCTGGTCCTTCACGCAAGTGAAGCAAGCGTGAGCCTGCCATTGGCGGCATAACTTACTCCATGAAACGGGCTGCGTTTAAGCCTCGTGGGCTGCTCATAAGGGAGAGACGCGATGATGTTGACGCCATTTCGGAGGTGAATTGAATTACAACCATCTTCTTCTTTAGCTCTTCTTATTCCCGAACTGTGACCTAATCATTTTTTTTTCTCTATAGGCATCAGAAGAAGGGGACTTTCTAGAGCCGGCTGTTGCCTCTGCGGTCGACCCGGCACTAACTACTCTAATTAGATATATGAGTGCCGAGATTCTTGCCGCCGGGATTCTCCCAGCGACGGCTGAGGTTCCTCCAGTTGTTGACGTCCCAACCCAGGGCGACGTGGTCTCTGCTGAACCCGTCCCCGAGACTGCTGAATTTTAGTCTGGTGACGCTGATCCAGTTGTATCTCCTTCCGGGGCGGCTGGGGCAGATGAACCAGCTGCATTTGGGTCGGATGTTGCAGGTAAAAAGGCTACGATGGCTACGAGCGAACCTCAGCCCCAGCAACTCTCCCCAGGTAAGCTAAGTCAAATTTTGACCAATGAGGAGGTTCATTTGTTCTATCATTACATCCTTCGGGTTAAGCTGATTGATGGTTGCCCCGGACATACAGGTCCTGCTCCTTCACTGCCAACGACGGATATTATCAGGGGAGAGTTCTCCAGAGGGGATCTGGTGGAAGAGAGTGTGCCTCCTTCTCCTCCAACTTACCTTGAGGAACCTCCCGCTGAATCGAGTTCAGAAGAGCAGACAGCGGAGCGGCCGGGGCGGGAAGAAATGGTCCCTGCACCCTCCTCTGTTCATGTGGCTCTGGAGGTCGACCTTTCTGTCCTTCCGAGTCTCCAGATCCTTCGGGCTGCGGAGGAGGAATTGGCCGCTATTCAAGCGTCTTTTCGCTCGGAACTTGTTTTCCTTGTGGCAGGGGCATCAAGTTCCGGTACATCTTCTTCGACACTGCCAGCTACTCTTCCTTTGACGTCGTCTTCTTCAGAAGTCCTAGATGAATCATCAAAGGATGTGGTTGACAGTTTCTATCGCCACCTGAAGCGAGGGGTTGAGGCTGCCGTGGAGAGGGGAACTTTTTTTGCCTTGGCCCGTCAATTCGCCCATGGCCATATTGAACTCCTTAGAACCCTCCCCGGTGGAAAAGGGATATTTGAGCTTCTGGAGCCCAAATTGCTAGAGGCGGATCAGCTTGTGGCCCAGTTTTAAGTACTGCGGCAAGTCGACCTGTCTTCAGTAATAGATCAGGAGCGGGCCTTCCTCATAACTATCATGGAGAAGGTAAGGGCTACACGAGATGCGTCCAAGCCGATTATAATGAAGGACCTCCACGATCTGTCTCTACAGTACGATCAGTTGAGCCGCATGGGAGAGGATTGTATTGCTCGGAAAGCGGTCGCCTCTCGCAGGATAATCGATACGAGGGAGAAGCTCCTCAAGCTCCAGAGGAAATTGGCTTTCTTGAAATCTGAGCTCGAGGCCTCCCGCAGGGATAAGGAGCTAATTGTTCAGGAGGCCGACAAAGTCACCCGGACTTCTGCTGTCTTGGAGCGTGCTTTGAAGAGGCTTGAAGATGGCTGGCAGGCTCACGCACATCTGGAGGATGCGGAGCGGTTGACTCAGGAGGCCGAGCGCCGGGTCAAACGGCGATTTGAGCGGTCGACGGCCCTGCTGAGGGAACGTCTTAGAGAATTATGTGTCGCCGAACCGTAGTCGACCTTTTTTCCTTTCTATTTTTGTTATTTTCTTTCATTTTAATAGGGACGCGGTCCCCGAACATATAGTACTTCTATTTTTTAATAAATTACTATGTTTATACCATCCATCATCTATTGTGCTTGTATCGTATTCTTGGTATTATGATGTTTGCCCCACTGGAGGACTTTTTGTTGACCTATTACCCTTGGCATACCTTGGTTTTAGGTATGGATAATAAGTTTGATAGAGATACCTAGAACAATTCCGTGGTGAGACATAGAAGTTCTTGGTATTGGGCGAAAGAATGCCATGGAACAGCTGGACTCCAAAGGCATGTGATAATGAGAAAAGAGGCGCATGTACTAGGGGACCTAGTATAGCATTTGTGGTCAACTGCGGACATTTGTGGTCAACTGTGGACATTTGTGGTCAACTGTGGACATTTGTGGGCCTATTATCCTTGGCATACCCTGGTTTTGGGTACGGATAATAAGTCGAGAGAAAACCAACATACTTACTCAGAGGTAATGAGGACGTGGTAAATATGAGAGTTTCTTCAATGGAGAGGTAATGAGGACGTGGCAGGAGTGGACACCATGAAGGGCACATAGAACAACTCAGAGGTAATATGGACATTGAAGTTCTACGTGAGGGGCGGTTTGTTTTTGATGGAAGCGAAACAACTCAGAGGTGACATCGACGTGGTTGTTTCGGGAAATTTGTGGATCTGTTACCCTTTTTATGCACTGAAAGTGCGGGTGATAGATCATGAGGAAGATGCTCTTTTAGGAAGGAAGTTCATAGGTATGATCATACATGACTTACTACCCAGAAGATGCGATATAGATTCATTTGGGATGACCAGAGTGTAAGTTCAGCGGTACGTGGGGGCACATAACTTAACAGTCCGATTGATTTGGAGGATGTCATTTAGACATAATACTTCTTCAAGAACTTGCCGTTGACGGGCATCGTGAGCAAGTCTCCGTTTTGTTTTACGAGGCGGTAAGCACCATTAGAGAATACAGCCTCAATAATGAATGGGCCTTTCCACTTTGGTTGAAATTTGTCGGCGGTTTTGTGAGTCATAACCATCGGCCTTCGAACTGCCAGAACGAGATCGCCCACTTGAAATGTTCTGAGTTTAACCTTCTTGTCGAAGGCTCCAGAGATGCGTGCTTGATACAGCTCGATTCGTTGTTGAGCTAACATGCGCTTCTAATCTAAGGCCTCCAACTCTTGTAGCCGGTGACGGTAATTATCTTCTGTCGTCAATCGATAGGTGAGGGCGACGCAGAGCGAGGGGATTTGAGTCTCCAGTGGAAGAATTACCACACTCCCATACACCAGAGAGAATGGTGTGTTCCCGATGGCCGTCCGGACTGTAGTACGGTATGCCCATAAGCATTCGCCAAGCTTTTTATTCCAGTCGCATTTGTTGGAAGACAGAAACTTCTTGAGCTGTTTGATTATAGTTTTGTTGAATGCTTCTGCCAACCCATTCGTCATCGGATTGTACGGTATTGAAGCAACATTCTGGATTCGGTGTTTGTCATAAAATCGATAGAAGGCGTGACTTTCGAACTGCGGACCGTTGTCGTGGATGATCCTTCGGGGCAGTCCAAAGCGATAGATGACGTGATGCTTGAAAAAACTGATCACGTTTAACGTCTTTACTTCTACAAGCAGGACAGCTTTCGCCCATTTGGAGAAGTAATCCGTAATTGCCAGTATGAAGCGGTGCCCTCTGGATGAAGGTGGGGTGATAGGACCAATGATATCCATTCCCTATGCCTCAAATGGCTAGGATGCCACCGTTGGATGTAGGAATTCGGAAGGTTGATGTATAAAATCTGCGTAGACCTGACAGGCTTTGTACTTTCTTGCATAGTCTATCGCGTCTGCCATCATCGTAGGCCAGTAGTAGCCCATCCTGCGAAGGCGATCTTATAATTTTGGGCCAGGCTGATGGGCCCCGCAGACGTCGTCATGTGCTTCACGTACAGCTTCTTTGGCTTCTGTATTGGACAGACACCGAAGCAGTAATCCATCGTATGACCGCCGATACAGCATCTTTGTTTCTGTATCGTAAAAGAATCTGAGAGAACGTCTTCTAATAGAGGTGGCTTCTTTCGGGTTCTCCGACAAGATGCCATAGACTGCGAAGTCATTAAATGGGAGCCTCCAATCCTGTGTCTTGTCGACCGTCAGGGCATAATAGCTCTCAGCAAATTGGACGTTGTTCTTGGGACAGACCAACTCATGGCCTATTACGTCCACCAAATGATGAGTATATTTTGGGACCGCCAGGGAAGCGGCCAGTCCTGCTAAGGCATCGGCTAAGTGCACCCAGCTTGGTCATGAGGACCCTGAGGGGGTTAACTCTTGATATGACATGGATGGTTTATCCTGTAACATAGTGTCACATTTTCTGGATAGCGAACACCAGAGCAAGACATTCCTTCTCCACGGTAGTGTATCTATGCTCAGGCCCAATCATCATTCGGCTGAGGTAATAGATAGCTTATTCATGCCCCGCATCATTGTTTTGTGCTAGTAAAGCATCGAGGGAATGTTCCATCGCTCGTACATAAAGCAAGAACGACTTTCCAGCAACCGAGGCCACCAGAACTGGAGGATTTAACAGATATTCTTTGATGTTGTCGAACGCGCGTTGGCACTCTTCATCCCATATGAATGAGACGCCCTTCTTCATGAGGTGGGTGAATGGTTGACATCGCCCGGAGAGGTTAGAGATGAACCTCCTAATGTAAGCTAGCCTTCCTTGAAGGCCTTGGAGTTCACGAAGATTTCTCCGGGGACCCATCTCCATGATTGCCTTCGTCTTTTCCGGATCTATATGAATTTCCTGGGCAGTAATGATAAAACCTAGGAATTTTCTACTAGATATGCCCAAGAAAGATTTGGTAGGATTCATCTTCAAGTTGTGCGCTCGCATCAGGTTGAATATTGTCCTCAAATCGTGCAGATAATCTCCCTTGGAGCAGCTTTTGACGGTGATGTCGTCGACGTAACACTCCACGATCTTATGCAGGTGATCTCTGAAGATGACACTCATAGCTCTTTGAAATATGGTGCCGGCATTCTTTAAACCGAAGGGTATGACGGTGTAACAGTACACGCCAATCGGTGTTCGGAATGATGTATGCTTTTCGTCGTCAGAAAATATCTTGATTTGGTTGTATCCTGAGAAGCCATCCATGAATGACATGCGCTCAAAGCCACATGTGTTGTCGATCATGATGTCTGTAATGGGAAGAGGGAACTCGTCCTTAGGACATACTTCATTTAGATTTTGAAAGTCGATACAAATTCGAATCTTTCCATTCTTTTTGAGGACTGGTACTATGTTGGCGATCCAGTCTGGATGTTGTTCCTCCCGGATGAAGCCGCTGGCTATCAGTTTATTGACCTCAGCTTCGATGGAGTTCATGATGTCTGGACGGAACCGTCGTTGTTGTTGCTTGACCGGCTTTGCGTCTGGATGAATGTTGAGCTTATGGACTGCAATCTTGGGGTTTAATCCTGGCATGTCTTCATAGCTCCAGGCGAATATGTCAATGTACTCTTTGACAAGTTGTAATAGCGACTCCCGTTCTTCGTCTGTCAGACTCTTGCTGACGAAGATTGGCTTTGGAGATGATTCATCGTCGAAGTCAACTTGCACAACCTCATATTCATTGGGAAGTTCACGAAGTTCGAAGCATTTCTCCCATTGTGCATCTAGTTGCTGGACCCAAGGTTCTAACTCGAGAAGTTCGAGTACATATTCATCTTCTTCGTAGGCATCAGCAAATGCCATATTGACAGACAGAGCTTGCCTGAATATGTCCCCTATGCTGACATCCGAATCAGAAGTTGGTGATCCGGTTGAGTGTGAATGCCAGTCACATTTCTCATCTGAGCTCTCGAGAGTTGTTGCAGGAGTAACATAGCCTAGGCTATGTCTGGTCTTGCTATAGTAATCCCAAGGTTTTCCAGCCGGGACTGGTAATTGTAAAGGTAGTCGCCGGCCGGTGCCGTAGTTCAAGCCTGGTGTAGACTCCATGTCGTACCCCTATTTTTGTATAAGATACTTGGAAAGTGAGCTATAGAGATAAAGCGGCAGTCTTCCAATGTCGGGTTCGAGATCGACTTCTTCTGGCCTGAAGGACTGTGGAACATTCTTTCGGCCGAAGATGATTGGATGATCATCTCCCTCGACTATGAAGCAGGCGCCTTCTACAAGAGTGATTTGATTCGTGGCATAGACATTTGTCACTTGTGTGTGTTGGTTGGTGCCTATACCGTGTTCCATAGCATACATTATTCGAAGCTTATTAAGCTCGAGGTAGTTCAAAGATAGTCCTTTATTGATAAAGTACGGTATCTTTTTCGGTAGAATTACATCGTCAGCGGAAGAAACATCAGTATGGGCGGCCACATACTTGGCCAGCTCTAGCTCGTCTTCAACTACCTCCTGTATCAATGAAGATTGAGAGGACGACCTGGGTAGCTTTATCATCAGCGGCTCCACTGGTGGCACCGAACATGGAGTTGTTGGCTCATTGGCGACCCCCGGCTTAGTACTGAGCTGCCAATTTGTTCCCGGCTCTTGTTCAGCCAACCTCTGCATTAAAGATTGGGAAGATGACCTAGGCACCTTGATCATCAAGGGCTCCCCTGAGGGCGTTGGATGTGGGGACGTAGGTGCGCTAGCGACCCCTGGCTCAGTGCTTGGCTGCAGATTTGTCTTAGGCAGACGAATGACCATTGGCTTGATGGAGGGATTAACCTCTTCTGTTTGTTGTTTGCCAGCCCTTTGTAATCTGATCGTCAGTGGCTCCGTATTGGGCCTCGTTCCTTGGCCAGACCTTGGAAGTCGGATTGTCATCTGCTCCCTTTGTGCAGTGAGCACCGAAAAACTATGCAAAGTGACTGTAAGAGGCACAGTCATGCCTGGTTTGCGGGGTTGGAGATAGATTCTCAAGGGTTCCTTCGGTCCTGCAATTGCCTCAGTCTGCTCTTGAGTATCCTTCTTGATCAGGTGCCTCTTGGATTTTTCGTACAAGCAGGAATCTGAATAGTAGGATTCGACCCCTTTGAAGGGATCGATGTTTACAAATTCCATCCTCACGAAGCCGTGCTTGTCGACGTACTTGAAGCACTAGTGCAATATGGAGGGCACGATCATATAATTATGTATCCACGGACGCCCCAGGAGAATATTGTAGGAGGTGTCTGCGTCTATGACATAACAGGTTACTTCTGACTGAAGGTCGCCGATTTGGCACTTCAGGCGAATCTTCCCGATAGGATAGCTTCTTTCGGAATTGAAACCGCTGATTACGGTGCTGGTAAGAGTCAGCCGATGCATAGGGATGCGCAGATGGTGCAGTAAGCTCTTCGGGATAATGCTTATCGAAGAACCGGGATCAATGTACATCCGATCCACCTTGACGTCGCTGACATATCCAGTATAATACAGAGGGTGATCGTGTAGATTGGTCTTGATAAGCATATCCTGCGGAGTGAAGACAATATTGGGCATTGCACCTGTGCAAGCGCTGTCCTGGAGATCCGCTGGCGAGCTCTCCCCTGTGAGATTGGCTTGAGCCAGATATGCGTCGACATTCTGGAGTGCTTCGCTCAGTGCGATGCGAACATCTTTGGAGAGTCTCAGGAGCTCGTATAATGACAATTTGGCCGATGTGTTGGCCAGTTGTGCCAAAATATCAAAATTGTAGGGCTTCTCCAACCCGTAAGGAGTGTCTTTCCGGAGCGGCTTGTCAAAGCGAGTCTTCATTGGCTTGGGCTTATCGGCCGGCAGAGGCTGAGAAGGTCCTGGAGCATCAGCAGCGGCCGGCTGGCATTCTTCAGCCGAGTTACCCGGTGTAGGTTAGAATTGTGCACTAAACGGAATGACGACAGCCGTAGCTTCTTCGACATCTGCCGAGATTGTGCGGCAGGACTTGACTTTTCCACCCTTTTTCTTGCCGGTGGAGGGTGGTACGAGCTGAGTTACTTCAGGTACCTGGTCCGGATGGACCCATATGACCTCCCCTCGTGATGTGGTGAGGGGCACTAGACCGGCAGCCTGGTCTCGGGGAGGTAGAAGATTAGCGACCTCCATCTTTGCCCAAGGAATGGGTACTACTCCATCTTGAGTCTTCATTGGAGGGAAGCTGCCGAATTGGACAGACACCATGTTGGCCTCCACAGTTACCTCTTCGAAGTCAATGGACAGAGCCTTAGAGTCGATGAGGTTCTGGATGTACCGCTTCAGTTGAAAGCAGTCTTGTGTAGCGTGGTGGACGTAGCGGTGGTAGTGGAAGTACTTTGGGCTTTCCATCTCCGTAGGACGAGGTTCACGCCTTGGAGGAGGGAGCTGAATTCGTTCTCCTTGTACGAGCATGTCAAGGATGGGCTTGACATGGCTGTCTTCGAAGGAGTAAGTCATCTGCGGCCACTGCTTCTCTGCCGGCTTCGGTTCGGGGTTCGAGGTTGTGTCGGCCACCATGGCCTGTTTGCCCTTGTTGTCTCGGTTGTTGGATGAATTACCACCGTTGTTGTTGTTGGCATTAGGGCGTTTGCCCTTGTCCTCTCCTTCCGAGATGTACAATCCCAGTTGGCGAGTTTTCTTCAACTTGTATTCTGCGCTAGTGGCGCCGATGATGAAAGTCTTCCAGTCCTTGAACTGACTTTCGCCCATCCAGAAGCTGATTGTGGGAAGCATCCTCTTTTGGCAGATTTCAATCAAGAAAGAATCTGGATTGCCAGAGGGCAATTTTATCGCGGTTTGGCGAAACCGCTCAATGTAGTTCCTTGTTAGCTCTTTCTCACCTTGAACAACGTCCATGAGGGTAGACATTGTCACATCTTGTCCTACCTCGTAGAACCTTTCAAGGAACATGTTTTTGAAGCCGGCGAAGGAATGGTTGCAGTTGTCCGACAGATTGTGGTACCAATCAAATGCTACCCCCTCCAATGCCCCGATAAACAATCGTGTGAGGATCGCATCGTCGTACGGCAAGTGGTCTGTTGTGACCTCGAAGTAGGTTATGTACCGGCTTGTAGAGGTCTTCCCATCGTAGGGGTTGATGTTGAACGGCTTGTACCGCGGAGGAAAGGGGACATCCCTCCATGCAGCGGGATACGGTTGTTGTATCTTCAAGTCCTGAGAGTATTCTCGTGCGTGGAACATCGCACGGAGCTCCTGGACTTCTCTCATTGCCTCCTTAGCCTCGTCTGCAGTACTGGAAGCCGTCATTCTGGGTGGATTATCACCCGGGGTTGGTACAGTTGTGTTCGAATCCGTATTGACGGCGGGACCCAAACTTGTCTGATCAGACGTCCTTCCTTAAAGAGTTGGTAGGGCCGCCTTGATTTCTTCCACCGACTTCACTAAGGTGTGAAGTATGGCCTCAAGAGTGTCGAGGCGCTGTCGATCGCTGGGACCGTCTTGATCATTCCCAGTCATGAATGCCGTTCTTACACGAGGGACGGTAGAAGGTACGGTAGAAGACGTGCTCTCCGAATTATACCCTCGCAGAGAGAAGTCGTTGGGGTACGTAGGGATGTTCTCTTCCGATTTAGACTCGGAGGAAGTGTTACCCCCTGCATCGGAGGTTGCTTCATCTTGGGACCCATGGACATCTGGGTCCATTACATCTGGGTCCAATGTATCTGTTGGGGGAACTGTCTTCCCATGGACATCTGGGTCTATTACATCTGTTGAGGGACCCATGGACATCTGTTCTGAGAGGTGTTACCTCCAACTTCGGCTACCCCCTGAGATGCAGTTGACGAATCCCCCAGTGTTGAAGATTTCGTCTTTGAGCGGGTGCCCTGGTAAACTCCTTATGTGGTGGTTGTGGACAGCCGCTTGGATGCGAGTTTCCTGGCCATGCTAGTTGAGATCGTCGGGCTAGAAATATTTATCTTCTTCCCCGCCTTGCCGGTAGGGATCTTCTGAGCAGAATTGCAGGAGACGACATGAAGCGCCTCGTCTCCTGAGCTTTGTTGCAGGACCGGTCCTGGCTGCTACAGTCGTTGGAAGATGGACTGTCGGTCCTCTTGTACTGCCGCCTTGCTGAAGCAGCAGTTGACAATGACTTGAGTGCAGTGATGTCCATAAAAGGATTCTCTGTACACCAAGTTTTCTTCTCTTTTCTTGTGCTTGTGAAGAATTACATCACGCAAGTCACTCATTTTATGGGCCCGGGAGTCCCGAGCACATGAATGTGTTGGCATCCTGTCTGCTCCCTGATATGGGGCTAGTAAGAGTACTTGTCCCTGATCGTTGTTGGGAGATTCTTGATAACTATCCCGTCCGTTGGCCGCCGGGGGCTGCAAAAGGATAGTTTTGTACAAATTTCCATCAGAGGCCCGCATAATAGTCAGCGGAACGCCCAGATGGTCAGAAGTTGGAACAGCTGACTGAGCTCGATGAGCCCGCACTGTCCTAGACTTCTTCTTTCTAGCACCTGAGAGTGCATAGTAGGAAGAGTCCAAATTGTGCGTCACAGAGTCTGGCACATCCTCCTGAGAGCCTCTGAGGTCAGGACCGCCTGAGAGGCGGTCAAAGAATGAACCCGAGCCGCATGGAGCAGATGGCCTGCGGCTGGTATTGGTGGCCGCATAGGCTGTCTGCATACGGCTGGCATTTGTGTCTGCATAAGCAGTCTGCATGCGGCTGGCATTTATGGCCGCTTGAGCAGTTTGCATGCGGCTGGAAGCTGTGGCCGCATGAATCTTCTGTATGCGGCTGGAAGTCGTGGCCGCATAAGCCTCTTCCATGCGGCTGGAAGTCTTGGCCGCATGAGCCTTCTGCATGCGGCTGGATTTTGTGGCCACATGAGTCTCCATGCGGTTGGCGCCCTTATGTGGCTTCTTCCTGGACCGCATAGAGTCCCTCTTTGCCCCTGCAAGTCCAGCATCGTAGTGTTTTCCTTTGCCGAACTTGGAGACAGCAGAGTCCTCTACGGTCTGAAGTGGGGCCACACGCGAGTCTTCTCCGCCGTCTTGGACAGCAGAGAATAATTCTTCCAGAGCTTGGGGAGGAGCAAATGATTTGGGCCTCCACTCCCTGCGGGCCTTCTTCGTACGGGCTCGCTTCAGGACCAGGCCAGCGCTCCCGTCGGAGAGCATTTCTTCAAACGCCTGTTGGTCGAAGCGGGCAACCAGCATCTATTGCATGGAGCCAAGTTTGGCTGCGTCCGATTGCATCACCAACTTTTCAACAGTAGAGAAGTTAGTCCCCAGCAGAGTCGCCATCGTGTTTGCCATTGATTATCAAAGAACAGAACAGTTTTATGGGAGGACTAAACTTTAATTCATAATACAAACTCGCTCGTACAAAGAGAGCCTAGGAACAAAACCTAGAAAAAGCAATCTAAGTACAATAGTTTAGTTTTTGATTCTGGGGGATAACGGTAGAGGCTCAGAAAAGTGATATCAACTATGCCTTACTCCTTGGACGATCGGACGCAACCTTGGCTCCGGCGAAGAAAAGCTCTCTATATCTCTCTGCTGCTCTGTGTGTATAACTCTGTGTGTGCTTTTGCTCTGTGTGTGTGCAAAGGAATAATCTTCTACTATTTATAGGACTTTGTGATGAGTGGTGTGTACAGTAACTGCACCTTAAAAAGTGGGCGGTTGGGGATTGGTTAAGATTAACCTTAATCTGTTTGTTGGAAATCAATCTGGGCTGTTGTGTTGGTTGCAATAAATCTGTATTATTATGATTTGTTGGTTGCAACAAATCTGTATGGATAAGTCTCAGTCAATCTTCTGCCACGTGTCCCAACCGCCATTATGCTGCGAGCCGCATGAACGGGGCGTCCTGGCAGAGTCGCATGAGTGTGGTCTGGTAATTGAGCCGCATGAGGGTGGCCTCACAACCGAGCCGCATGATGATGGCCTCACAACTGAGCCGCATGAGGATGGCTTCACAATCGAGCCGCATGAGGATGGCCTCACAACTGAGCCGCATGAGGGTGGCCCCCACAACTGAGCCGCATAAGGGTGGCCCCCCAACTGAGCCGCATAAGGATGGCGCCCCAATTGAGCCGCATGAGGATGGCCTAGGCGGTCCGCATAGAGAACTTCTTTGGACTTTGTGAACTGCGTCGGCTATCTCATAGATTTTTTCGTCTTTTGATGAGCATGACGCGTCTCTTCATTATGTCAGAGCCGTCAGAACTGTTACTTTATGTCAGACCATTTAATGGTCAGCTGCAGGGAGTGATTATGGCCAGCTGTAATCGACCTGTTTTGAGCCGCACGAGGCCACGTGGCTCTTCCTGAGCCGCATGAAATTCCTGAACCGCATGCGGCTCTCTGGGACTTTCCGAGCCGGATAAAGCTCTTCAAGCTTTTGAGCCGCATGCTGAATCTGGGCCGCATATGAATTACTATTCTTTTTCATGCTTCTACATTCTTGACGTCCAGATTCAGTATGAATGACTTGGGAGATGTGGATGTCATCCGGGAAATTTAAATAATCTAGATGGAAGTGGAGCTTGTCCTGTCACTAGCTCAATACGTGGAAAGTTGCTCACATGCTATGGATATCAGGATCTTCCACGGATCGATACTCCTTACTGGTGTGATCAAAAGCTGAAGCTAGATCCTGGAGAAGCGTCAGACAGTTGGTGTACTTGAACATCATTTGGAGTTTGATGTAGGCTACAAGTACCACCAGGCCTGACATAGCTTTTGCTGTAGGCATGAAGAGTCGATTCACGAGCAAACCAAGTATGGATCTTTGGAAAGCTGTAAAGAGAGTAATTGGATATCTCTCAGGGACTTAGAAAGATGCACTACATCGGTTACCCTACTGGGGTAGAAGGTTTCAACGATGCCAGTTGGTGCTCAAAAGGAGACAAAGAAGAGGTTATATCTTCTACATGGATAATGCTGCTATATCGAGAAAGTCGAAGAAGTAGGCTGCTATATCGAGGAAGTCGAAAAAGCAGATCCATGGGTAATGGTGCTATATCGAAAAAGTCGACGAAGCAGACATTTCTCTCACTAAGGAATCTGAGTTCTGTTAGCTGCAGCAGATGAAGCAGAATTGCTTTGGGTATGAAATAGAATAGCTTCGGGAGCTCAGGAAGGATCTTTCTGTGGTTGGTATGCAAATTCGGGTGATGCCGATGTATTGTGACAACCGAACACGATCTTCTTATGGGTGGTGTGCATATTTCGGCAGTGCCAATTTATTACGACAACCAGTCGACTACAGCGGTGGAATCAAATGACCTCTTCAATAGAAATAATAGGACTGTACGATTAAGGCACATGTCGGTAAATGATCTCATTAAAAGAGGAGTCATTGTCGTGGTGGATATTTAGAGCCAGAAGAATTAGGAAGATTCATTCACCGAAGATCTCAAGCGCCAGCTAGTCGAGGACTCAGCAAGAAAATTGGGCTTGAAGACGTTATGATATTGTGTCTCTGCAATCCTACCATAAAGTTTTATGCTATTAGTTCAAAGAGAAATCTACTAGGCATCTAGCTTTTGGTTCAAGGGAGGACCATTGATTGGAAGAATATAAGGTGCAATGGACAATCTTTTGGTATACTGTGGGGTTACAGACCTAGAACCACTATTAGTAGACAGTCCTCTGGATATTGCGGGGTCACGTACCTAGAACCACTATTAGTGGGTAATACCTTTAGATATTGCGGGGTTTCAGACCCAGAACTACTATAAGTAGGCAATCCTTTGGAACTTTGCGGGGTTATGAACTCAGAACCACTGTTGTCTACTATTTGTTCTTTGTATAGAACAGTCATGTAAGAGGATGGCTTGGAAGCCTTAATGAGTTCTCGGACATTTGAGATATCTGGCGTGCTTTACAGGAAGCACGGGTAGCACAACACTACAAAGGAGCATAGTAATCCATGCTACAATGGGGTGACACCACATGAGGTACCTAGTGAGGGTAAAGCCTTAGCTTCGGGCCAAGTTACAGCGACGAAGCACCGCATATAGGCAAGTGGGCCTAATACTGTAGAATAAAGAGTGGTAGACAGCACTACAAAGAGGTTGGGCCTCATGTTATAGTGGTGTGACACCACATGAGGCAGTGCCTCAGTTTTGTAAGCCATGTCATGACGGCATAACACCGTAAGGAAGAGAAAGACTTCATGTTGGGTAGTTTGGCACTACAAAGAGGCTGGGCCTCGTGCTACAGTGGTATGACACCACATGAGGCATTGCCTCGGCTTTGAGCATATCATAGTGGCATAGCACCACAAGGAAACGAAAGGCTTCATGCCAAGACTCTTTAAAAGAACTCACCTAGAGTGTATGGATAGAGGTATAGGTCATCACTTGAGGAAAATCTTGTACACACCCAATATACATACACCGAAATAAGACTGACATAAGGCCTTTCATGTGCAGCTAGAAGCACAGTTGATGTTATTATGTGAGAGGAAAGAATTGCAATTATGGTACGGAATTTAAGGCTTAGTCCATTTTTGTATCATAATGTTATTTAACCCATGCGGAAAGATTCAAGTCGTAGAGACATCTCTCCTAATACATGATGGGCAGTCATTGTGGGGAACACACAACCCATATATTAAGATATGTGGGAGATTGTTGGTGTTTTTGCCTTTAGACTAGAAAAGATAGACCCACATCGGCTACACTAAATGATGAGTATCTCAATATAATGCATTGCTTGTGTTGAGGTGTGCACATGAGGTGTGGTGGGGTACAAGTGTGTGCCATATGGGAGTATTTTCTTAGAATAAAAAAAGGATTAATTCTAACAAGGATGCAAGTTGATTTTTGTTGTTCGGACTCGGACACGGACTCCAGGATGCCTAGTACATGCACGGGCGTGTGTTCGGGGGGTAGACATGGACTGGCACTCGACTATGCTGATTGTGAGATGAACTAAAGTATTAAACTCTATTTTTGAGTATTGGTATTTTAGTCCCACATCGGATAGAAGAAATGGTAAAGTCTCACTCCACTATATAAATAGAGCCCCCTGGCATCCTTTCTAAAATGTACCAAAGAAGAGAGTTAAGGGAGTCCGTGAAGTCCAGGAAGCCTGTTCAAGTCTCAAAAAATTGACTAAACGAGTGTTGCAGAAGTTCTTTGAGAACTTGCTGGTTCATGGAAGCGGATCGTATAAAGAAGAATCTTGCTTTGAGCAACGGTGATCTGATCACCCCAGCAAAGCTGCCTTTCTCTTTCTTCTTTCCTTCTCTTCTCCTTTGATCTAATCAGAAATCTCTTGTACTTCTCTGATCTACTCAGAAACCACTTGTGAGCTTTCGTCGCTGCTGTTACAAAATTCATTTGTGCTTTCTTCGAAGTGTTACATTTGATTTTGTTTTTCTGAATGCTCCGGTATTTCACTTGTGCACCTTCCTCGAAGTGTTGCCAAATCACTATGTCGACTCACGTTCTTCCATCTAAAATCTGTTTCGGAAAAAATAATCTCAAAGTAAGATTAGATCTGATGGAGAACAATCATGCAAACCTTTTCGACATAATTTTTAACAAATATGAGAAGTTTGACGGAAAGCATTACAATGCTCGAAGGGTAGTTAAAGCCACTACCCTGTAATCCAAGTGGATGAGAGAAGGATAGCAACAACGCCACTTAGCGCAGGAGTCCATGTGCCTTCCGAGAAGTTAGAAGAGCAGAGTGTTCCAAAGTTCTCCGTCGAACTTGCTGGTTCCTGGAAGCTATTCGTGTGGGACGAATTAAGCTTTGAGCAACAGTGATAATTCACCCCAGCAGACTGTTCTTCCATCTACCGCCTGTCATCCACTTCACTGCTGCTGCTAGCAACTCGATTTGTACTTTCTTTTTAGAAGTACTATAATTGTTTGTTGTTGTTACGAAATCTTCTTAGATTTTCATAATTCAGAATCCTCCAAGGATATCTGTCAAACACCTTCTTTGGAGTGTTTCTAGAAAGATTGTTTTTATAATCGTTTCATTTTCTCAGTTTTCTATTGAAAATTGTGTCCCGAGACTAAAAATCTCAAAGCTTAATTGAAAAATGGAAAACTTTTGTGCTTCGCTAGTCAATCCTAACTTCTTAAAGTTAGAATAATTTGATGGTGAGCACTATTAAATCTGGAAAAGAAAGGTTTTCCTCAATATTCAGTTCTCTGATGTTGATCACGTGCTGTTTGAGGAGGAACCTACTATTCCAGAAACTGGATCTGCAGCCACAATTTCTGCGGCTACTAAGAACCAGGCCAAATGGAGAAGGGACAATAGCATTTGTAGGCTTATGATCCTAAATGCTATGGAAGATTCCCTTACAGAATCATATTCAAAGAAGACTGTTGCCAAAGAGATTTGAGAGTCTCTGAAAAAACTGTACGAGGACGATAAAAACCATAGCAAGATATTTTTGGTTAAAAAATATCACAAGTGGTTCTTTGAAGACGAGAAACTAATGCTGCCACAGGTGAAGGGGTTCCTGAAGATACGACAGAAGTTGGAAGACGAGACGATGCCCCTCCCCGATAAGTTTGTTGTTGGCGGGATCATTTCTAAGCTTTCCGCTGGATAGAGCAAGTTCTATGCAAACATGCATAGAAAGAAGTTGGAGGTCAGTCCAGAAGATCTCCTGCAGAAAGTCTATGTTGAGGACCAGATGCGGGATCAACTGAAGGTGGATGCACTGTCCAAGCAATTGGCTAACGCCAATTTGGTTCATACCAAGGAAACAAGGGAAAAACATGCAGCTTCCCACAGCAAGAAGAATGAACCTAACAATCTGAACGTTAAGAGGACTTCTTTCAAGCAAAAGAAGGCAAAGTCTCAGATGCCTTGTTTCAAGTGTGGCAAGAAGGGTCACTTCAAGAGTGAATGCAAAGCAAAGACCAAGCAATCAGAGCAAGGAGAGCCTAGCAAGGTTTCTATGATCACTGACGTTATTACAATGATTGTGCAGGTCGATGCGGTTGGGGCTGACTCTGACTGGTAGGTAGACACTGGAGCCACCTGCCATGTCTGCTCTAGCAAGGAGTGGTTTACCACCTATACACCAACTTCTGAAGTGGTTATGGTGGCAAATCAGGCACAAGCTAAAGTGCTCAGAATTGGGACGGTGGTTTTGAAGATGACTTCGGAAAAGTCTCTGACGCTTCAAGGTGTGAAGCATGTACCTGATATCACAAAGAACCTGATCTCGGAAGGCCTACTCTGCAACGCAGGCCTCAGGATGGACATCAATGTTGACCAAATGGTGATGTCTATTAAGAAAACATATTTCGGGAAAGCTTTTTATACCGAAGGAATGTTCAAAATTTAGCTTATAAATTTTCCAATATAATTAATGTGATCACTCCTTCTGCTAATACTTTTGAGTTGTGGTATAATAGGCTAGGACACGTTCATTGTAAACGAATAAACAGAATGTCTAGTCTAGGACTTATCTCCAAATATGGGGGTAAGGTAGAGAAATGTGAAGTTTGTGCTCAAACGAAGATCACAAGAAAACCCTTTCCTCGGGTTAATCGAAGTACAGATCTTCTGGAGTTGGTACACTCTGATACCTGTGACTTCAAACAGTTCTCTACAAAGGCCGGGTTGAAGTATTTCATAACCTTCATCGAAAACTTCTCAAAATACGCGTTCGTCTACTTGCTGAAGGCCAAAGACGAAGCATTCGAGAAGTTCAAGGAGTTCAGGGCCGAAGCTGAGTGGCAGACTGGATAACAACTCAAGAGAATAAGAAGTGATTGAGGTGGAGAGTACAAGTCTCATAAATTTGTATCATTCTGTAAAGAACATGGAATTGTCAACGAGACTACGGCTCCGTACTCTCCTCAGTCAAACGGAGTAGTAGAGAGGAAGAACAGAATATTGACAGAAATGATTAACTTAATGCTGTTGACTGCGGGTCTTCCAAAGTGCTACTAGGGAGAAGCTGCATTGACGACCACTTTTATTCTGAATAGAGTGCCTTATGCAACTTCAGACGTTACTCCTCATGAACTCTGGTTCAAGGTCATACCTAACTTGAATGTCATTCGAGTGTGGGGGTGTCTGGCATATGTGAAGCTTCCAGAAGCTTGGAACACGGACTACAAAGACGATCTTCTTGGGTTATGTCGAGAAGAGTGATGCTCGAAGATTTATTGATATTGAGTCAAATCATATCATTGAATCTCGCGATGTAGAATATTTTGAAGACAAATTTGTAAGGCATAAGAATATTATTTTTGCGGATATTTCGGAGAACAATGAGGGTGCGCAGGAAACTGAAGTTTTCAATGAAGATGTAGTCCAAGAAGATGTTATTGAAACAACGGTTGAACCAGAACTCGCTAAGCCGTCAGCGAAGCGTGTGAGGAGGCCGAAGGACTTCGGAAATGACTTTGTCACCTAGCATGTGGAAGCAGATCCGCTTACCTATGATATAAAATCCCTAAATTTCTACTATTTTTTTATTTTTATTAAATTTGGTACTGATTTAAAAATTTTGTATTGTACGTTGCGTAGTTGTATTGTACGTCATGCGCAAAATTTTATTTTTTTAAATTTGCTCGACGAGTGCGATTATGTGCGAGCGTACATAATTTAGAAAAAACATTTTTCGATTTTCAAAATAATATATATAATAATTATTTTTAGTTATCATATTGAATTTTCCAAGATTGTTATTTTATTTATAAAGCCTTTCATTTACACAGTTATAATAATAAATATTTTTCCTATAAAATGGTATATTAGAAAAGTATATTTATGTGAATATTATTTGGACATACATATATAATTAGTAATTATTTATTTGTTTATTTTTAAATAATAATAAATTTTCAAAATTATTATTATTGGTATTTTTAGAAAATATATTTTGAACTTTTGTGGCAATTTAAATCTTTGATTGGATTTGATTTTTAATAGTTTAAAATTTAGGATAGCATTTATATTTAATTTGAGTTGATTACCTAGATTTAAATAAATTTAGATTGGATTTAAATTTATTGAATTGATTTAAGATATTAGATTGAATATTCTAATTGGGTTTGAATATTCCTAAACTTTATCCAATTGGGAATTCCCACATCCTATAAATAGGCAGGTACTCCTCCAATTTTTATCATTCATTATTTCTCCACAAATTTTTGCCACAAAGCTACGTGCATTGTGTCTGTGTTACCCTCAGCCCATATCTTATTCCAATTTTACATATACATTATTCCTTTCGGTGTCGACAACTCCGACACGGCAAATCCTAGCTATCCCTAGTCCTGACCCTAACCTCGTCCACCGACACCCGCGTCTGACTACCACGACAGCAATAACCACGACCTTGCCACCAAGGCCAGCCACCACGCAAACTCGTCGCAACCACCCCAACCGCAACCAACGCCACCACTTCCTCAACTCCTACAGCTAACACCACCACCACCGTGGTGGAACCCGTCTCCACCATAGACGACCCTAAACTACTGCCGCCATATCCCAAATTACCACCACCATATGCAGAGGAAAGAGAAGAGAAAAACCCTAGAAAATCACCTGAGCTCCGCCATCGTCGCCATCTCTTCCGCCGAGCTCGCCGCCGTGCCCGGCCATGTCCCACGCCGCCAACCTTTCCTGGCTCCTCCACGCATGACCGGTGACCCATCGGCAGCCCCCACGAACTGTTCCGTAGCCGGACCGCGCCCTCCGTGCACTGGCCGAGCGGAACCTCTTCCGGAGGCTGCTGGAACCCCGCCACCGCTCTCTGCTTCCCCGGCTGAATCCCTTTCTCCGACCAAGCCAACCCTCTCCGTCGACGTTTCCACCAAACGCCGCGTCGACCTCCTTCCAGCCGAGCCCCGACGAAACCCTCGCTCGCCCATCCCGGCCCGATAACCGTCGCCTCCGCCGCCTTAGTCGAACCCGCTCCCCCGCCGTAGCCCTACGGCCGGCCGCCCGACCGTCTCCACCCAGCGCCCTCACCCGAACTCCGCCGGACGACCGAAAACCCCCTCCGACTTCTTCTCCTTCTCCATCTCCTTACCACCGCCATGCCTAGCCGTGGCCACCCGCACGAGCCGCTCCCCGCTCGCCGTCCGCCCGATCAAAACCACCGCCGCTATCTTCCCTTTCCCTCTCTAGCCTCCGCCCCCATTTCCTCCGCGTCCGCCGCACTACCGCACCTCTCCGCACCCTCCGCCCATCCTCTTTCCTTCTTTCCCCGACGTCGCGCCGCTTCCCGACCCCTCACCGACGCCGCGCCGCCCCGAGCTCGTCTCCCCTCCGCTCTCCTCTTCTTCTGATCCTTCTTCTTTTTTTTGTGAAGAACTGTAGCCTTTTTTAATTATTATTATTATTATTATTTTTCTTTCTTTTTTATCTGTTATATATTATTATTATTATTATTGTTATTATTATTATTATTATTATTATTATTAATGTGATACTGTTATTATTATCATTATTGGACAGTATATAAGGATTAATAATATTATTATTAGATGTTTTATTAACAAATTGTTTATTATGGTTATTATTATGTAAATAGTTATACAATATTTTTTTTGTACTTAGACCTTACATGTAATTTCAAAAGGAGTTCAAAGGCCCTCAAATATTATTATATCATTTGTCTAATTTTAAAATATAGTCTTAACCAAAAAATTATGTTGACAAAATTAGTTTTTAGCACTAAAAGGTTTTTATATTTTTTTTGTAATTATCTAAAATATATAGTTTGTCCTTAAATATCTTTTTTGAATTCCAATGTATTTTGACTAATAAAGATATAGGTTCCTATCTACAAATTTATTTTGACTTAAAGTTTTTGCAAAGTAATTTTATGTTTTTAAATTATTTATCTAAAAACTATTTTAACTAGTATAATTATTTTCTTTCTCGAGTGTTATAAATAATTCTCTAAAAACCATATATATATATTATTCTTGATTTTTCTCCTTTCCATGACCAATCCCATTCTCCCTATACCCTAGCCAACTTCGTACCTTCATTATGTCCACCCTAACTAAATTGACCGTCCTGGACCCGATGGAACTGTCCGTGCCACTATCAGAGGTCACCTTGTGTAGTTGTTACACCGAAGTCGCAGATCGTGCCACCTTGATCATCGCAGCACACCAGGAGCCTTACCAGGCAAGACACCTTGCCATTTGCTGTTTACTTATTTTTAGCTCATATTTCATGCATTGTCATTATTTTTTTTATGCAAAATAAATTGTGATACATGGCATAACCGGTTAGAACTTACTGTTCATTTATATTTCCTGCTGCGTATTATTTTCTTACAAATTAAACCAAGATCTAAGGGACCACCTTATGTGTTGCATTCATTGGCCTTGACACGTTGTACCACGAAGTTGTGTATCGCATGTAGAACACGAAAGTGCGTGATTGGCTGGCCACCAGTACGTACAAGCCGTGTGATAGAAATAACCGCTAATAGAGGTTGTATGCTTAGTTTGACTTAGCGGTTATAGAGGTTACTGTTGTGGATACAACAGAGTAGGCATTGGACGGGGAGGACAATTCCTTAGCGTATGGGCTTCGATGCACTTTCCCTTTTGTAACCCGTGAGCTCCGCCGGAGATGCGGGTCAGCTTATCCAAGATTACTGACGGCCACTGGCGATTCTGCGGAACGTCATGCTCTTATTGATTGGGCCTCTAGTGCCCCAAGGGGGGACTATACCGATCCTATTTAGCCAGGGCCCATGCATAGGAAGGATTGTTCTTAACTACATATAACTTAGAACGGTAGGCTACCTTTATCCGTTAGGTACGAGTACTTTTGGTTTGGGTACTTGTATCTGACCGTGGCTTGGAACAATAACTTGTCGCGGATTAGTTCGTCATATCTTGTCCTTGTTTGGTTGTAGGTGTGACTTACTACTTCGATGAGAAGGTATTGAACCTTGTTGGGGTCCGGATACCACATTGGATTTATAGCATGGAAAGATACGTCACCGTGAATTAGTTTACCATCTCCTGTCCTTGTTTGGTTGGGGGGATGGTACGCTCGTTCAGTAGGTGCGTATTGGACCATGTTATAATTCGATTGACTTATTTATTTGAGCAATATTTATTCAGTTTATATGGCATGATATTATGTGTCTTGTTACGTCCCTCTGAGGACCTGGTTATCTCTCCAGGTGTGTGCTATTGTCTTTCGCAGGTGTTCTAGCTCTAGCCGTTGTCATCGCTATTTCTTCGAGGATGATTGCATTTGGATCGTCTTCGCTTCGCTCCCAAAATCATTTCTTTTCTCATGTATTTTTCCTTGTTTTGTTGGTAGTGGATTTGTCTCCGCCCAACATATTGTATCAAGACAATTTATTCTTATTATATTATATCTTTAATTCATTTATTTTGTGTGGATGAGATTAGTTATGGTTCTACTGCATTTTACAGCTTATGTATTCATACGAGGTTTCCATATATTGGAGTGTACTTCGTATGAATACAGCTGGCATGACTACGTTCCTATTCCTACGTATTTTGGGACTGGGGCGTTACATGTTTTTGTGGTGGCCCATGCAGGTCGAGATAAATTGTTTGGTTACTTTACCATACCAAGCAAGCCTGCGAATAGGATTAGAAGTCGAGGATCTCATCAACATACTTGACCTTTTTCTCATTCGACCGGCCCATCGATTGCATCTTGCTTGATTCCCCCTATCACTATTCTTATCTACCCTTCGTGCTTGCTAGAGATTGACCCTACTAGTTAGACATTGTCCCAAAACACCCTTAGCTTAATTCTTTAAGTTTGGTAGAATACCCCACGACTTGACACACCCTTGATCATTAAGGGAATACAAATAGTATTAACTAGACCATAGAGACTAGAGGAATTTAACTCATTTGGTCAACCAAGCCTTGGTAAATAAAACCATAGAATGATGGTATAGGAATAAACAAGACTTAGATCCTTATGACTCTTAGACTATTCATATTTGTTCTTTATTTCGATCTTAATCTCGTGCCTATATTTTTACTATCTAGAATAATGATGCTAATGTAGCCTAGTTTTTGCAAGCTCAAATCTTTATCAAGCTTGTTCATGACATATGTTATTGGAAGAATTCCTACTAACATATTGTCTAATCAGAACCGGTGCAGGATGGTCTGATCAACCAAGTGCACTTTGGTTCGCTTTTATCTATCATTCTGCGTGGATAGGGACATAGCTAAACTTGTCCTTTAGAGTCCCATCTGCGACTGCCTTGGCAATTCCTTTGAAATTTTCGGTCGTCCTTGAATCACGTACTCGTATTCGATAATATCGTCTTGAAACTCCTTATTGCTTCGCCCTCACCTATTTTAGGAGGACGAAAGCGTCATACTAGAACTTCCTCTAACCTTCCCATCGGCTATGACCATTCTCACTCGATGTTGCTATATTTTCATCCCAAACTACTCGGCCCTATCAAGACCCTCTAATCGCTTAATTAAAGCGAATATATTTCGTTCTCTTAATCGTGACCCTCATTCATTACCCGTGACCATACCATATTGTTTTTTTTCTACGATCTAGATCGCGATTTCTTACGACATGATTTTATGAAAACATTATCATCGTTGAATCCCCATTGATACCCCCTTGTGTCCTCTCACCCCCTACTAATTCTTAATTTCGAGGACGAAATTTTTTTAAGTTGGGTAGGATGTAAAACCCCTAAATTTCTACTGTTTTTTATTTTTATTAAATTTGGTACTGATTTAAAAATTTTGTATTGTACGTCGCGTAGTCGTATTGTACGTCGTGCACGAAATTTCATTTTTTTTGAATTTGCTCGACGAGTGCGATTATGTGCGAGCGTACATAATTTAGAAAAACATTTTTCTATTTTCAAAATAATATATATAATAATTATTTTTAGTTATCATATTGAAATTTTCAAGATTGTTATTTTATTTATAAAGCCTTTCATTTACACAGTTATAATAATAAATATTTTCCCTATAAAATGGTATATTAGAAAAGTATATTTATGTGAATATTATTTGGACATACATATATAATTAGTAATTATTTATTTGTTTATTTTTAAATAATAATGAATTTTTGAAATTATTATTATTGGTATTTTTAGAAAATATATTTTGAACTTTTGTGGCAATTTAAATCTTTGATTGGATTTGATTTTTAATAGTTTAAAATTTAGGATAGCATTTACATTTAATTTGAGTTGATTACCTAGATTTAAATAAATTTAGATTGGATTTAAATTTATTGAATTGATTTAAGATATTAGATTGAATATTCTAATTGGGTTTGAATATTCCTAAACTTTATCCAATTGGGAATTTCCACATCCTATAAATAGGCAGGTACTCCTCCAATTTTTATCATTCATTATTTCTCCACAAATTTCCTCCATAAAGCTACGTGCATTGTGTCTGTGTTACCCTCAGCCCATATCTTATTCCAATTTTACATATACATTATTCCTTTCGGTGTCGACAACTCCGACACGGCAAATCCTAGCTATCCCTTGTCCTGACCCTAACCCCGTCCACCAACACCCGCGTCGGACTACCACGACAGCAATAACTACGACCTTGCCACCAAGGCCAGCCACCACCCAAACTCGTCGCAACCACCCCAACCGCAACCAACGCCACCACTTCCTCGACTCCTACAGCTAACACCACCACCACCACCACCGTGGTGGAACCCGTCTCCGCCATAGACGACCCTAAACTACTGCCGCCACATACCAAATTACCACCCCCACATGCAGAGAAAAGAGAAAAGAAAAACCCTAGAAAATCACCTGAGCTCCGCCATCGTCGCCGTCTCTTCCGCCGAGCTCGCCGCCGCGCCCGGCCATGTCCCACGCCGCCAACCATTCCTGGCTCCTCCACGCACGACCGGTGACCCATCGGCAGCCCCCACGAACTGTTTCGTAGCCGGACCGCGTCCTCCGTGCACTGGCCGAGCGGAACCTCTTCCGGTGGCCGCTGGAACCCCGCCACAGCTCTCTGCTTCCCCGGCCGAATCCCTTTCTCCTACCAAGCCAACCCTCTCCGCCGACGTTTCCACCAAACGCCGCGTCGACCTCCGCCCAGCCGAGCCCCGACGAAATCCTCGTTCGCCCATCCCGACCCGATGATCGTCGCCTCCGCCGCCTTAGTCGAACCCGCTCCCCCGCCGTAGCCCTACGGCCGGCCGCCCGACCGTCTCCACCTAGCACCCTCACCCGAACTCCGCCGGACGACCGAAAACCCCCTCCGACTTCTTCTCCTTCTCCATCTCCTCACCACCGCCACGCCTAGCCGTGGCCACCCGCGCGAGCCGCTCCCCGCTCGCCTTCCGCCCGATCAAAACCACCGCCGCCATCTTCCCTTTCCCTCTTCAGCCTCCGCCCCCATTTCCTCCGCGTCCGCCGCACCACCGCACCTATCCGCACCCTCCGCTCATCCTCTTTCCTTCTTTCCCCCGACGTCGTACCGCTTCCCGACCCCTCACCGACGTCGCGCCGCCCCGAACTCGTCTCCCCTCCGCTCTCCTCTTCTTCTGATCCTTCTTCTTTTTTTTGTAAAGAACAGTAGCCTTTTTTAATTATTATTATTTTTTTTTTCTTTCTTTTTTATCTATTATTATTATTATTATTATTATTATTATTATTATTATTATTATTATTATTATTATTATTAATGTGATAATGTTATTATTATCATTATTTGACAGTATATAGGATTAATAATATTATTATTAGATGTTCTATTAACAAATTGCTTATTATGGTTATTATTATGTAAATAGTTATACAATATTTTTTTTGTACTTAGACCTTACATGTAATTTCAAAAGGAGTTCAAAGGCCCTCAAATATTATTATATCATTTGTCTAATTTTAAAATATAGTCTTAACCAAAAAATTATGTTGACAAAATTAGTTTTTAGCACTAAAAGGTTTTTATATTTTTTTTGTAATTATCTAAAATATATAGTTTGTCCTTAAATATCTTTTTTGAATTCCAATGTATTTTGACTAATAAAGATATAGGTTCCTATCTACAAATTTATTTTGACTTAAAGTTTTTGCAAAGTAATTTTATGTTTTTAAATTATTTATCTAAAAACTATTTTAACTAGTATAATTATTTTCTTTCTCGAGTGTTATAAATAATTCTCTAAAAACCATATATATATTATTCTTGATTTTTCTCCTTTCCATGACCAATCCCATTCTTCCTATACCCTAGCCAACTCTGTACCTTCATTATGTCCACCCTAACTAAATTGACCGTCCTGGACCCGATGGAACTGTCCGTGCCACTATCAGACGTCACCTTGTGTAGTTGTTACACCGAAGTCGCAGATCGTGCCACCTTGATCATCGCAGCACACCAGGAGCCTTACCAGGCAAGACACCTTGCCATTTGCTGTTTACTTATTTTTAGCTCATATTTCATGCATTGTCATTATTTTCTTTATACAAAATAAACTGTGATACATGGCATAACCGGTTAGAACTTACTGTTCATTTATATTTCCTGCTTTGTATTATTTTCTTACAAATTAAACCTAGATCTAAGGGACCACCTTGTGTATTGCATTCATTGGCCTTGACACGTTGTACCACAAAGTTGTGTGTCGCATGTAGAATACGGAAGTGCGTGATTGGCTGGCCACCAGTACGTACAAGCCGTGCGACAGGAATAACCGCTAATAGAGGTTGCAAGCTTAGTTTGACTTAGCGGTTATAGAGGTTACTGTTGTGGATACAACAGAGTAGGCATTGGGCGGGGAGGACAATTCCTTAGCGTATGGGCTTCGATGCACTTTTCTTTTTGTAACCCGTGAGCTCCGCCGGAGATGCGGGTCAGCTTATCCAAGATTACTGACGGCCACTTGCGATTCTGCGGAACGTCATGCTCTTATTGATTGGGCCTCTAGTGCCCCAAGGGGGGACTATGCCGATCCTATTTAGCCAGGGCCCATGCATAGGAAGGATTGTTCTTAACTACATATCACTTAGAACGGTAGGCTACCTTTATCCGTTAGGTACGAGTACTTTTGGCATGGGTACTTGTATCTGACCGTGGCTTGGAACAATAACTTGTCGCGGATTAGTTCGTCACATCTTGTCCTTGTTTGGTTGTAGGTGTGACTTACTACTTCGATGAGAAGGTATTGAACCTTGTTGGGGTCCGGATACAACATTGGATTCATAGCATGGAAAGATACGTCACCGTGAATTAGTTTACCATCTCCTGTCCTTGTTTGGTTGGGGGGATGGTACGCTCGTTCAGTAGGTGCGTATTGGACCATGTTATAATTCGATTGACTTATTTATTTGAGCAAAATTTTTGTTCAGTTTATATGGCATGATATTATGTGTCTTGTTACATCCCTCTGAGGACCTGGTTATCTCTCCAGGTGTGTGCTATTGTCTTTCGCAGGTGTTCTAGCTCTAGCCGTTGTCATCGCTATTTCTTTGAGGATGATTGCATTTGGATCGTCTTCGCTTCGCTCGCCAAAATCATTTCTTTTCTCATGTATTTTTCCTTGTTTTGTTGGTAGTGAATTTGTCTCCGCCCAACATATTGTGTCAAGATAATTCATTCTTATTATATTATATCTTTAATTCATTTATTTTGTGTGGATGAGATTAGTTATGGTTCTACTGCATTTTACAGCTTATGTATTCATACGAGGTTTCCATATATTGGAGTGTACTTCGTATGAATATAGCTAGCATGACTACGTTCCTAGTCCTACGTATTTTGGGACTGGAGCGTTACATATGATGAGACGATGAAGACCAAAGACAGAGTTTTCTGGAAGGAGGCAATTGACAATGAAATGGATTCCATCATCTCAAATAACACTTGGGTGTTGGTTGATCTTCCTGAAGGAGCAAAACCTATCGGATGCAAATGGATCTTCAAGAATAAGATGAGAGAAGACAAAACTATTGACAAGCTCAAGGCTAGGCTGGTAGCCAAAGGATTTTATCAGAAGCAGGAGATCGACTACTTTGACACGTATGCTCCTGTAGCCTGGATGACCACCATCAGAATGTTGATTGCTCTCGCAGCAATACATAAGATGTTGATACATCAAATGGATGTGAAAACGACTTTCCTAAATGGCGAGCTGACTGAAGAGATTTATATACAATAGCCAGAGGAATTTGTCGTCAAGGATCTTGAAGACAAAGTCTGTAAGTTGGTAAAATCCTTGTACGGTCTTAAACAAGCTCCCAAGATGTGACATAAGAAATTTGACAAGGTTATAAGGTCAAATGGCTACATGGTCAGCGAGACGGACAAGTGTGTTTACACAAAGTTCGCTGATGGAAGAGGTATAATCGTTTGTCTGTACGTGGACGATATGCTAATCCTAGGTACGAATATAGGGTGTGTCACGGAGACAAATAAGTTAATCTCGAACAAGTTCAGTATGAAGGACTTGGGGAAAGCTGATGTGATCTTAGGGATTAAAATCATCCGGACATACACTGGACTAGCACTGTCACAGTATTATTATATTGAGAAGATGATCATACGCTACGGGTATCAGGATTTTCCAGGGATCGATATGCCTTACAGGTGTGATATTAAGCTGAAGCCTAATTCAGGGAAAAGTGTCAGGCAGCTAGAGTACACAAGCGTTATCGGGAGTTTGATGTATGCTACTACTGCCACAAGGCTTTAACTAGCTTTCGTCGTGGGAATGCTGAGTTATTTTACGAGCAACTCAGGCATTGAGCACTGGAAAGCTGTGAAACGGGTTATGAGATATCTCAAGAAGATTCAGACATTTACACCGCACTACAGCGGAGATCCGTCGATAGTAGAAGGCTTCAGTGATGCCAACTGGTGCTCAGAGGTGGAGAGCAAGAGGTCTACAGGTGGATTCATTTTTACAACGGGTGGAGCTGCTATATCGTGGAAGTCAAAGAAGCAGATTATGCTCTTGTGGTCATCCATAGAATTTGAGTTCTTTATACTTGATACCGCAGCGGAGGAAGCAAAATGGCTTCGGAAGCTCATGTATGATCTTCCAGTAGTTGGGATGCAAATACCGGCAATATCGATATACTGTGGCAACCAGGCGACTGCAGCGGTGGCATCAAATGACATGTTCAACAGAAAAACGAGGACTGTACGGTTAAAGCACAGGGCAGTACATGATCTCATCAAGAGAGGTGTTATTGCAGTGATTGATGTTCAGAGTCAAAAAAATCTAGCGGATCTGTTCACCAAGGGCCTCAAGCGCCAGCTGGTCGATGACACGGCAAGTAAAATAGGCTTGAAGGCATTATGATATTGTGTTATTGTATTCCTACCATAAAGTTTTATGCTATTAGTTCAAAAAAAATCTACTAGACATCTAACTTTTGGTTCAATGGAGGGCCATTAACCGAAAGAATATCAGAAACGGTGGGTACATGTCCTATAGGGCATGGAGAAGTTATGGACCTACAATCACTGTTGTCTACTGTTGTTTTCTGTAAAAAATGGTTCTTGTGGGAAGGTTGACTTAAACGCCTTAATGAGTTCTCAGGCAGAATGAATGCCTGGTGTGCTTTACAGGAAGCACGGTAGCGCAGTATTACAAGGAGTAAAACTCCATGCTATATTGGGATGACTCCACCATGAGGTTCCCGAAAGGGGTAATGCCTCGGTTTTGCGAACCAAGTCACAGCGACGTAGCACCGCAAATAGGTAGGTAGCCTAATGCTATATAATATAATTAAAGAGGTGTAGTCAGCACTACAAAGGGGAGGTCTTCCTCATGTTACAGTGACACGACACCACGATGAGATACCCGAATAGGGGTAAAGTCTCGACCTTGCAAGCCATGTCGTTACGGCGTAACACCGCAAGGGGGCCTAAGGCTTCATGCTGGGTAGTATGGACTACAAAGAGGCGGTGACCTCATGCTACAGTAGTATGACACTACGATGAGTCCCGGTAGGGATAATGACTCGGCTTTAGGCCATGTCATAGCGGCGTAGCACCGCAAGGAAAGCGCAAAGTGCTTCATGCCATGTCTCTTTAATAAAGAATTACCTATAGTGTATGGACAGAGATAGAAGGCCATCTTTTGAGGGTAAACTTGTAAACGCCCAAAATTATATACCGAAACCAGGTTGGCACAGGGCCTTTAATGTGCAGCCAGAAGCACATGTAACTACATTATGTGAGTGGAAAGAACTTCAGCTATGGTGCAGAATTCAAGGTTTAGTCCATTCTTGTATTATAGTCTGTTGTTTGACCCATACGAAAAGATTCAAGTCATCAGCGATATCTCTCCTAATACATGATGGACAGTTACTGTAGGGAACACTCAAACTCATATATAGAGATATGTGGAGGATTGTTGGAATTTTGGCCTTTGCATTGGAAATTTTAGTCCCACATCGGTTAGGGCAAAAGAAATATATCTCTATATATAAGCTATGCTTGTTTAGAGATGTACAAGTAGTGTGGAGGTGCACATGGGTGTGCCATGTGGGAGTATTTTTTTAGTAGAAAAAAGGGCCAAATCAACAATAAAGCATTCATGCTTTTTGCTCTTGGAAATTAATTTCCAATGGAGCTAAGCCCTGTAGGGGCTTAGCGACTCTGACTCGGACTCGGGCTCATGAGGCATAACGTGGTATTTTGTTAGCGCACTTTGCACTTAGCACGATAGCATCGTCACTAGGCGCATAGTGTGCTTAAGTTGTGCTCGTTGCGCGAGCGTCTTACGCAGCCGTTCGCATGCCAGTTCGTACTGTCCGTTTGTGCGGCCAGATGGCGTTTCCAGATGGTGTAAGAGTTGGCACTATAGTTTGCATGACAATGGCACGGGGTGTACGCAGTGTGCAAGTGGCATAGGTTACGTGGTGCGCACGTGGTACAGGTTACGCTGTGCACAGTTTGTGCAAGGTGCACGTGGTACGTGTGGCACAGGTGGCACAGGTGGCCCAGTTGCATTGTACGCGTTCGATACGTATAGCGCAAGTTACGCAGGTGGCACACGTTGTGCGGCAGTTGGCTCAGATCGTGTATGTGCATGATTTGAGCGGTTACAACACATTCGGGACAGTTTTTCTCACGTTCCGAACGTTCTGCTAACTGGACAGTTACAGCGCGGGCCTATATAAGGTTCTCTTCTCTCTCTCTCTCGGTATGAAAGAGAATAGACAAGTATTTCTTAACAGAATTCCACAGAGTGACAGAGAGAAGAGAAGAATAGCACCAACGCCACTTAACGCAGGAGTTCGTGCGCCTATCGAGGAGTCAGAAGAGCAGAGTGTTCTAAAGTTCTCCATCGAACTTGCTGGTTCCTTGAAGCTGTTCGTGTGGGGCGAATTAAGCTTTGAGCAACGGCGATAATTCATCCCATTAGGCTATTCTTCCATCTATCACCTGTCATCCACTTCACTGCTGCTAGTAACTCGATTTGTACTTTTTTTAAAAGTACTATAATCGTTTGCTACTGTTACGAAATTTTATTAGATTTTTGTAATTCAGAATCCTCCAAAGATCTCTGTCAAACACTCTCTTTGGAGTGTTGCTCCAAAGATTGTTTTTACAATCGTTTTATTTTTTCAGTTTTCCATCGAAAATTGTGCCCTGGGACTGACATATATATATATATATATATATATATATATATATATATATATATATATATATATATATATATATATATATATATATATATATTGAAGCAAAGGGTACATATTATTACTAATCAAATAAGAGACATCTTCATATTACATACTCCGACTACTTTGTTAGCAGCCTTGTATTAGGCGTCCATGATAGTAGCATCGCTCTTTATATTGTTTAAAATTCTTTGTATGGTTAACGCTTCGCCTTCGAATATTCTTCTGTTTCTCTCCCTCCATACATGCCATATAGCTGATAATAGCATGATTCACGTCTTTCTGTAAATCTCTATTCCCGGTCTCTGTAATGCCATAATCTCCTCAAATACCCTCGGAAGCCCTTCTCTAGTGTTCCCTGAAATGCCCAGGCTGCTTGTGCACTTGTGCCATATTTGATCGGATGCGGGGCAAAAGAAGAAAATATGATCCCGTGATTCCACTCCACCCCCGTGGAGTACACAGGCTAGGTTGGTAATAGGGATAACAAATTTAACCATTCTTTTATGGGTAAGCAATCTATCCCGTATTGCTTTGTACGCGTATAGCTTCATTTTAGTGGCCACTCTCTGCACCCAGACAATATTAGACCAAACGACCCTTGGACGTTGCTGGTGCAAGTGTTCATAAGCTGATTTAGTTGTGAATTTGCCGCTACTATCTCCATCACACACCACACATCCGTTTTTAGTTCTGAATGTATAGGTATCTTCAGTATGTCACTGGCGTTCCATTGGCCAACCAGCCGGGCATCAGGATTCCATTATTCACCTCGAATGAGCGCCGCTACAGTATGTCACCCCATCTCTCGATCATACTTTGATGATCCAACCATGGATCCATCCATAGGTTAGTTGTTCGACCATCATGAATCGACCGGCTAATCAGCTGCTTTAATTTAGGGCGCACGTGGAGAATGTTTTTATATGTAACCAAAAATTTATTATTCGGTTCTTGGACCCAAAAATTGTTTGTGTGAGCGTACCTGCTAGTCATCTAATTTGCCCACATAGTCTCATTTTCAAGCAATCGCCATGCCATCCGAGTAAGAGCCACTTCACGTAACACCCTTAAGGATCAAAGCCCAACTCCACCCTCTTCTTTTGTTTGACAAAGCCCCTTCCAGGATATAACATGCAACCCTCCTCGCCAAACAAAATTTGCAGACAATTTTTCTATCTTATGTATAGTTTTTTCAGATATGTATATGGCCTGCACCCAGTAGTTAGTAATAGTAAGAATAACTGTACGAATGAGTTCAATTCGTCCTCCGAAGGATAAGAGCTGAGCTTGCCACCCTTCTAGTTTAGTTTGAACATATTGGACCAGCCACTGACAGTCTGTATCCCTGGCGTAATTTATCGACAATGGTAATCCAGGGTATTTAACTGGTAATTGACCCAACTCGATCTGAAGTTGTGCAGCCCATCTATCTTTTTTCTGGGCAATCTCGACTGAAGTAAATATTGTAGTGTACCGTTCCTGATAGGCGACGGACTATGTAATATGTTCGGGAACTTAGATGGCTATCTGACTCGGTCGCTGAGCTTGGCTTGCGATAATCCTTTGCGGCATCAAATAAATTGATTTTGGACGAACGTTATGAGAATCGATCCAATTAATTGAACGAATTATGTTGGAATAAGTTCTAGATACAGCAGGCTGTGTCTCGACGAGTGAGCTCTATATAAGAGTCCCTTCGACGGGACCGGACTGTTGTATGATTTTCTTGAGTTTTTGCTGCTTGGTTTTGATGAATGTATTTTCGCATCGACTTCTGAATGCATTCTACGAATTTCGAAATGAAGGTTTAAACAAAGAATACTTGGTGGGTGGTTCGGCCCCTTCTTTTCTACTCCTTTTCGCAAACGAAATTCTTTTGCCTCGAACTTATTTAAATCGACGATGCCAAGTTAAATGCCTAACAATCTACTAAGATCAAGAACTCGGAAAAATATATCGATTTAGAGTAATTTACTCTAAAAATATAAGTTTCGCAACAAAATAAGAAAATTTAAGGTTCTAGAAAAGAGAGAGACTATTCCATGATCTGCAAAAAATAAAATTATGAAACGTTGGTTGCGGCATACGATGTCTCGAGAAATTTGGTGCCTACGAGATACTAAATCGGAAGTATGGTTTTGGGGAAAATGACTTAGTTGCATGAGTTGGAAAAAAATGATAATGCTGCTTAATACTGTCCATGTTATGCAATCTGTTTCATATGTTAAACTATTCTCGCATTTGCATAGTCATGGACAACTTGTGCACAAGGGTTTTGTCACGACCCGCACCCGGTATAGGGGAACGAGTGCATAACAGTGTCCAACTTACGCCGCATAATTGGCGGTAGAACGCTGTTTTAGGTCGCTAACTATCAACTCACACAATGATATAAAGTATCTGCCATAGATCTCAACTCCGAATGGAGGACAATATAAAGATATGGTAATACTCAATCACAGTCTAAAGCATGATAAGATATCAAAGAAGTTTAAATAACTATAAGACTCAACAAACAACAACTGAATAATATCTGAAACAAATCTCAAGTACAAAGTCATAATCTCCAATTATTACAATTCAAGTTTAAAACAGAAAATCTAAAATAAGTCCACTAAACTAGTCTCTCGGTCACTCCTGAGAATCGGGACCCAAGGCAGCTATCCCCTCCTCGGATCCATAAAAAGTAGGACAGGTATCCTCTGAGCAATCATCTGAAAAATATATCCAGTCAGGATGGAACGAGCACATCTCCTCTAGCAGTTCCAAATAAATGATAAAAACTATAAAGTAGTTATAGACAGTTATACTTGATGAATCATGAAAAGTTTAGACAGGTAATGAAATAGACAATTTACAACAAGATAAGTAAATACAGAGAAACAGGAGAGTATGGCAATGAAGACTATAAATAGAGATAACTAACTAGAACAATGTGAGATGAGTCCAATCTGTAAAACATGAGACAATGTGAATCTAGTACAAGATACTAATCCAGTGTGTTTTGAAATACCAAGTTCGACATGTAACGATTAGACGAGTAGTGAATACGGTACATCGCACGCTTGGCCTAGCGACGATGACTATCTTTCTTTAGGGGTGATTCTTGTTGAATACAACACGTCGCACGCTTGGCCTATCGGCGAAGACTATCTTTCTTGTGGTTCTTATTGAATACGGTATGTCACACGTTTGGCCTAGCGGTGACGACTATCTTTCTTGTAGTGGTGGTTCTTGTATGATTGAGAATGTTTACATATTTACTCGAGTATTTTTTGACACATAAATAGAGTACGAGTCAAGCCAGAAGTAAATGGTGCCTGTTGTCACGCCCCGACCCGAAATCACCCGAATCATCGTCCTCGCAGGGGGCGTGATGCCGTACGAGCCTGGAGTTGCGCTCGTGCAAGGCAAGATGACAAGTTCTCAAATGGTTATCTTTGAGTTGATATTTACAACGAAAGAAAAACAGAGTATACGAAATAATTCTCTTTATTGATATTCGAACTGAGATTACAAAGGCTTTCAATAGCCCAACAATATATGCCAGATTGGCTATAACACTCAGGTTCTCTCTTGCCCACAAAGGATTTTATCGTTCCATACATCATGTCTTCTATATCTTGGCCGCATCAATCCTGTTGCAAGTTTGAGCGTCAATACGATCGCACGCTTTAATACGCTTCGATATTCCAAGCCTCAACGCGTTCAAGCAAAGCTTCGCCGCGAGCAATCCATTCCCTGTACCCTGCATAAAAGCTGGTGGGGGACCAGTACGTTCGTCCTCGCATGTACTGATGAAAAGACTTTTCTTCTAAACCGATATTTTAGTATTTATGTTCAATCATGCAACTTAGCTTATGATCTTGCTATTTCTCCTTAGGGTCGATTTTATGGCATATTCGAAAGCGTAAAGCATGATATCATGGCAAGCATGTTATTCGAATTGAATAGGCAAGCAGGCAAGCAATCTCGTGTTTGTTTCGTGGCACGACTTCTTACCAAGTCGACGCACTCGCTCTTGCACTGACGCAAGGTGAATACGCCCCATTCCTCTCCTGTCATGTTATAAGTGCTTTCTAAGCAAAATCTATGTACGAGACACATACGTGCCTACATGTTCAACCCATCGTTCCTTAACTATATGATGGTCGTTGGCGTATTTGTGCCAAAATGGACTAAAGGAGTTTCTCTTTTATTTTCCTTACTTTTTTTTCTCTCTTTTTTTCTTTCTCGAATTTGGGTAGCCCGACGTTTCACGGGTTGGGTTGCTATCCCAAACAACCGAAACATACCGCTGCATACCATCATTTGCAGCTTTTTACATCTATAACCGGGTGCCAATCAGACTTTATAGATGTGCGCCTATCAAAGATTATATCCCTCCTAGGCTGAATGGACCCGGTGCCCCGGTGTACCCGTTCGGAGGGAACATTCCATGCATGGAAGATATCACAATTATCTCAAGTCCATTCGACCATGCAATGTCCTATTTTCAAACAACCAACATAGTCTTGAGCACGAGACTCATACTTTTATCAAACAACCAAACATAGTCTTGAGTCCGAGACTCAGAATTTATCATCTCGTATTTCTTCCAATAACTTTCTATGTTCTTACATTTCATACTTCGTTTCAATGTTCAATGGCATCATACCTCAACTCAATGTTCGTCAACCGAACGACCCAAAGGTTCCGAACACCTTTCGAGGCATCATATCTTATCCGACAGTTCCGCCACATTCATGCCACAACTATATTCTTTCACAACAAAGCCATCTTTTATGATCTTGTGCACGTAGGCACGTTTCGACACATTTATTATCTTTCCTTCGTGTCGTGCACTTGCTGCACGCATCGAAGCCGTATTTCCATGTTCAATGCCTTAGTGTTCAATGTTCGTGGCTTATACGCTAGGGCGCTCGCCTATTGTATTTCAATGTGCTAGCCTTTCTAACTCGTGTACGAAGGCACGGAATGGCTCGTGCACGAAGGCACTCGCCGAATACAATTATTCCATATTCTTGCGGCTTGCGCACCGAGGCGCTCGTCGTTGCGATATCCAATGTTCCATAGCGACTCGTGCATTTGATGCATGTTTCATTTTAATTGTTCTAACTAGTGTTCGACACATCCTATAATTTATTTTCCGATCGAACCACGCCCGTGGCGCCGATAGGTTAATTTAGCATACAATGATACAATTTAACTTAGGCATGAAGGAGTAAAAAGAAGAGTCAATCCTTCCACCTTGTCGTTTCATCGAGCCGATACGGGTCGATTTCATAACTTCGTTACACGACCAACTCTCCTGACTTAGCCATTCGAGCACTTTGCGTTTCATTGAATTATACGTCCGATTTGGCTTACCGTGCCAATGCCTTAGCCCGTTGCGAGGCGGGGATTTGATTTTCGCGGATCCCTTACTGAATAAGGCAGAATGCCGACCTCTAATATTTTAGCATAAACGTATAGCCTGCACATGAAACCAACTAAAATCAATACTTGCATCAATTCGGACTTGCACCTTGGTCGATTCAATTTCTTAGAATCTTCGAGCCGATTCAACGCACTTATCCTTCAGGACAATACGGCACTTTGTATCGATTCAACTCGATGTATTCTTTGGGACAAGGCAACTCTTTGCATCGACTTAGTTCGATGCGTTGCTCAGGACAACGTAACTCTCGTATCGATTTGCATCGATACATTTCATTCGGTCGACACAACTCGTTGAGTCAACGTCTCGCTGTACGAAGCGAGGCATTACAAAATATACCAGTCAAAACAAGGTTCGTCCTCGAACCAAAACCAACACTCCGACTAAGTGTTTTATAGATCGTTTCACGATCTCGTCCCACCAATGTTGTTCGGTTTCACACTATCTTATAAGCTTTTTATTAACATTTCAAAGTCTTTCCTGCAGCTCGATTTGAATTTTGTATACAACTCGATTTGGATCCGTACCTATATTCAAGACGTCCCGAAGGTATATATATATTTCAACCAAGTCCAGTAGTAGCAAATTGGAACAAAGCTGACATGTAAATTTCAATCCTATGCTTGCCATCTCGTACTCCCTATCGGACTTATCTTTAGCAACTGTTCTCAAAATTTTATCGCATACGTATATTCAATACATACGTGATTCATTCAATAAAGTCACTGCAGGCGACGCGATTCAAAATCGCATTTCTCGTTTCGTATGTTTCGTATTGACTATCAACTCTATGCGTCGCGTTGAGCCGTCGCGCATCCGATCGCAACGATCCTTCGCAACGCCTTGCGTTCGAAGTCGCCAACCAACTATTTCCGAAGTCTGGCTATGCAACTTATCTCGATACGATTTCCTTCTCAACATTCGGGACAACGCCTGCTAGGTTACTTACCTAGACACCGTGCTTAAATTCTCCCGACGAAACTTTAAATTGACATTGCACAAAGGCCACAATCTATTTGATGCAATAGTTTACATCGAGGCGACGGTGCTCAAGGTAACGATTCGCCTTAACACGAAGGTCCTTACGATGCATCTTACATTCGATTCCTATCGAGTAGGAACTCACTGGACAAATTCCCAACTTATCCGTCTCGCAACATCGAACATAATTTCGATTCACGCAAGCTCAATTGCAAGGTGAATCTAATTCTAACGACATAACTCGTAAGTCATTCTCTTATCGTTCTCTCTCGTACATAGCACGATTCTCACAATCGCTTATCCAAATCACCAAGTTCGTTGGTGAATTCCTAGTTCGATCGTCGCACTACACCATAATAGACGATTGCCCACGGTTATTATCGTTACTAAAAATTTTAGTAATGGTAAAAACCGTGACGAATTAGCCGTTACAAAATATTGTAACGATTTTCTAACGGTTATAACCGTTATAATTAATATTTTTGTGACGAATTTTGTAACGGATATAACTGTTACTAAATTTATTTTACTAACGGTTAAAATCGTTACTAAAATAAAACGTCGTAACGGTTATAACCATTACAAAAGTTATTTTCAGACAAAATTAAACGTAGATTGGTAACGGAAAAAACTGTGACAATTCATTTTTGTGACGGATTTCGTAACGGATATAACTATTACTAAATTTATTTTACTAACGGTTAAACCATTACGAAAATGCGTTTTTTCCTTGTTGCCAATTTTCATCTGATAGAGCTTTGTAATAGTTATACAACCATAAACCTGTATTCATCCTGAATTTATAATAATTTTTCTGTAATCAAATAATAAAACATAAAATCACATTCCAACAACATCTCAACAAAAGGTGGCTTACATATTGTCCAACAAAAGTATATATATAACCATAATAGCTGAAACATAATAGTTAAATGCCTACAAAAGTTAACAATATTTTACCAACAAAAGTTTACATGTTTTAATGTTAAGCATAATAGTTTGAATCCCCAACAAAGGCTTACATGTCTTAAAGCTTACAAATACCGGATACGTCCGCCTCCCCAAATAATATAACCTCCATCAACTAATTCACAAAGCAAAGAGATTCCATTTTGTGGACCATCATAAACCAGTGCTTCTGGTTTTATCACCTCCGATACATAAACAATTTTCTCATCGTCTTGCACTTCCCTCCCATGACAAATAGTGTGAGATGCTAGGAATCCCTTAACTACATCCTCTCGTCCAAGTCCAAGTAAAACCACATTTTGTTTTCCTCCTGAAGTTGGTCCACCATTCTTATCATGGACAACATGGCCATCATTGTTACCATTTTCACCAGGGCTGACAGTGTTATTCAAAACAGGGTTCAAATTTCCTGGAGTTATAGGGATATACATGTTGTTAGACGCACCTTCTGACTCGGGCGTGTCAGAACCAAAAGTTGGATTTTGAGACTTGTGCGAAGTATAAACATAAGTAAGCACTTCTCGTACCATACCCTCAAGACTGTTCAACCTTTGTATAACTTCTGGGTTGCTATTTTTGTTGGCTATTGCCTTTGCAGCTTGTCCAATTTTTACTTGCTTCGTCGAAGATGTGGAGCTAACTGCACGACAACGACTCCTTTTATCAGCTCCAAAAACTTCAGCAATAGGGTCATTCTCAAAGTCTTCTATGTTTGGCACACCATCACCACTCGTGTTTGCGGCTAGTTTTTGCCTCTTTTCTGCGGCCTCTATTTCATTCTGTGATTTGACAAGATATAAGACAAAGTTAAGAGTTTAAGAAAGTAAAGAACAAAATCAATCAAAAATTAGTATTACCTATAACAATATCGATCCTGTTGGATATGATATACATTGATTCGAAACAATATGCAACAAAATTGGACATTTCTAAACCATTTAATTTAATCAAACTGTACTATTGTTGAAATTGTCACTTCAATGAGATAGAATGAAATCAAACAGTACATTTATTCTCTTTTCCATTTACTTTTCCCTGTTTGGGATTTACTGCTTAAATGGGACTGATACATGGAATCAGTTTGGGTTCCTGTGTGTCAATAGGTGAAGATTGGGGGAGTGTTGTGGCTCTAGAAAGAACATGTGATGAGCGATGTTTTGGAGTTTATTTGAAGATCCTGTTGAACTGGATTCTAAAACTCCAGTTATGAGAAGTTATAGGTTCCTAACTGTAGTATAAATACAAATTTTAGAGTTTTGGGAGGAACTCCACACAACTCTTGGGTTAACTAGGCTTCTTGGTATATACTCCATTTTTGCAGTACTTATTCATGCTCTGAGATAATTAAATTCTATCCTTTTCCCATTCCATTTGTCAAAAACTAGAAGAACAAATGAGAAGAAACATGTTGTTTGAGAAAGAAGCACCTTGTAAATAGGAAGTATACTATTAAGAAGTCCTATTTAATCCTCAGGTTGTGCTTGTAGATCAGAATGGTACTCAATGCTACAATTTTTCTCCACACCACATATTCTCAGTCATTTCATAATGAGACCTAAAATCATGCTTTTTGAGTTGAAAATTTTGTTGGGTGGTTGAAATTTAAATGTCAGGTTTGTTGGGTGGTTGAAATTCAATTGACTGATATAGAGGTTACGGGAAACCTGGCAGGTGATCCGTATGGTCACAAGAAACAGTGTCCAGAAGAGCCGAACCCTGAACATGAAGTCTGGGTCCCCACCGTAATTCATCAGCATAAAAAATGACACTCTTATGCCTTCTTGGTATGGTCACAAGAAACAGTGTCCAGAAGAGCCGAACCCTGAACATAAAGTCTGGGTCCCCACCGTAATTCATCAGCATAAAACATGACACTCTTATGCCTTCTTGGTATATCGAGGAGTGGGGGACCTTGTTGGCTTTGAGGCTACCCAGCAAGCAGAGCATTGCTCTGTTCAGTGGTAATTAGGCTACTTGACCATAGGCCTAAGTGGATAGGTACTAGTGTGTCTTAGAAAGGGAATGCTAGTAGAGAGTGAACAGTGTGTGTATCAGTGTCATGTGAGGAAGAGATTATCAGTAATATGTAGCTAGATTGAATCAGGTACTAATACAATTTTGCGCATAACATGCAATTCAAAACTATTTAAAAAAGCTCTTAGTGAAGTATAGCAAATAAAGATGTTGACAGACAAAAGTAAGTAGAATTGTATTAACATATTTCTCTAATGCACATGGAAGCACATTTCCAGTAGCCTTGTTTTTGTGGGCTCTCTTCCATGCTTTCGATCGCCTAACACCCTGCCAAGGGTGTTCTTTCTTCTACAAGTACAAATAGGAATTAATGATACTTATAATAATATCAATTGCATTTATAAGTAAAAAAAAAAAGTAAAATACACACCAATTCTTCGTATACTCTGTTATAGATTTTCCTTCCAAGAGTGTGAGTGATTTTAGATTGGGCCTTGTTTTCAGCATTTTTCTTGCGTTGCTCAATCTTCTTTGGAGCATACTCATTAGCAATAAACTGCTCCCACCAGATTTTATCAATATCATCAGGACATTAACTAAGTGCTAGAGGTTTTGGTAAATATATTCCTTCTTTATCCTTGATTGTGCCTCGTAGGTGATACTTCACTGTCCTAAAAAATTGTGGAAATTTGGGTTCCAATAGTGGTCAAGCGAGGATGGGATCAATATTGAATTCAAACTTCGCTTACCACAAACAATAAGGAATAAGGCATTCTTTAAGCCGATGAAGCAATTAGATAAATGTTCAAAATGCATGTAAAGAATAGAAAGAAAGAAAAGTGATTTACCATCAGTGAATTCCAAAAAGCATCTTTGTACACCTTATCTACACTCCTCCAATCATTGTAGCCAATTGGGATGTGAGCTCGAATCAATTTCCCACATTTACTACTCCATTTTGCCTCGCCTTCACCTCTAATTACACCTATGCTTCAATATGGAGTGAGTATTTTTTTACTTTTGATGGAGATGCAGCTTGTGTTCCACTAGGATTTGATGACATTCTGCACTCAACAAATTAAAACAAAAGAAATCGATAATGATACTTTGGACATAGGAATGCATAAACTCCATTATCATACTTTGGACATAGGATTTGAACTTGCCCATTCTTACAGGTATGCATCGAAGTATCATAAACTCTAGTATCATAAAACCAGATCTTACATATATGCATCAAAGTATCATAATCTGATCTTACAGAATTCAAGTGCATACGTGTATATATACAGGGAATAACTGTCCCAATGTTCATGTATGTGTATATATACCTGTTAAGAAGAATTCAAGTGCATACGAGGGACAATTGGCCTTGCCTTGTATGCCTTCCAAGCTTGGATACTGTATCTACCAGCAAGAGCTGCAGCAGTTACAGCAAGTCCTACTAAAAAGGGGGTAGCCTGTAGGCAAACTTAGCAGAAATATTGGTCGATTAGGATACTATATTGCAAAAAAATGAAAGACAACAACGTAAGTTTCTACGATATTAAATATTCACACATCTACCTGAACAGAAATACTACATTTGAACAGTTTTGCATGTCCAATCGTGCCAAAGACACATTAGCATATACGACCATATCAAAATTACTCTTGCCATATTCTTCAATGACCAGAACAAAATCAAACCCAGTATCCTCCAAGTCCAACTGTATTTGACTTTTAATATAGTTTATAAATTATGGTGATACAGGAAAGCCCTACTATAGCTAATGGAGGCCTTGGTAAGCTTCCTGAAGATAGCCAAAAGTAGATACTTCTCTCTATAATTCTTTAAATACACAGAACAAAATCTAAGATAATTAGGATGGCAATGTGGATCAAAAGTAGATACTTATCTTTATGATTCTTTAAATAGAAAAAGCCTTGCAGTCTAAGTGGATGCAATCAAGAATTGCTTTTGTAGAAAATAATTGTTGTTGTATTTTATTGATGGGCTACTCCACTATTTATAGGGAGTCTAGCTCCTCTTCATACTACATTTTCCAATGTGGGACTAAATCCCTTATTAGTTCTCAACACTCCCCCTCAAGATGGGCGATAGATATTAATCATTCCCATCTTGTTACATAGCTTCGACAGACTTAATGAACTAAGACCCATAGTCAGACAGTCTGCCACTTGTTCTTCTGAGCGAACATGATCAATCTTCAGTATCCCTTGTTCCAATTTTTTTTTATGAAGAATCGATCGATCTCGATGTGCTTCGTTCTGTCGTGATGAACTGGATTGTTAGCTATACTTATTGCAGCTTGACTATCGCTCAGAAGACGTAACGGTGCTCCCTTGTCCATCTTCAACTCTGTCAACAACGCTTTCACCCATAGCAACTCTGACACTCCTAAAGCCATTGCTCTGTATTCTGCTTCAGCTGTAGACCGTGCTACCACTGACTGTTTCTTGCTTCTCCATGAGACCAAGTTTCCTCCTATAAAGACATAATATCCCGTGGTAGACCTTCTATCGTCTATGCAGCTCGCCCAGTCTGCATCGCAGTATCCCTCAACTTCTATACATCTATTCTTCTTGAACCATAGCCCTTTTTTGGCGTCCCTTTCAGATATCTCAAGATCTGAAACACTGCATCCATATGACCCGTTCTTGGATCATGCATGTAGCGACTTACTACACTCACCGCAAATGAGATATCAGGGCGAGTGTGATCCAGATAAATCAATCTCCCTACAAATTGTTGATATCTTTCACGATCAACTGGCTCTCCTGCTTCTGCTCCCAACTTGCACTTCTGGTCAATTGGAGTGACTGCTGCTTTGCATTCCAGCATCCATGTCTCCTTCAGCAGATCTAGTGTGTATTTTTTCTGTGAGAGAACAATTTCTTGTTCGCCTTCACACACCTCGATACCTAGAAAGTACCTCATCGCTCCTAAATCCTTCACCTCAAACTCCTTCGCGAGTTTTGACTTCAGCTTAGCGATTTCGACTTCATCATTACCTGTGATTACTATATCATCCACGTATACAGCAAGTATAGTGATGTGGCCTCTTGCATGTTGAAGAAAGACCGTATGATCTGTATTTGCTTGATGGTATCCCATGCCTGTAACAGCCTTTCTGAATCTTTCAAACCAGGCTCGAGGAGATTGCTTGAGTCCATATTATGACTTCTTTAGTTTGCACACTTTTCCATGCGACGTCCCTCCGTCTGATTCTGTAGCGTAGTACCCTGGCGGGAGTTCCATGTACACTTCTTCTTGTAGGTCCCCATGTAGAAAGGCATTCTTCACATCTAACTGGTATAGCTTCCATCTATAGTTTGCTGCAATGGAGACCAGAGTTCTTACGGTGCTCATTTTCGCTACTGGAGCAAACTTCTCATCATAGTCGATGCCATATGATTGTGTGTATCCTTTTGCAACCAACTTTGTCTTGTATCGTTCTACTTTTCCTTCTGACGTCTCTTTTACTGTGTACACCCATTTGCATCCTACAGTTTTCTTCCTTTTGGGTAATGGAACCAGCTCCCACGTCTTATTTTTCTCCAGTGTCCTAAGTTCTTCCATTATAGCAGCTTTTTATCTTGGATCTTTCTTTGCTTCTTGCCAACATTTTGGCAACGAAGTAGAGTCTAATGATGCAATGAAGGCCCGATAATTCGAAAAAATATTAGAATAAGACAGATAGTTGACAATATCATGTTCATAATCATCAAAACGACTAGGAGCCTTACCCGTATTGATGCAAGAAGATCTCCTTAAGGGAGCAATAGGTGGTGGAGAGATCAAACCATCAGAGTCAGAGAGATCCGTATCAGAATTAGATTGATTCAGTACGGGAGCAACATCTTCAAGAGTTGGAGCAGGAGTAGACGAGGGACTTGGTACAGTAGGCACAGGGCACGGTACAGGCACAGTACTGGACTTCTGCTGTCTCCTTCTGTAGACTTGGAGCTCCTTTTTTATTGTCTGTTGCTCTCCCTGTTTAACATATGTATCTTCTTCATCTTCTGTATCAGAGTCACTGCTTTCTTCCCCTTTCGTTCAGTTTTCCACGACTGGGCATGGGATCGATCCAACTACCACAGATGGGCGTATTTTCTCCCCCTCACATCTAACACCCTCTGTGTTAGGTGTGTCACCAAACGCGAAACCATCATCCAAACCGTAATATGGTTCCAGTTCTCTGAATGTAACGTCCATGCTTACAAACATCCTCCGCTAAACTGGGCTCCAATATACGTATCCCTTATGAGTCGCTGTGTACCCGACAAATACACACTTAACCGCTCGAGGATCCAGTTTGCAAACTCCTGGCCTATTATCTTGGACAAAACATACACACCCAAATACTTTCGGTGGAACAGTGTACGTGGTTGCACCAGTAAGCATCTCCAACGGTGTCTTCCAGTCCAATACCTGAGATGGAATTCTGTTGATGAGATAAGATGCCGTTAACACCGCCTGCCCCCATAAGTATTTCGGGACATTCATAGCCAGCATCATCGTCCGTGCGACCTCCAGCAGGTGTCTGTTCTTCCGTTCAGCCATACCATTTTGTGTCGGTGTATAGGCACAGGAAGTTTGGTATAGTATTCCATGAGTGGATAAATACTCAGCAACCTTCTTATTTGTATACTCCGTCCTATTGTCAGACCGTAAGCACTTAATTTTGGTGCCATATTGAGTTTCTATCCGGCGATGAAAGTCTCGAAACGCCTCAAAGACGTTACTTTTATTCTTTATAAGGTAGACCCATGTCACGCGAGTATAACAATCAATAAAAGTTACGAACCATCGAAAACCGTTAATACCGGTTGTAGGACAAGGGTCCCATACGTCCGAATGTATCATATCAAATGCAGCTGAACTTTTACTTCCTGAACTCACATACGTGCTTATGGTATGTTTACCCAACTCACAAGCATGACAAAATAACTTCTCTTTATTAGCCCTTTAGTATAAGGACGAATACATTCGACTAATAATTTTTAAAAAAGAATGACCGATACGCTGGTGGTGGAGTAGCAATTCATCTTCTACACTGCGCCGTGAATCTTCCGGTGGTGTGTCTGCTACCAGAGATGTCAATGCTTTGTCCAGTCCAGTCCTGTCCAAGTACCACAGCTCCTTATGCCATGTGCCAGTTCCTAGTCGTCGTCTTGACCCCTTCTCCTGAAAAGTTACCGTAGGAATGTCAAAGGAAACAGTACAGTTAAGATCAAGAATAATGGCACTAATAGAAAGAAGATTGACAGGAAAAGATGGAGCATGTAAGACATTGGTGAGAGTGAGAGAAGGGGTACATACGACAGTGCCTTTACCTATGCCATGGCTGGAGTTACCATCAGCAGTCTGAATGCTCTCCGGCGTCGGTAGGTGAGTATAGTCCTGGAACTCACCGCGAGACCCCGTGACATGGCGAGATGCCCCGGAGTCCATAATCCAACCTGGTTGGTGAACAGCTGCTGCAAGAGCACGCGTAGGAATACCTGTGCCGGTTTGGGCAAAGCAAGTGATGTGGCCCCCCGAGGTAGATGACGCCCCATGACTGCCGTCTGAACCCGGCTTCGTGCTGCGTTACCTCGCGAGGAACTCCTTCTCAAGAGGGGTTAACTCAGCCAGGTGATTATCTCCTCCTTCCTCCGCCAGATTAGCTTTGTGTCCTCTAGAATAATTTCTCCTTCTACCAGCATAACCGCCTCTACCACCTCGACGTCCTCCGTGGCCCCATATACGATCACTCGACTGACTTTACAGGGGTTTTGGACAAAATCTGATGTAGTGCCCTGAGTCACCACAGTTGTGGCAAACACCGGCCACAGAGGGAGGTTGATTAAAGGCAGCAAGGGCAAACTTGTCAACATCGGCTTGCTCCCCCTGAAAATAGCCCTTGTTGGGCATCAACTTCAAGCGAGCCTCTTCTTGTGCCATGGCAGCTATGGCTTCTTCTAAGGTTGGAAGCATGGGCCGTGCTAGGAGTACATTCCTTCTATGCTCAAACACAGGGTTAAGACCCTTCAAGAACTTCATCATTCGTTGTCTCAAAATATAATCCAAAAACATTTAGAAATGTTTCACAAATGCTGGTTCGACTTGGGCATCTTCCATCCCAAAAGGATCATAGTGATCCAGATCAGACCAGTACTTCTTCAATAGTGCTGCATACTCAGAGATGGTGCGGTCATCCTGGGTCACCCTATCAAGTTCATCCTGCAGTTGGAAGACCCGCATAGGATTGTCTAAGACTGAGTACATATCCTTCAAAGTCTGCCATATATCAGCAGCAGCCTCCATCGCTTCTACATTATCCGACACCTGGTCGTTCAAGGAGGCTGTCAACCATCCAGCCACAACATTGTTGACAATTTCCCAAATAGCAAACTCCTTTGAGGAGGGATCATCTGGCGCCTTGGTTTGGCCATTGACATAGCCAACCAAGCCACGTCCCTTCAGCGTCCGCATGGCCTGCCGTGACCATTTCAAGTAGTTGGACGTTCCTTCCAACTTCGTCTCCAGCTTGTCCAGCTTCTCCATTTTGTAGGGTGACGGATCCACATCAGTATGGATCACATGTGGGGTTGCCTCGGTTAATCTCGTAGATAAAATATCATCAACCAAGGCCTTCATCTCTTCTGCTATCAGTTTATCACTGATCGAATCTATGGCGTCTTCAACTGTGATTCGTCATCGTCGTCGGCTTCGTCGTCGTCGTCGTCTTCGTCAGCTTCGTCGTCGTCGTCATCTTCGTCGACTTCGTCGTTGTCGTCATCTTTATGTAAAGTCTTCAACAGAGACCTTACGAATGCGCTGTTAACGTGGCCAACACCGGCACGCACATGTAGATCCTAATTTGCAGATCGAGAACGAAAAACAAATAAAGTATTTGTAATTCCGGAGGGTGTAATCTAGGAATAGAAGGTGCAAATAAAGCATTTGACAGCCATCCGTCTTCGAATAATCACCCACATAATCTCTATCTCAAATTAGGGTTTTTTTTAGAAAAAGGGGGGTATTCGGCAGCAGTGGGGTCGGAAGAGGGAGGGGGGCACGGGGGGTCGACAGGGGGGGCAGGGGGGATCGGCAGGGAGGGGTCGACAGCAAGGGGCAGCAGGGGGGTCGGCAGAGGGAATCGGCAGCAGGGGGCGTCGGAGGGGGCAGGGGGGTCGGCAAGAGGGTCGGCAGCAGGGGGCAGCAGGGGGGTCGGCAGGTGGGTGGATCGGCAGGAGGGGGTGGGTTTGCCGGGTTGGGGAAGGGGTGGAAAAAAACAATTTGTGGTTATGGCTCTGATACCATGTAGAAAATAATTGTTGTTGTATTTTATTAATGGGCTACTCCACTATTTATAGGGAGTTTAGCTCCTCCTCATACTACATTTTCCAATGTGGGACTAAATCCCTTATTAGTTCTCAACAGCTTTGAAATAGAAAACCAACATTTCATCAATACAAGAAACTTCTCAATAAATGTATAAGCAAGTAACCCAAAAACTAGTTCATGAATATCCTGAATTGGTTGGAAGGTTGTGGACCTTTAGGCATTGTTTAACTGGTGCATAGGAACTGTGGTATTTTGGACTGATCAGTTAGTATCAGTCATTGTGTGGTTCTGTTCCATATGATTGTTCATACCCATTTAGCATTTTAGTCCTTTGGGAGCAATATACTTCATATGTTTTGTTCCCATTTTATTGGTTCAGTCCCCTTAAGTCAGTCCCTATTTTCATTTGGGTTCAGTCACCCTTAAGTTTGTCCTTGTTCAGTTAGCAATGTATCAGTCCCATTTTATATTGGTATAGGTCCTTACTTCATATCTTGTTCAGCCTTAAGTTCATATGTACTGTCCTAATGTATCCATGTTTCAGTAGCTTGATGTCAGTCCCATTTCTTAGACACTATTCAGTCTCATTTCCTTATAGTTCAGTCCCAGTCTTGAACTGAACTCATATATGTTACAGTCCATTCTCTATTTGTGTTCAGTCCTTTATTTTGTTTTGGTTCCAGTCAAGGGGTATATGAGATGGAGGGCTCGGGTATGCATGTATAATTAGTTCATTTCCTACTGAACTCTATACCAGTCCCTTTGATCTATATGTATCAGTCCCTTAACTTGAAGTTCATTCCTATACTCTTGTTCAGTCCCTAAGTCACCATATATTTCAGTCCTCATGAAGACTTTGTGTATCAGTCATTCCTATTATTAGAGTATCAATCAGTGGTTGAGAGGGAGAAATAGGATAGTGTGTGTCAAGTGTAAGTGAAGGTAAAGGATTAGTGTCAAGGGGGGTCTTATTAGATAGGTTGGAGGCTTAGGCCATAAGCCACTTGGCATATTCAACTAAGTTGCAGCAGTGTTAGGACTGTGTACAAGAGCTTAGGGGGTAGGGAGGTGCACTCCAAGTGCAGTACATTACACAGAAGGTTGGGGTTTCGACTGCTCAGGTATGTCCAAGTGAGTTGTATATGTGTGACAATAGGATATATATATATATATATATATATATATATATATATATATATATATATATATATATATAAAAGGTAATTAGGCAGCAGTTATTAGATAGAAGGGTGTTATGAGAATATTGTATTAGAGCTAGTATATACGCAGGCTTGACACTTGGAAGCAGGGCATGACCTTGTCCTGCATAGTGTGGCTAAGGGTCATGCCAGGTGGCAATGCCACATAGGTGTGGCTTGGCTTTGTATTTGCCTGTGTGGCCATTTGATTGACCTGTGCAGTGAGTTAGTGAGAGAGTGATCAGGTTTGTATAGGAATTAAAATGTGTATATGTACAATAATTGGGAGGGGAGTAACTGTCAAGTGACAGTGAATTAGAGTGTGAGAGTATGTGTGTCTAAGGAATCAGTGAGTATCAGTAAGTAGAAACATAGGTAGAGAGGGATCGGGCTAGGCTTTAGCAGCCACTGTTTCAGTTTGGGGATGAAGGGCTCGAGAGGTAGGCTACCTTGGTTCATCCTTATTAATTTAGTATCAGTAAAGGATAGGCTTGTATATATTATTCAGTCCTCAAATTGATTTATGTTTTAGCCTTGTATCAACCCACTTAATGAATAGTCCCCTATCTTTATATTGGTTCAGTCCTTACATTGTGTGCAGTCCACTGATACTGTTGAGCATCAGTCCCATATCTTCACATAGTTCAGTCCTCAGTTAACATTGGGTTCAATCCCATGTTAATGAACCAGTCCACTTCATATTCCCTTATCCTTACATGTTCAGTCCATATCTTGATGTTTTATTCCTTCATTATCAGACCATGTTCAGTCCCAGTGTATGTATAGTTTAGGTCTTTTACTATTGATTAGTCCTCATTGAACTTTATGTACCAGTAAAAATTAATTCTAAAATGTCCTGGAACCAGCAAAATGTAACCCAAAAACTAGTTCATGAATATCTTGAGTGTACAAGCAAGTAACCCTGTATCAGTTTATACATAAAAAAATTCTAAATAAATGTATAGGCAAGTAACCCAAAAACTAGTTCATGAATATCCTGAGTGTACAGGCAAGTAACCCTGTTTCAGTTGCCTATACATTTTTGCTGGTTCCAAGTGGTTTCTAAATAAATAAAATGTACTTGGCTATATACTCAGGAATATACTCAGGAATCCTATACATTTTTGCTACCTTATTCTTCTTGACCTCTTCTTGACTTTTTGAACTTTGTATCAGTTTGCATGCAAAAATGTAACTGATACAGGACATTCTTGACATAATTTACTAAATTCACTTATTCTCTTCTATAATAGTTCATGAATATCCTGAGTGTACAGGCAAGTAACCCAAAAACTATGAAACTGATACAGAGTTCTTGGTTACATGAAAATATGTGCACTTAGCTATATTGATCAAGTACAAGTCTTGAAAAATTCTAAAATGTAAACAAAGGAACCTGGAACCAGCAAAAATGTTCAAGTATAGCATTCATTTATTCCAACACATTTTCGTAGCGGTGCCAAGTGAGGTTGCTCCACAAGACAAGATTGAAATTTTTTTGGTACAATCAGCCCATCCACCACATCAGTCATTTGCTTTGGAGAACGAAGAACAACCGAACAATCTGGATTTTGAATGTCTGTTACATAAAAAACCTGACTTGCTTCAAATGCAAGAATTGCTGGCTCATCATACTCCCCATCGGTGCTTTTCAACTTTTTTAAATTCACCGTCAATAAATTAGAGTCTGGACATAACTTACAGCCATTGGTCTTATCTCCAACATTCACCCACTCACAATAGAACACAACATGGTAAAATTCATAATAGTCAACTTCTATGATCTCTTTGATGATCCCATACCATGTAGTATCATCATCCGTAAGGTTCTTGTCTTTTGAACTTGCCCTAAATGTGGTGATTGCATCCATGCAAACACCGCTATCTTGTGTTGCAACTTTATCGTCGTAACTCTGGGAAGAGAAGTTATAGCCATTGACCCTATACTTAAGATATGTTTTGGCTTGTCGACTTGGTCCGCTAATATATTGCCAGAGATCTCCATTCATGCATTCTTCTTCAATTAACTAGTAAAGCAATAAAGTAAACATAATTAATTAGCACCACATCAAGTAAAATGATACACACACACACACACACACACATACATATATATATATATATATATATATATATATATATATATATATATATATGATACACACCTTTTTGTGTAACCAGTCAATGAATCTGGATTGTATCACTACTTCTGCCACTTTGGTATTACCACGGGAAGTAATTTCCAGAGACGAGCAATACAAACTGGAAATCATTTAAAATGAATTAAATATAAATAAAAGATATAATTTTTTGATAATTCTTTATTCCAAAGATGAGCGATACCTGTAGTACTCTGCTAGTTTCGGTATTTCTAATCTAAAAACTATCCATTTCGAATTTGTCTCCATTATACCCCGGTTAACTTAATTGTTTTACCCTCAATAATAGAGCGCTCATACACATCATCACCATTTTCAACTAGAAAAGAGGCCTGAGTAGAACTATGATTGCCATCACGTGGATTTGGCATGTACTCCATAGCATATCTAACAGACTCCAAAATAAGATAAGCCTCGGCAATCGACCCTTCAACATAACGCTTGTTGCTAGGAATGTCTTTACACTCCTTCATAGACCTTGTACCCGATAAAATAGTTAAAATTGTTAGTTTCCATCTAACTCAATAAATAACAACATTACAAGAAAATAATCATCTCACCTTTCAAATGGATACATCCAAATGTATCTCGCAGAACCACAAAGTAGAGCTTGGTCAGCAAGATGAACCATTAGGTGGATACTTATGTCAAAAAAGTAGGCTGGAAAATAATGCTCCAATACACATAATGCCTCAGCGATCATATCTTTTGCAGCTTGGACATGCTTTCGATCTAGGATCTTTGAGCACAATATGTTAAAGTATAGGCATACTTGCATAATAGCTCTTTTTAGGTCGCGTCTATTTAGAAATGCATGTTGAAGCATAACTGGCAACAAATACTGTATAATGACGTGGTAGTCATGTGACTTTTTTATATGCAAACTTAGTGGTTGAAGACTTACAAGGTTGCTCAGGTTAGATGCAAATCCTGATGGGAGCTTTAAGCCTTTTAGGACTTGGCAAAATTGTTTCTTTTGGGAATTGTCCAAGGCATAACCCGAATCTCGTTGCCCCTTTTTATCAAAAAGCATATTTATTAAATGTTCAGCAACATTCTTCTCAGTATGCAACAAATCAATAGTATGTCGTACTTTATGAGATTGCCAATATTCTAAATTAAAAAGAATAGACTTTTTATACCATGCTGGTCTTTCACTACTATCATAATCGATATCATCATCATCATCACCACCACCACCACCATCATCACCACCATCGCCCTCGAGTGACATTCTCTTCTTGCCATAACCTTTCACTAACTTACCAGGTATATAGTGGATGCAGTCAAGACTTTGCAAAAGGGTTGATCCATACAAACGTTGCGGAGGTTGTCTGTGCTCTTCAGTCTTATACCATCCACGTTTGACTCCTCTGAATGGATGATCATCCTACAAAAATCTTTTGTACTTTGTGTACACATTCTTCCCACCAATCCTCTCAAACTCCGTCTCAGTGCCGCAAATAGGGCATGCTTTGTAACCATGTGTTACACAACCTGATAAATTTCCAAATGCCGAAAAATCATGGATCCCCCATAACAATATGGCTCTCAAAGTAAAAGGCATCCCTTTGTCCAAGTCAAATACCGATACTCCTTTCCAAAGTTGTTTCAACTCATCTACAAGAGGCTGCAAAAAAACATCAATATCTTAACTTGGTGCTTTAGGCCAAGGAATTAATAAGCACATCATCTAAAATTGTGATTTTATGCATAATGAAGGAGGCATATTGTATGGTATAACGTAAACAGGCCAACAACTGTAATTATTAGATAGAACACCATGTGGGTTGAATCCATCAGTCGCTATACCAAGCCAAACATTTCGTCCCTCATCAGCAAACTCTGGCCACCTGCATTTAAGTGTTCTCCATTCAGCTGAATCGCAAGGATGTCGCATTAAGTCCCACGAAGGCTCTACTTCCTTGTGCCACTGCATTTTTTTTGCAATCCAAGGTATTGTATACAACCTCTTTAATCTTGGAATCAAAGGAGAGTGCCTCAAAACTTTTCTTGGTTCTTTTGATTCCCTTCCAACCTTTCATGGCTTCGTTTTCTCCTTAACTTTGAACCGGGACGTCTGACATTGAGGGCACTCATTCGCATTTGCATACTCCTTCCAATACAACATGCAATTGTTCTCGCATGCATGGATGCACTTCGCCTTCATTCCTAAATCTCTCATCATTTGCTTCATTGTAGGATACTTTTGAGGGAGTGTGTTCCCCTTAGGGAGCCATTGAGTCAAACACTTTAACAATTCTGTCACACTATTTCCCGACCAATTGTACTTCTTCTTTAAGTTATGCAACTCTATAATTACAGATAGAGTTGTGTGTTCATCTTCACAACCGGGATACAATTTCTCACTAGCAATTCTATTATATTCACAATACTTATCAACATGATCAAGATAAGGAGCAAAAGAATTTTCGGGCACTACATTTTCTTGAGAATTATTTGCACCACTACCTTCACCACCAGGAGCATCATTGTGTACACCATAAGCATCATCAACAAGGTTCTCCAGCGTACCCTCATTGACATTGGTATCTTTGCTTAGAACTTCATCATGGATTTGATCTTCTTCAATAAATTGTGCTTCATAACCTGCTGTCATATCCATGCCCGGCTTCTCTCCATGAAGAGACCATTCATCATATGTTGGAAGCATACCATTGACGATCAAATGCCTTCTAACTACTTCAAATGAAGCGCTTTTTTTATTTTTACATATTTTACAAGGGAAACTACATGTTGTAAGCCCGGGGGGGTGAGTGTTTCATTGCAAAATCCATAAAAAATCGAACCCCTTGTTTGTACTCGACGTCATTTCTACGTGGATATTTAATCCATCCTTTTGAAATCGATCGTGACATGATAGGAAGAAAAAATATATCCTCTCAAACAACAAACCTAACAAACAAAGAAGATGAATATTAGTAAGAATTTAATCATTATACAAACTGCTAAGAAATAACACAAAAAAAAAGAAAACAAAAGAAAAGAATATATTGATTTCTTTTCAAGTTACTTTCTAAGTCATTATATTGGCTTCATCTGTTTATATAAGATAACAATTTAATGAAGGCAAAGGATATAAACAAAGGTGATCGACAAAATTATAATGCATGGATCATAGTACCCGATGGACAACAACACATGCTTTGTGTCTTCCTTTTTCAAAAGGGAGAAGAAATTAAAGAAGATACCATGCTCTTCCTTTTTCAAAATCCTAGAATTTTTTGCCTCCTATCATATGCTCCCTATCAATAAGAAAAAAAAAGGAAAAAAAAACAAAAGGGAGAAGAAATACAAACAACAACAACAATGTACTAGTGGTAGACAAGATCAAACTTTTCAAATATTTTACCATACAAACTTCTGAAATAGTGGAAGAGGAAAATGGCTAATAGCCCCACTACCCAAGGAAAATGGGTAACCACTAGCCTGGAAGAGGAAACCCCCCATTGTGAATGGGTCATCAAAATGACATTGCCAAAATATGTGGTTATGAAAATTATAAATTCTTTTGGGAGATTTTATGAATGCAATCAGAGGTGGAAAATAGATTGAAAGGAAAGATATATATATCAAATAATAATACACAATACTAGTAATTGCTTATCCATCCATGTTTAAGCCAAAAAGTCCAAAGCTTCTAATCATTGGTTTCTTCTTCTTTTTGGATAAAATCATAAAAGACCATTAGTTTCTTGTTGCTACACAAGTACATTTCCATGTACTCAGAAGCTTGTTAATATATAGGTTGCTTAACAGGGGTACCAAAGTCTACCTCTAAGTAAACTAACTAAAATTACTACTTAAATCACATTATAAGCTTCAGAGCTGATAATATAAGAACTTTAAGTTGCACGGGCACAACCATATGACATGATACCACAGCCGGAATGACATTATACGGACAAGGTGATGACAGCTATATGGGTGTGCATGTGTCATGTCCTGTACGTGTACGACACAAGCAAAACAGATGCAACAACAATTTTTGGAGTGTTCATGCTTCCTGTTTCTGAATTAATAAGATGTAGTAGTAGATCAGCCAACAAAGCCACAATCCAATCACTAGCCATCTCTCTCTCTCTCTCAAAATTTCGATTCACCAATTGTTGAGACATTCTTGGGCTACATAGCACCACACACAATCCAGACACAGTCAATTTTTACAAGATAAACCAAAATTAGAAAAAACTACGGAACCACGACCCAATTCGACATGAGATTTACTTTTAACAATCTTTACTTCTCTTCTTATTTCATATGCAATCTTGAACTAGGTCACAACCCAGTCATCTGAACATTTGGAATATATTTCACAGGATTCGCTCTGTATACAGTTTAATTATGAACATTGAATCACATAAATCTATAAGAATGAGTGCTTCAACTTTTAAGAATATTAGCAACCGACAGAAAGGAAAATTCAGTATAGTGGGGAAAAAATTGAAGCTATACATCCATTATTGTATCAGTCACTTAATCCCAGCAATGAAACGTCACCATAACTACAGACAATAGGAAGTATAAGAAAATATTCATGGCTTGGCATACTGTCAAGTTATTTCATAGTTCTTAGATGTAGTAGTAGATCAGTAACAACCTGAGATCTTAATCCACAAATTAACATACAATATAAAAACTGAAAATTAACATACAATTAACAAAACCCAAAAATTATCCACACGCAAAACCTAGATCATTATCCACACGTAGGTCAAACACATAAATACTACCGCATTTGTTTGAAATTAACATACAATTAACAAAACCCAAAAATTATCAAAACCCAAAAAATCAGGGAGAGAGAGTATGAGGGAATTACCTTCCTTGCTTCGACGATGCTCAAAATCTTCAGATTGTGAGAGAAGGAAACCCGAAACCCTAAGAAAACAAAAGCCCTAAGAAAATCAAAACATTATGAACCGAAACCCTAAGAAAAACAAAACCCTAAGAGATTGTAAGAGAGAATGAGAGGTCATACCTTCGGAATAGGAGAGGAGAGAAGCGTTCGGCAGCGGGAAGAGGGAAAAATTGGGCGCACGCAGGAGAAGAAGAGGGAAGCATTCGCAGGAGAGAAGAAGAGGGAAGGGCGCGCGCAGGAGAAGAGTTGGTGCGGGAAAATTTTGGAGAATTTTTTCCCTTTTGGCACTTTGTAACACTTTTCTCTTGGCACATGTTTTGCATGTGATCTAAGCTGTAAATTTGTCACAGTTTTAACTGTTACAAATAATATAAAAAATAAAAAAATTACATAACTAGAATTTTTGTAATAGAGTTTTCTTATAGTCACGGTTATAACTGTTACTATCTTGTAACGATAATAACCGTTACTATTTGTAAAAAAATGTGTGAAAAATTGCTTGCTTTGGTTTAGCATCGACCAACATAACCATTCAAGCACTCATCCGACGAATACTCAAAATCTAGCTACATCATTCTCAATAGAAAGTTGTTCCAACAATTCTCAATCGCTTAGACTTATCGTCAACATGCATCACACTATATTTGTTACCGATGCAATTTTATATGCGATATCACATGGGTCATCTTACGGTCTGCAACATTCAATTTGATTTGGCGGTCAAGTCTTCTAGGGTCTACTGCCCCGAAGCTACGCTCGATAATTGTGTGGATCATCACCGAATGACAGTTTACTACGAACCATGCTATATCTTATTTCGGAGCCAAATCACGTTCCGACGATTTCTACGCAACTATCCAAATTTCGGGCAAAACCATTTCTATCGGCGCAATTGATGCGCGACTATCCTCCGAGTAAAGTCATACACTACCATCGATGATTCCGCTATCCACGAAGCATCTCCTCGTATTGAGTTCGAGTCTATCTTATTTACGGTCGACACACGAGATGCTATACGCATCGAACAATCGTCGATGACGTATAGTCTTGCCTTGATCAATCACAAAGTTCATGATCAACTAGTTTGTTCATTCTCGTATTGTTATTTACAAAATTTTGATAGGGCAAGGCACACTCTATTTTGTATTCTCATATCGTGCTTACGTTTTCTTACGTATCGATCTCGATATGCCATATTAATTTCGATAGCGTAAGGGTCAACTTTAATTCTGTTTCAACGTCGACAACTTGTATTGCATACTTCCAAGTTCTCCACAAACATTTTCGTACGTCTCGAATCATTTTTCGATTCATTGCATTTCGTTATACTTTGATCGCGTAACCGAGTTACCGATTATCCAACATCGAACCCTCGAGTTATACGATCACGCCCTCCAAGGTTTTGCGTGTTTCAGTCGTACTCAAATGAGTTTCGCCGTAACGTAACCAACTATCTCTTAGGCACTATTTACCATATCAACCAACTCTTCACCGAAGTCGCACATCGTGCGATCCGATTATAATTCGCCTCGCCTAATATTTCTATCGAGATCGCAAGTCGTGCGATTCGATTCGCCTCGTCCAACATTTCTATCAAGATTGCAAGTCTTGCGACTCATTTGTAAGTTTGAGTTTTCCTTTCCCATCGATCCGATTATTGCTTCAAGGCATAATCGTTCCGCTAGTCTCGGTTGTTCGACCGACTTATAATTTCCGTCCGACGTATCATTCATTGATACGAGTCTCGTCTTATCGTCCCAACCGATTTTTGAAGAACACTTGCATCAACATACCGTCATACAAATTTCCAATCGAGTCTCGGTACTCTCCCGTCCTTTGCGGACAAACCTTCCGCAATTCTCACAACGGGTCGATGAAATTCATCGTACAAGTGGCATACCATATACCACTCGGAATCGAGTCATTCATCGCATACGTGGTATGATATATACCACTCGAAAATCAAGTCATTTCCCTCGTATTATACAAAGTATGCACCAACAATCTTCTTCCGACTCACGATTTCCGCAGTGATCGTGCTTGATCACAACCGTAACTTTGATTAAATCAAAATTTGACACAACTCGGCCAATGTTTTCATTTGCCAACACAAGTTCGGTGTGCAACCGAACGATTCATTCTATCGATTTATGATTTCAGTTCCTTTCCGTCGTATCCCGTGCAACGATTTATTTCCAATCTCCTTTGCACTCCGTGCAACGATTACTTTGATATATGTTGCACCACATCCAACAATTTACTTCCGACGTATTGCACATCGTGCAATGACTTATTTTCGACATTCAAAGTCAATGCTCAAATTCGTTCAACACATTCGATATTGGCTTATCACTTTCATTGCAACGCATTATTTAAGTTTCTGCATTGGTGCAACCAATATTCACAACCTATTGCACTTCGTGCATAATTTTATTTCTCATTCAACATATTACATTGCAACAACATCTCAAATCGTATTTCATAATTTGTTGCACTTGCAGCAACTAAAATTTCACGGCTTGTTGTACTTAATGCAATAAACCCTTCGCGACTTTTTTAGCAAACATCATGTAATTTCCAAAACACATGCGGCAAAATTACACAATTTGTATTAGACTTATTGTATGGAACATCCAGTGCGGCATCGAGTAGAGTCAAGAGTGACTCGATTGGTGGTGAGCAACTTTTAGAATTGTAATGAAGCGAGCGTCCAGAGGAAATTGAGCCTAGAGCTTTGATACCAATTTGTCACGCCCCGACGCGGAATCATTCGAATATCATTCTCGCAGGGGGCGTGATGCCACACGAGCCTGGAGTTGCTCTCGTGTAAGGCAAGATGACAAGTTTTCAAATGGTTATCTTTGAGTTGATATTTACAACGAAAGAAAAACAGAGTATACGAAACAATTCTCTTTATTGATATTCGAACTGAGATTACAAAGGCTTTCAATAGCCCAACAATATATGCCAGATTGGCTACAACACTCAGGTTCTCTCTTGTCCACAAAGGATTTTATCGTTCCTTACATCATTGTCACGACCCGCTCCCATTTTTTGGGATACGAGTACGTGGCCAAGTCCAGCCTACGTCGCAGCATCGGCGGTAGTACACTGTCTAGGCTCAATATAAATCTCAAATATGACAAATATCTCCATTTTGCTCATTCATAATAATTATTTTAATTATAATTCCAATGATATATTCAAATTATTATTTTTTACATCGCTACATGTGACTATTCTAGCTAGAATCTATGGTTGGCCTCCAAGATAGATCTAACTCCACCCGAAGGAACCCAAAGCAAGAGAGCAAGTCATCGAGAATAGTCATCAAGAATCTGTCAACTGAAAAATGGTTATCCAGTCAGGATTGGAACAAGTACAAGTCTAGACCTCACAATACAAATACAATATAAAGCAATATAACACTAAACATGTGAATTAATGATCAATGAAAAACACGAACAATATGAACAAGGAAATATACAATATGATAAACGACATAAGAAGGTAGCGAGAATGAAAAGACAAAGAAACTTATATAAATCATAATAGTGCACGTGTCATGCGAAGTTCAACGTTCCTACACATGGATGGCTTGGGCGAACGATGAGGTAATAAGGCCCGCCCCCGTAGACGGGAGAGTTGCCAACAATACAATCTGGACTTTGTCCACGTGCCTAATAATTGTACCCCTCTAATATCCATAGCTCACAATCATGAAAACACGATCACGAGAACGATCACGATATCAATGAGAAAACATGAACAATAATCAATCACTCAACTCTCGTGTGTGTAACAGTCAAGACACAAAAAATAACATGTATAAGTGAAATACGACAATGTAAAGTAAATGCTCATGAAAGCATCAACAAGTACTTGCCTTGAGTTGGTTACAGTTGACGCACGGTATGATTGTGTTAGCACAAATAGTCGTAGATGACAAAAATACGCAAGATGATCTCAATTGATGAGACGGGCCTCTAAAATAAAAACAAAAAATAAAATATTTTGGAAAATTGTTGAGAAAAATATATGATGTGTACTTTTTCATCAGCGTTCTGAAACTTCAAACGGATCGTGATTTCGATTCCTGGTTCTCCCGGAATCTCGAAAACACCGAAACGTGTCAAATTTCGGACAACTAACACTCCACAAATTTTTCAGAAAATTAGATTAAAATTATTTGAAAATAAATTTTATATTCAGAAAATATACCTCGAGGCGGTTACAACAAAAAAACTGGAGGTCAAACGGAGTCCGGAGTTGGAAGTTATGGCCCTTCGAAGTTAGTAAAACATTTGAAAAGGAAGGCTGAATTTATGACGAATTTGGGGTAATTATGACGAAAAAAGAGAGAAATTTTGGAAAAGTTGGTATGAGAGATGATTTTATTTTATAGGTTCAATATATATAGATAATGGAAAGCAATTAGTGAATTAGGATATGATTAGAACTCAATCAATAAAGATATGATTAGGACTACCAACTAATTTGGATAGGAATATGATTAGTTAAAATAAGAAGTAATCTATCTACTAGATATGATTCAAATAGGATTAGAATTTCTAACGGACAAGTCTCTCCATAAATTTAAATCAAATAAATTATTTAAATCCAAATCAGATGAATTCAAATCTAAATCTAAATCAAATTCAACATAATAACTTTAAGATAAATTTAATGTTTATCAAAGCAATTTAAATCATATAATAGATAAATTATTAAATCAAATAATATTTCAAATCTAGATTAGATAATTCTTAATGCCACAATTAGTCACCATAAGTATTTTAAATAATGTTTGATGTTATCAAATAAGGTAAAATATATTTTATAAATCTAATCTTATTCAAAATAAGTTACTAAATCTTTTTATTGCTCCAAAAATAATCATGATTTTTAAACTATTTTCGAAACCGATATTTTTTTCTTGAAAATCCAAACATAATAATAAATAACTTTATAATTTCAATAATAAAATTTCAAGAACAAATATTTATTAAAACTAAATAGTACTTTCAAACCGTTAATTACAAACAACATTTTGAAATGTAATAGTACTTTCAAACCGTTAATTACAAACAACATTTTGAAATGTAGAAAAAATAGTAAATATCTTTTACAAAGTTTCAAAAATAAATTACTTTCAAACACAATAAAATAAAATATAAAAAAAAATTTGCGAAATAGGGATTACAAATCTACCCATCTTAGAAAAATTTTATCCTCGAAATTTAAGGATAACAGGAAAAATAGGCTTGGTTGGTCAGATGAAAAGATAGAAAATTTTAAAAAGGAATAATGATCAATGAGATAAAAATAATATTTTTTTTCTTAATAAGAAGATTAATCAAGAAGGATAGAAGAATGTAGTCAATGGATATAGTTCGGAGGAGTATTACCTACATGTCTTCTAAATTATCACTCATCAAATAAATTCGTATCCTCAAGAATAATTTTTTAAAAATTCCTCAAATTCAATCATTTTTTTAAAATCATTAACTCAATTTAATACCGTGATGTAGCAATCATGAATATCATCTTATCAAATTCACAACCCTTAATCCAACTTGATAAATATCTTCAAAATCTAACTTCACAAAACTTTAAATTCCTCAATTTTATTTTAAATTCAAAATTCAACATTTTCATAATCTCCTCAAAAATTTAAATTCCATAAATTTCAAATCATACCTCAATTTTATTGATCAAATCAAAATTATTTCCTTTAAAAATTAAATATTCGACCTTATCAATAATTCATCGATCATATAGAAATTTAAACCTCAAAATACCAAAAGCTAAAAATTCCATCTTCAACAACAACCAAAATATTCAATTTATCAATTGAGAATTCTATCCATCTTTGATTAGAGCCATTTATCAAATCACAATTTCAACTTCATCAAATAGGGCATCTCAAAATTTAACGAATATCACCACCTTAATCATGTAGCCTATGTAACAACCTTAACTACCCATACAATCAATTCAAAATAATTTTATGGGTTACCTACGGTGTACCTAGTCCTAGGCCTAGTCATTTTTAAAAAAATCAAATAAACCTAATTGTGAATGAGCATCCTAATCGCAGGCTTGCAGTAGAACGACTAATATAGGTACTACCACAAGTTCGCATAATTTTGCAAAAACGGACTTGCATGGGCCACCATAAAAACTTGTCACGACCCGCTCCCGTTTTTTGGGATACGAGTACGTGGCCAAGTCCAGCCTACGTCGCAGCATCGGCGGTAGTACGCTGTCTAGGCTCAATATAAATCTCAAATACGACAAATATCTCCATTTTGCTCATTCATAATAATTATTTTAATTACAATTCCAATGATATATTCAAATAGTTTTTTTTACATCGCTACATGTGACTATTCTAGCTAGAATCTATGGTTGGCTTCCAAGATAGATCTAACTCCACCCGAAGGAACCCAAAGCAAGAGAGCAAGTCATCGAGAATAGTCATCAAGAATCTATCAACTGAAAAATGGTTATCCAGTCAGGATTGGAACAAGTACAAGTCTAGCCCTCACAATACAAATACAATATAAAGCAATATAACACTAAACATGTGAATTAATGATCAATGAAAAACACGAACAATATGAACAAGGAAATATGCAATATGATAAACGACATAAGAAGGTAGCGAGAATGAAACGACAAAGAAACTCATATAAATCATAATAGTGCACGTGTCATAAGAAGTACAACGTTCCTACACATAGATGGCTTGGGCGAACGATAAGGTTATAAGGCCCGCCCCCGTAGACGGGAGAGTTGCCAACAATACAATCTGGGCTTTGTCCACGTGCCTAATAATTATACCCCTCTAATATGCATAGCTCACAATCATGAAAACACGATCACGAGAACAATCACGATATCAATGAGAAAACATGAACAATAATCAATCACTCAACTCTCGTGTGTGTAACAGTCAAGACACGAAAAATAACATGTATAAGTGAAATACGACAATATATAGTAAATGCTCATGAAAGCATCAACAAGTACTTGCCTTGAGTTGGTTGCAGTTGACACGCGGTATGATTGTGTTAGCACAAATAGTCGTAGATGACAAAAATACGCAAGATGATCTTAATTGATGAGACGGGCCTCTAAAATAAAAAAAAATAAAATATTTTGGAAAATTGTTGAGAAAAATATATGATGTGTACTTTTTCATCAGCGTTCCGAAACTTCAAACGGATCGTGATTTCGATTCCTGGTTCTCCCGGAATCTCGAAAACACCGAAACGTGTCAAATTTTGGACAACTGACACTCCACGAATTTTTCAGAAAATTAGATTAAAATTATTTGAAAATAAATTTTATATTCAGAAAATATACCTCGAGGCAGTTACAACAAAAAAAACTGAAGGTCAAACGGAGTCCGGAGTTGGAAGTTATGGCCCTTCGAAGTTAGTAAAACATTTGAAAAGGAAGGCTGAATTTATGACGAATTTAGGGTAATTATGACGAAAAAATAGAGAAATTTTGGAGAAAAAAAAAGGTATGAGAGATGATTTTATTTTATAGGTTCAATATATATAGATAATGGAAAGCAATTAGTGAATTAGGATATGATTAGAACTCAATCAATAAAGATATGATTAGGACTACCAACTAATTTGGATAGGAATATGATTAGTTAAAATAAGAAGTAATCTATCTAATACTAGATATGATTCAAATAGGATTAGAATTTCTAACGGACAAGTCTCTCCATAAATTTAAATCAAATAAATTATTTAAATCCAAATCAAATGAATTCAAATCCATTCAACATAATAACTTTAAGATAAATTTAATGTTTATCAAAGCAATTTAAATCATATAATAGATAAATCATTAAATTAAATAATATTTCAAATCTAGATTAGATAATTCCTAATGCCACAATTAGTCACCATAAGTATTTTAAATAATGTTTGATGTTATCAAATAAGGTAAAATATATTTTATAAATCTAATATTATTCAAAATAAGTTACTAAATCTTTTTATTGCTCCAAAAATAATCATGATTTTCAAACTATTATCGAAACCGATATTTTTTTCTTGAAAATCCAAACATAATAATAAATAACTTTATAATTTCAATAATAAAATTTCAAGAACAAATATTTATTAAAACTAAATAGTACTTTCAAACCGTTAATTACAAACAACATTTTGAAATATAGAAAAAAATAGTAAATATCTTTTACAAAGTTTCAAAAATAAATTACTTTCAAACACAATAAAATAAAATATAAAAAAAAAATTTGCGAAACAGGGATTACAATCATGCCTTCTATATCTCGGCCGCATCAATCCTGTTGCAAGTCCGAGCGTCAATGCGATCGCATGCTTCAATACGCTTCGGCATTCCAAGCCTCAACGCGTTCAAGTAAAGCTTCGTCGCGAGCAATCCATTCCCTGTACCCTACATGAAAGCTGGTGGAGGATCAGTACGTTCGTCCTCGCATGTACTAACGAAAAGACCTTCCGTCTAAACCAACATTTTAGTATTTATGGCATGTTCGAAAGCGTAAAGCATGATATCATGGCAAGCATGTTATTCGAATTGAATAGGCAAGCAGGCAAGCAATCTCGTGTTTGTTTCGTGGCGCGACTTCTTACCAAGTCGATGCACTCGCCCTTGCACTGACGTAAGGTGAATACGCCCCATTCCTTCTCTAAGCAGGATCTATGTACAGAACACATACGTGCCTACACGTTCAATCCATCGTTCCTTAACTATATGATGGTCGTTGGCATATTCGCGCCAAAATGGACTAAAGGAGTTTCTCTTTTATTTTCCTTACTTTCTTTTCTCTCTTTTTTTTCTTTCTCGAATTTGGGTAGCCCGGCGTTTCACGGGTTGGGTTGTTATCCCAAACAACCGAAACTTACCGCTGCATACCATCATTTGCGACTTTTCACATCTATAATCGGGTGCTAATCAGACTTTAGAGATGTGTGCCTATCAAAGATTATATCCCTCCTAGGCCGAATGGTCCCGGTGCCCCGATGCACCCGTTCGGAGGGAACATTCCGTGCACGAAAGATATCACAATTATCTCAAGTCCATTCGACCATGCAACGCCCTATTTTCAAACAACCAACATAGTTTTGAGCACGAGACTCAGACTTTTATCAAACAACCAAACATAGTCTTGAGTCCGAGACTCAGTCTTTATCATCTCGTATTTCTTTCATTAACTTTCTGTGTTCTTACATTTCATATTTCGTTTCAATTTTCAATGGCATCATGCCTCAATTCAATCTTCGTCAACCGAACGACCCGAAGGTCCCGAACACCTTTTGAGGCATCATGTCATATCCGACAGTTCCGTCATATTCATGCCACAACTGTATTCTTTTGCAACGAAGCCATCTTTTATGATCTTGTACACGTAGGCACATTTCGATACATTTATCATCTTTCCTTCGCGTCGTGCACTTGCTGCACGCATCGAAGCCGTATTTCTATGTTCTATGCCTTAGTGTTCAATGTTCGTGGCTTGCACGCTAGGGCGCTCGCCTATTGTCTTTCAATGTGCTAGCCTTTCTAACTCGTGCGCGAAGGTACGAAATGGCTCGTGCACGAAGGCACTCGTCGAATACAATTATCCCATGTTCTTGCGGCTTGCGCACCGAGGCGCTCGCCTTTGCGATATCCAATGTTCCATAGCGACTCGTGCATTTGATGCACGTTTCATTTCAATTGTTCTAACTAGTGTTCGACACACACTATGATTTATTTTTCGATCGGACCACGCCCGTTGCGTCGATAGGTTAACTTAGCATACAATAATACAATTTAACTTAGGCATGAAGGAGTAAAAAAGAAGAGTCAATCCTCCCACCTTGTCATTTTGCCGAGCCGATACGGCTCGATTTCATAACTTTGTTGCACGACCAACTCTCCTGACTTAGCCATTCGAGCACTTCACGCTTTATTGAATTATACGTCTGATTTGGCTTATCGTGCCAATGCCTCAGCCCGTTGCAAGGCGAGGATTTGGTTTTTGCGGATCCCTTACTGAATAAGGCAGAATATCGACCTCTAATATTTCAGCGTAAACGTATATCTTGTACATGAAACCAACTAAAATCAATACTTGCATCAATTCGGACTTGCGCCTTGGTCGATTCGATTTCTTAGAATCTTCGAGCCGATTCAACGCACTTATCCTTCGTGGCAATGCGGTGCTTTGCATCGATTCAACTCGATGCATTCTTTGGGACAAGGCAACTCTTCGCATCGACTTAGTTCGATGCGTTGCTCAGGACAACGTAACTCTCGTATCGATTCGCATCGATACATTTCATTCGGTCGATGCGACTCGTTTAGTCAACGTCTCAGCATAATGCACCGTACAGAGCGGGACATTACACCTGTAGGTTATTCAAGTAGGTGGTTCTTGTGAATGATTCAAGTAGTAGAGGCTAGACGAGTCAAATACATGTGTTGCGAGTAAATGAATCCAAAATATCAATCCGTGTTGTGACAGAGAATCAAAATAGAACTATAATAGAAGCTGAATTATAATAATTATCAAGTAAATAAAAACTATCAGAGAATGTACTCGCATGTCGTCCAGAGCAGTGAATGAGGATCGATGTCCAAAGTGGTGTCACACAAACATATATATGAGATGTACATGGTTATTTGATGCTCTTGAGTAAACAGTGTATCTAATGTATTTATTACATGCTTCTAGGCCCTTTCTAGGTCGATACAGGTCAAACTAGATTAATTTAGTAAAGTCTAGATCCAACTAGTCATTCTTAGATTGTATGAATATATCTCTAGGTTATTGAGTTATACACTACGTATATAGGCTTTACTAGCTACTACTCAGGATACATACCTTAGCCTTTTCCCTATTCAAATGGGGCTGCTATCTACCATATACCCTTTATAACATTCTCTATCTATAGCACTCTTATTGATGACTTAACCCCCTTCCCTTATATACTTCACACATATATATACTTTTTTTTCACACATATATATACATATCTATATATGTATACATATAGACACACTAACACAAAGTCAGTTAAATGATCGCACAGACAAGTGCAGGCCAAGCCTCACACACTCTAGACACTAACACACACTATACTATCATGTGGGCAGTACCTCACTAAGACACTCATCTAATACCCTCACTATCACTCATCTAATACCCTCACTATCAGGTATCCTCCTAAACTTTACTAGCCCAAGCCACTGCTTCTAACACCCTTCTCCTCACCTACTGCTGATAGGCCAAGGCAAGGCAGTATAACTCCTGCATATGCAGGCCACCTTCACTCTGCAGTGGGGTACCACTGAACCAACTGCCTACACATAGGCCTAATGCCCTATGGCCAAGTGAAGATATGCCCTGCTGCTGCCAGTGGCAGCAGCACTTCAACCTGCTACTAAGGCAGGAGCACTCCCCTGCTGCTAAGCACTACAGTGCACTTGGCATTGCCTGCTCCCTACCACAGGTCCAACATGACCTGCCCTTAGTCCCTACTTCACTAAACCATATACTCTAATATCCTAATTAAAACTCTTCTTAACTAACACTGTGACTTTATACCTCTCTAACCTTCATTCCTATTGATACTAACACTCAAAGTCATACCCACACATCCTACACTCTCTTAATCGAGGAATGGCCAATCCCCCACTGATCACTAATCCTACTGGCTGAACCAACCCTAGGATAACGAACTAATGAACTAACACCCTAACTTCTGTATCTACTGATAAATATCAACCTCTGATACCAAATGCCAATATAGGATACTCACAAACTAGATGGCCAAGTGACCAATTGGCCCTGCACAACACTCCATTTTTCCCAGGTTTCACCAAATCCTGCTGCCCTTAATGCTTATCCCTGTACATGCCCCTAATGATTTCTGCATATGCTATACATAGGTACACTATGGGTCATGCCACCTCTCTAACTTGAGCTCTGCCCCTCTATGGACCTGTACCTCCCTTCCCTCTATTTACCATCTAACCAATGTGTTTCCCAGTTATTCATCAACTCATCCAACTATAATATATCTATCCATGATACAATGAACTAAGCCTAGACAATAACTAGTGTACTGATACTCTCAAGTATCAAAGTGGGACAAAATATTTCAACATGGTTGCTCCTATATGATTTCAGAAATCCATATACAAACAGGGATTTCCTAATTAAATGCAATGAAGGAAAAAATTAGAATACTAGAGCCCCCAACTAACCTGGACACTCAGAGATGCAGGACAGAAATGTGAATGCAAGGCAACCCATATAAAGGAAAATTTGAACTCCAAGGATGGCAGAACATGAGAGAATATGAGACCATGTTCAAGTGACTGCATAAGTGCAAAACAAAGTGTCTAAGTCGATACACTTGATGCAAAAAAAGAAACTCATGGTCTGAACCCAATTGTCCTAACTGAAACATCAAGGTGTGTTCAAGGGCAAGACATTCCTAATGGAGATTGATCTATAATAGATATGCCATAACCTTCATAATACCATCCTGAACAAGGAAGTGGAATTTGGATACTAAGGTAACTGTACCGAGTGCCAAATGACTGATACAAGTCAGTATCAAGACTGAACATCAGAACAGAACATCAACTGGACAGATACCAAGTTCAAATGATACCTGGTCACTCATGTGTGATGTGCAGGACAAATAATTTGCAGGGACTATACAAAGCTATCTTGGAACTGAAACAAAAGTAAGGAAAGACTGAACATTACGACAGTGATGTTGAACTAATGTCACAAGGTCAGGATAATATCTTGGCAGAGACTAATACTCAAGTTAAGGATGTATGTACAAAAGGGAAAATGATATATGATGAAGAGACTGAACAAAGGGTTCAAAAGTCTGAATTAAGCAATGTGGACAGGACATTAATGGTGAAGATGATACATCCATCCCCGATGCAGACAGGTCAGACATGCAAGTCTTGGCACAATTTGAATGGGCAGAACAGAACTCTAATGAACAATGAACCAATTGCTATGTAAAGACTAAGGCCTAAAAAAAGGGTACATAATGAAATGGGTCTGGACTCAAGGTTCAACCTCTGAGCAATCAACTTGATGCAGGGGACTTCACATCATTAATTTAACTAAGGGTTGCTCCATATGGGAAGTATGGACTGATACTCCTAATGTATATGGGACTGAACCTCTAAATGCAAGCAGTAGCAAATGGAATGCAGAACAGATGCAAGAATGCAGGATATGTAAGCAGTAACTAAGGGTTAGGCAGTGGGTTGAATATCCATGTAGACAATTCAATGGACAGAAACAGTTTGGCTCGACTGAACAATTACAGGAGGAAACTGGTCTGAGACAGATGTAATATAGGCATCACTGACTGTCCAAATGCAGGACAACCTAACAGAGGACAGAAAAGTCCACAACTGGGAACAACACTATGAACCCGAGCCCCCATCTCCAAAACAACCTATCAAACCCCTTTCAAAACCACAAGTTAACATCCTACAATGCACACACATATTATAACAAATATAGAAACCAAATTAAAACTAAAATCTAAGCATTCAAAGCCCTAAGAGTCATTTCATCGAACACTTGGTGTACGTATCCGATACTCTCGTGATACGCACATCAAATTAATCCAAACTTGACCCAAAGCATGCCTACATGCTCTACAACACTAGCATGACCTAATATACCAATTTCACAAATCCTAGAATCCTAATTTCGGATTTTTCCCAATTTGTATCAAAATGAAATGGAGAAATCCTTTAAATAGGAAGAGGAGAGCCTCAACTCCTCTCTAATGGCATCCTAATGGAATGGGGGTCCTAAATGAATGCATCTACACTAAAGAAATAAAATGTGAAGGGTTTAGAGAGCTCTTACCAATTGGGAGATGGGTTCCCAATGAAAATAGATCCAAGATTCAAACTCCTCCAAGCTCCAATGCTCCAATCCTTCCAAGCTAGCCAATAGAGTCTCCTCCTCTCTAAGGGGACGAGAATGAAACTAATTTGGGAGAATTTGAACACAATTTGGGAGTTGGGGGATTTGGGGAAGAAGGCTCTAATTAGGGTTAGGGCTTGGGATGAAAGAGGAAAGAAAATGATAAAATGAGGCTATTTAATGAGGGTGGGCTGCTACGAGGGTTAATTTTTTAGGATTTTTGTTAAGGGAAAAGGTCCATTACACCCCTCTCTTTAGTCATGACAAGTTAGGGATTAAACCTTCATTCCTAATTAGGTGTTTAGTCAAACCTTCTAGCTAATTCTTCTAATCTAGTTAGAGACTGTTTAAAGTTCAATTAGACTAGTCCTAATCATCTAATTGGGGTGGTCATGAAAAGTTGGTTGGGTCTTCTAGGATCACGAACCACTATTCTAGTCAAAGGCTAATCATTAGTCATTTATAAGAATAACATATATGCACTATTTAATTATTTAAATAATTAACTAAAATATAATTTTTAATTTTGAAAATTAATTATCACTCAAGATATGATATGAAATCACACTAATAACAGTAATTAGGAAAAAGTCAAAAATACCCATGTTCCAGGCAAGTGGTGGTTACAGGTTTCCTCGAAACGGTATCCGAGGCATCAGAACCGAATAGACCTAGGAGAAATTTGAGATTTTGTGCTTGGCACGAGGCATTACGAGACCTCCACCTAGGCTTGCAACCTAGTCTGATAGGACGCATCGTAATGCCATGGAGAATAGTCCCTCGTGGTGATTAACACTGATGACCACATATAAGATAGCATGTTCACCTATTGTATTATGCATGTGAAAATTATAATATCTATTTTTATGCACGAATGAGCACGACCACGGTAAGAATTGAGATAAACTACTATGATTCTTGTCTGCTTTTTTGTTTCAAATGGAAGACTATCAATATGAACTGAACTCATTTAGTTCTAAATAGAAAGAAAACTCCAATGCAGGCCTACCTTAACAATCAGAGTCAGTTTCGACGAGTGGGTTCGTCCCGCTCACTAGTGCATTTCCAAGTATACTAATCCCCAAACCCCACAGGTGACGAGGACTCTGGGGTGCACGTCGTTAAGCCAATGTTAAAGTTCGGAGAGACATTTTGAAGCTCTTCCTATTCTGAAGTATTTTGAAGCAAATTCATCAAAGACTTTCAATGTATAAAATGGTGAATGTATGGAATGACAACTCTTAGTTCAGGCAGCTTGTCGAGTATATTTCTTTTGTTTCAATCAATGTAGCCGCAACGACATATCCAATGTAATATGACTTGTACTTCGTTCTAAGCTATCAATGAAAAACATATTTCTATCTTCCTATACTGTGTATTCAATTACTTTGCAATTTGTGAAGTTTCAACTTGATGATTCAAATAAATGATCAAATGTAATGTTTTTGCCTTGTACGAGTGCAACTCCAGCCTCGTACGACATCACGTCTTAGAAAGGACGATCGATTCGGCATAATGGGAATGGGGACGAACGGTTCATCGAATCGGGGCGTGACAGATATAGCTCTTCTCCCTGTTTAGCTGAAGTCCCGATAGTCCTGCGAATTCATCCAGAACTGCATTCAGCCCATTCATAGACTTCTCTGATGGCTCAATGAACACGAGTAGATCGTCTGCATAAATAAGATGGGACACTGTTGGTACCACTTGCCGGTACATGGGGTGATCAGCTTCTGGTGAACCGCGATATCCATCAAGCACGTATAGTATTCCATCACAAAAGTGAATAAGTATGGGGACAATAGGTCTCCTTGTCGCAGGCCTCGATTACTGCCAAAGTATCCATATGGTTGTTCTCTGATGATAATCGAGAATGTAGGCGATGTAATACACTCTTTGATTTTGTCCACCCACCCACCACGTCTCGAAGCCCATACTAAGAATATTATGGCACACAAATCCTCTGTTAACCGTATCGTAGGCTTTTCGAATGTCCAATTTGATGCGGCTCTTCTTTCCTCTCGGTTTGTTGAATTCTCTGACAAGCTCATGTGCCAGCAAACAATTCTCCGCTATAGATCTTCCCTTTATGAAGGCGGATTGCTTATCCGAGACCAGATCCTGCAATATCGCCTGCATTCTAGAGCATATTCGATGTGTAATAATTTTATATAGAAAATTACAACAGGCTATCGGACGAAAGTGCCCCAAAGCATTTATGCCATCTTTCTTCGGTATCAGTGTGAGGAACGTATGGTTAAGTTATGTGAGCCCCCTGAATTTTGGTGCTCTTTTAAAAAATTTCAAATGAATTATTTTCCATAAATAATTTTATTACAATTAGTTTTGATCATTAAATGTACCTTTCCGTGACTTTAATTTTTGGAGCGCCAGAGATGTCAATCCCTGGAACTTCCTTCATGAGTTTTGTAGTAGACGAGATTATCTTCAGTTTGATGTATCATGTCCCACTCAAACTTGCTCTCTTGCATTCTATTTACATCGCGCAATATTCTGGTCAATTTAGGTCATTTGACCATCTACCGAAAAACTTGACCAACTTCCAATTTAATTTCGGAACTCGATATCAATCCAACCTAATCGACCCAATATATAGTTTTGACCTATTTTGAGTCTACTACACACATGCCACTCGTGTGCCATCCAATTGAGCTCCCGTATGCTATTATTTCATCAATGATCATAATTGATCTAGATTTATATATATAGCCAATGACCTTACATATTCTCCCAAGAGGTTGCTGGTTTGAGCAATGGGAGAAGCACATTTAATTTCATGTGGAGGAATAAATGTATGCAAGTGCTGGTGCGGGCCTTCGGGTCGAGCCTGATGCGGTGAGATACAAGTATGGGGGCCTTCGGGCCGAGTTTGTAACACAATTACCTGTTCCAGAAAAATTAATATATATATATATATATATATATATATATATATATATATATATAATATAAAATTCTTTTAATTATTTTTGAACCAAATCTGTGTGTAAATGGTATATAATATATGATTGGGCCATAAAGCCCATATCCATATGAGTATATAATACATGGTTTGGGACTTAAGGCCATATATACGTTAATAATTTGATTAGGGCCTTCAAGCCTATAAATAAGTAGTATTGTTAGCATTAGATCGATCGACCATCTAATTCCCAGTATTCCTAATGTCTAGAGTCTCAATCCATCAGTACTAGAGCCTATGTTCTTTCTTCCTATGATATTGTTTTAGCCACCAGCCATTAGAGGCAAGCCCTCTTATATCATTCAAAAAAAAAAGAAGGAAAAACATTTCAACCAAATGTCTTTTTTCCCTTTATTGATTTGCCAGCCCACACCTCCTACCAGCCCATAATGTATGTCCTTTCCATCTCTATGTAGGTGTATATACATCACTTGTGAAAAATATTATTGCAAAATATGCTGAAAATTTGCATTCAAATCTATGTAAACATCGTTCAGTCTATGGAGTTTTAGGCTTTTTCATCTTGGAATCAAGTTAGTGGACTCTGCAAACTACACTGCCCAATATTACAGACCAATGTTGTAAAGCCATCAGCAGTAGGAGTCTTCATAGTGAAGAAATAACTTTGATAGTCTGTGTCACTAAGTGCTTGCTACTGCAGGGATATTTGAGAGCAAAAGATCAGAGAACCTTATCCCTGATGGTACTTTGAAAACATATCACATGGTAACTGCAAAATAACTTTAGGTTACCGACATTTACCAAATCTGTTGCCAGTAGGGCCGGCGCAGGGTAATCCTGACAAGACTTCAGACTTAGACAACCTCCCTACAAGAGGTTGGGGTCACGGGTGACCCCCCCGGACCGGTTCGCAGTTAGGGTCAAGGGACAACCAAATTAGCTCCGGATAGAACAGTCCAACCTTCCGAGCTGGCCCTGCTCGCTAGGATAATTAATGAAGATCTTGATGGCAAATCCGATATCCTAACATATCGACTCAAGGTATTCATAGGGCTCTCATGCAATGGCAGAAGAAGGCAAGACGCAGACCCATCACCAAACATGCAACCACAAGCAAGGTGCGATATGGAATTGGACACATATGTCTTAAAAGAGAATTATCATGTAAGACCAGAATCAATTCCAATTATCTACACCTCATGATCCCCCTTCTATCCGATGTGGGACTAAATTATCAACACCATTGTCACTGTTGGAATTAATTAATTCCATTTATTGTTCTTAAAGGATGAAAAGAAAAGAGAAGGGACTTCAGTCCCACATCGAAAAAAGAGAAAGGCTTTGAGAGTGCTTAAATAGGAATGTGCACTCATGAGGAGTGTGCAACAACCAAAGGGTTGCTAGTGGGTGACCATTGGTTGTTGTTTTATCATCTTCATAAAAATGTAGCCGGTGTTGCCACCGGCAACACCGGCTCGGGCTCGGGCATAGAGGCGATAGTGGCGCATTGTAGACGCACTTGTGCACTTAGGTGAATGAATCTGTGAAACAGGTGAATGAATGCTGTTTCGGAAGGGTCGCGACTTCACGAAACAACACTAATTCATCTATAAATACTACAGATTTCTGAGTCCAAAACACACAGAATCTGAGTATTCATTCCTCTTTCTTTTCTCTTCCAACGATTTCCAGAAAGGTGTTCTTCCCTACGCCGGTGTCTCACAACGTCTGGCGAACCTCCGGCAGAAAGGCTGTCTTATCCTGGGTGTTCTGGCGTGCTGACTCCAAGACGTTACCGGAGTGCCCGAAACACTTTAAGGAAAGTGCTGCTAAATGCACGATTCAAGCCTCGACGACAGTTTCAACTTTGTAGAACTCCAAGGTAAAGTAATTGCAATTTCTAACAATCTTAAAGTGTTGCAAATAATGGCGTCCGAGGCTACAATTTTGAGCATCAAGGTCATGAACCAGGATCTAGTCAAACTGGATCGCTTCGACGGGACGAACTTCACACGCTGGCAGGACAAAATGATCTTCCTCCTGACGGCGCTGAAGATCTACTACGTCCTCGACCCAGATCTGTAATCTGTTCCAGAACCCACTCCAGAAGATTCTGATGCAGTCAAGGCAGAACGCAAAAAGCGCAAGGAGGACTGTCATATCCCTATTTTAGAAATAGGTATATGACTGTATTTCGACTGTATCTCGTATTTGGAGGATTTTTAAAATTGGGTATTTTTTTAAAATTTTATTATTAATTATTGGAGGTGAATTTTTTTCATTTTTATTATTGCTACTATTATTTTCTTGATCCTAAATCTACCCCCTCTAAAATATCTACCTAACCCCTCTTATTCTCTCTCTTCCCCACTCTCCTTCCAGGAGAAGCTTCTCCTCTCTCTCTCTCCCGACCATCTCTTCCCACCCCCAGCCCTCTCTCTCCTCCCTTAGCTCTTCTTCTCCTCCCTCTCGGCCTCTCCCCCTGGCTGCGGCCACCACCAACCCACCACTGCAGCCGCGACCACCGCCTGCGCCACCATCTCCCACCACTGCCACCTCCATCCGCCACCCTCGCCGTGGTCGCCCTCGTCTCCAGCCCTCACCACTGCCGCCATCACCCTCCAGCACCACCACCGCCACTACCATAAGTCACCTCCACCGCCACTGCCGGCTCCACCATCTCTCCCTCGTTATTCTCCTCCCCGGCCAGCTCCGGCTACCACCGCCACCGCGGCCGCCCTCGTCTCTACCGCCACCACTTCTATCTCTCCCTCTCTCGCTGTTCCCGGCGCCCGCCACCACCGCGGCCGCCCTCGTCTCGGCCACCGCAGCCACCCCCTTCACCATGGCCGCCGTCGCCACCACCAGTGCCACCATCATCGTCGCCGTCGCCGCCTCCCTCTCGGCCGGCCTCCTCCGTCGCCACCAGCACCACCACCGCTGCTGCTGCTGCTCCTCTGCCGAAGCCCGACAGACCCCGGTGAGCCCCGATCTTTCCCGTCCTTCCTTTCCTCTTCTCCCCGGTGGCCAGCACCACCGCCGTGTCGTTGTCGCGCCCGGGCCAGCACCGCCTCGAGCGGCGGGATGCCCTTGGGCCCCGTGCTGCTCGAGCAGCGAGCCAGCCTTGGGTTGCGTGCTCTTCGAGCCACGTGCCTCGGTGCACGTGCTGCCTCGAGCAGTGCGCTGCTCGATCCGCGTGCGCCTCGTTCTGCGTATGCTTCGGTTTGCGTACGCCTTATAGGTTTTCGTGCACCCTCGATTCACACGCTGCCTTGGGCAGCGGGATGCCTCGAGCCCCGCGCTGCCTCGGGCACCGTGCCCCATTGGTTTGCGTGTTGCCTCGTTTATGTGTCTCGGCCTTTGTGCCCATCTCAATTTTTGTGCCGCTCCGATTTGCATGCCGCCTCGGTTGCGTACCACTTTGATCTCCGTGTCGCACTGGTTTGCGTGTATGCATCGATTTACATGCCACATTGGCATGTGTGCCACCTTGGACTTTGTGCCATCTCGGTTTGCGTGCATGTACGGATTTACGTGTCGCCTTGGTTTGTGTATCACTTTGGACTCCATACCGCATTGATTTGCGTGCTTCCTTGAATCTCGCTCCGTCTCGATTCGTGTGCACGCCTCGATTTGCATGTCGCGTTGATTCGTGTGCCATTTCGATATTCGTTATTTCCTCGATCTACGTGCACGTCTCGATTTACGTGCACGTTGTCTCCTATTCATCTCGATTCTCGTGCGCGTCTCGATATATGTACACATCTCGGTTTACATGTCCGCGTCGGTCCGCGTGCCTCGATTTCCGTACGAGATCCCTGCACTGCTTGCGGGACCCATACGGTATAGCCTTCTGCCATCTCTTGTGATTATTCTATTATTTTATTATTTAATTCTAATGATTATTTATTGTGTGTTCTGAGGATCTCGATTGGCGTGCTAGCTTGGATCACGACTGCCGAAGTCTTGCTTACCTAGCCGAGCCCTCTAGGCAAGTATCCCTTGCTCATCGACGGCTCTTGTCCTCTCTCTTGGATTTTATGGCATTTAATTATTTTGTACTTGTAAACTGTATAACCATGATTAGTGTAGCCTAGTAGTAGAACTGCCATGATGATAACTTAGGATAGCTTGGTCCGATACCGGGATAGACCGTATCGGACAACTCGGATGGGTCATCCACACCTCCGAGGACACGAGCACGACTCACATGTATGGATTGTCCCCATATGCCCCGTGTCCGACTCGCGGTCGGGTAACGGCTTTGGCTAACTGTTTCTATGACTTTGTTTGTGGCTTGTATATGACTGTGGGTCTTGGTGCGCCCTGTGTGGCGATTCTTGCTGCATGTGTTGATTTGGCGCCCAGTACGCATTGTAGTACTGCTGGAGGCCGAGACTTAGTGTTCTCGGCTAGGATTGGTGCCCAGTACGCATCGTAGTGCTACTGGTAGCTGAGACTTAGTGTTCTCAGCCCGCGAGTCCGCGATTCTGCGATTCTGCGGCGGGTTGCGCCGAGTGGTTTTAGCCCCTATTCGTAGGGTGCTCCCATCCAGATTACAAAGGAGACTCTGCCAAATTTTTCCAGAATTCCCAGTTGGGAATTTGGTTCGAAGGATTAGGCAGAACCATTCCTTTGGTTTGCTGGACTGAACTCATGCATGTTCTTCTTGGTATGGCATCCCTGACCCTATTGCCTGCTAGGTAGACTCCCGACTAGATTAGTCGCCTAGCGTCTTGACCTGTCCTGTCCGTCGGATTGTGTAAGGAGAGCGGTTCTACTCGGGTAAAGGTCTGCAACCCTGGTCCTTGTTTGGTTTAAGGGTTGTGGATCTGATCAAGAGTGGTTCACGCAATCCTTGCCTTTTTGACGGTATCACTCATTGAACTCTTGACCTGTGACCCTTCTTTTTAGATGGTGTTCTAGTTTAGTTGTTATCCCATTATCTGTCCTGTCCGCCGGATTATGTGAGGAGAGTGGTTCTACTCGGGTGAAGATCTGCAACCCTGGTCCTTGTTTGGTTTAAGGGTTGTGGATCTGATCCAGAGTGGTTCACACAATCCTTGCCATCTTCCGACGGCATTGATTAGTGTTGACCCATGTGTTGGGATTATGATCTTATTCGAGGATTGACTATGAGGAGATATGATATTGAGATAGTGGTTATGGTAGACTAAGTGGATTCTTAGATAGTGTTACTAGTTCTTTGGTGATGTTCTAATTTGATCAGATATGTCTTGAGGACTCTTGGATTTTGATATTGGTGCGAGTGTCTCGCAGAGCGAATAGAATATCGAGGATATCAATATATGATTATTACTCGACTTCCCAAATGCCCAAACCTGGTACCTTTGTGTATTCCGGTAGTTAGAGAACCTGGTTGATTGCTGTGTCTTGGTAGTTGAGGGGCTTGCTTTCTGGTGGCTTGTGATCATTGACTTGGAGGATTCTTGTGAGTCAGAGGCCCTAGCATTGTTAGGGGGATGAGCTTGGTATTTGGTGGTTATCTTTATTGACGTGATATTCACTCCATCATGGATGGGAGACTCTTGCTAGATTGATCTGGTGGATGGACCGACTTGATGATTGGAGCTGTAGGCTCCCATATATGCTTGAGATGTTATTATAGTAGAGGTTCTGGTCTTGTACTTGACCTGATATCTATGCCACGATGTGGGCAGATGACTTCTTGTGACTGACAGAGTTGTCCTTGTCCCAGACCTGACTACTTGTATCAGTACTATAAGTCCAGCTTACCCTGTGAGGTGCTGGCCCTGACATTGTATTGCGGTGCCCTTTGTCTATTGGCACTTTGAGGTGCTACTTCCATGATTATATGGCATTGCGATGCCATCTTGATATTCTGGCTATATTATATGATTACCTGCACGGGTATCTGGTAGTTGGCCTATAGTCTTAGCGTGGTTAGGATTGCTTGCTTGCTTGTTGCATAACACTAAGGATGGATCACAACTGGGACTATAGGTGCCGAGGCTGATTCTTACTTAGCATTCTTGTACTAAGGTACGACATCTAGAAGGATGAGCATGTGACCACGGCATGTGATTCCGGATAAATGTAGGGTTAATCTAGGCAACTAAAAATGGTAGAAGCATTGGAAGGGAACGGAATCCCGAGATCGTGCATTACCGGCCGCCACAGGCTCGTCCTGGCGCGTCGGGGTTGGCTGCCACGGATATGGCAGTATCCGACTACTATATGTACTCCTGCTTAGCACGGTGGCCTTCCGAGGGACCGTGCATACCTGCCTACTATGCGTTATTTGGCCTCGCTAGCCCTTGCGGGATATGGCACGATCTGAGGATTCCTATATTGCATTGTTGGGGTAACCCAACCTCCACATAGATAGCCGTAGACTTTTGAGTGGCCGCTTATTCACCTAAATTGTATGGCTTGTTGCTTGCTAAGCTGGCTGGCACGTAACGCTATCCCGGCGCGGTGATTCATTCCCTTGTTCTTGTTTGATGTAGGGATGGATTACCGTTCCGATGACGGACTACGAGTTCCAGTTGGCGATGCAAGTATTAGTTGATATTAGAATGATTGTGATGATCGTTGGTTACTTACGTATTAGTAGTTGGATTGCTGCCTTATATTCTGTAATCGTGCGTTGGTACCGCACGATCCCTTATCTTATTTACTATTTTTAGATGCTATTCCTGTCATATTATATCCTGCTGGTTTTCTTCGCCCGTCCTTGAGCCTTCCTTTCTGGTACTTGCTACGGTTGGCCTGACCAACCCTGGATTGTTCCCAGATTGCCTGTGACCGACTATGTGGATCTTCCAGACTTGACTTGGAGGACGTGCTTCAGTTTCTGACCATGAGGGAACTGTGTGGGAAGGTATTCTTGTCTACATTATTTCTTATTGTAGACTCTCTGATTATCATATGAGTATTTCCTGTTTTTCATATGATTATCTCTCTTGTCGTTATTTCATTGATTATTACCTGTGCATATGAGATCGGATTTAGGCCATAGACTGCTTGCATGCTAGGATACCCAGCAAGATTGACAGCCACGATCGCCGTATGACATTTTATACCTCATACGGAGTAGCTGGCCTAGTCCGTCCCAGTATTTTGGTACTGGGGCGTGACAAGGTTTTAGTGGTGGCCCATGCAGGTCTCGTTTTAAGATATTATTGGGTATCACATGATTGTTGATCTCAGTCCACTATTCTTTGGGATTCTAACTTGCTACACTTGCCCTTCGCTCCCTTGAACTTGTGAATTGGTCCTCATCTCTACCTGGACCTATTTTGCTTTGCCCTGTCTCATTTGTTGTTATCTATCCCTGATCCTTGTTTGATAGATATGATCCTATAGTTGGTCATGTCGATCGTTTTATCCGATGAGATGTCATCTTATCTCCATCATTGGGTTACTTGATTATCTGTCTTGGGTTCTGTACTCTCTACCGGTGTTTCACCTTGGTTGATTTCTTGTTATCCCTTTCGTGCGTTGACTTCGTGTTGACTTAGTATCATTATCGTCCTCTTCGAGCGTTGGCTGGATTGCTGCGGAATGAAGATTCTATCTGGACTCTGAGGTTGGATATTTTAACATTTGTTGAGTATCCGAGGGATATTCTCGTATCGATTCGGCTTTCTTGATTCCGGACAGTTTCGCACTTATGATTATCTGTTTCAGATATTATTTTTTTGATATACTTTCCATACATTATATTTTGATATGGATCCTTGGTTTGGAGTATTTTCCTAGAAAAGATATCTTGTGGTTATTATTGAAGATATTTTTGGATGTGTGTTACGATTCACCTGGATTTTGGATTATGGATTTTGATGGTTTTCTAGGACTCGTTATATCGTTATAGATTTTGTGATTTTTAGTGATTCGGATATTTGGGTTATGGATTTGATTCGTTTTGGGTATTTGTCAAGAGTACCGGGTGACCCTAGTATACCTTGACGGCGTGGTAACGAAAGTTGCAGCCGCTCGATTATAGTGCCCTGATGCATCTTTTGCAGCCATTCCGAATGGCGTGGCAAGGAATGATCATGACACACATTTTTCGGATATTAGTAACTACGGTCATCGGTTCGAGACATATATCCTGTATTTTATGATTTGTGAGGATTTTATGCAGTTGGGATTTTACGTTTTCTGACATTGTTTTCGACATTCTATACTTGTTTTGATTTATGGGGTTATTTCGTGTATGCGAGACTTTGATTTTCGAGATTCTTTCGATGTTTTCGATTTACCTTGCGAGTTGATTTATTTAGCGAGACTTGTTCTTTTTGATGTTTTCATATTGAGATTTTGTTCGTTTCTTATTGTATTACTTGATTTCTGTAAGGTGGGTAGAGTTTTCATGGTACCTATATGTACTAGTTTTGAAAATCTTATATACATAATTTCGAAATTTCGATGACGAAATTTTTGTAAGGTGGGTAGGATGTCATATCCCTATTTTAGAAATAGGTATATGACTGTATTTCGACTGTATCTCGTATTTGGAGGATTTTTGAAATTGGATATTTTTTAAAATTTTATTATTAATTATTGGAGGTGAATTTTTCTCATTTTTATTATTGCTACTATTATTTTCTTGATCCTAAATCTACCCCCTCTAAAATATCTACCTAACCCCTCTCATTCTCTCTCTTCCCCACTCTCCTTCCAGGAGAAGCTTCTCCTCTCTCTCTCTTCCGACTATCTCTCCTCACCCCCAGCCCTCTCTCTCCTCCCTCAGCTCTTCTCCTCCTCCCTCTCGGCCTCTCCCCCTGGCTGCGGCCACCACCAAACCACCACTGCAGCCGCGACCACCGCCTGCGCCACCATCTCCCACCACTGCCACCTCCATCCGCCACCCTCGCCGTGGTCGCCCCCGTCTCCAGCCCTCACCACCGCCGCCATCACCCTCCAGCACCACCACCGCCACTACCATCAGTCACCTCCACTGCCACTGCCGGCTCCACCATCTCTCCCTCGTTATTCTCCTTCCGGCCAGCTCCGGCCACCACCGCCACCGCGGCCGCCCTCGTCTCCACTGCCACCACTTCCATCTCTCCCTTTCTCGCTGTTTCCGACGCCCGCCACCACCGCGGCCGCCCTCGTCTCGGCCACCGCAGCCACCCCCTTCACCATGGCCGTCGTCGCCACCACCAGCGCCACCATCATCGTCGCCGTCGCCGCCTCCCTCTCGGCCGGCCTCCTCCGTCGCCACCAGCACCACCACCGCTGCTGCTGCTGCTGCCCCTCCGCCGGAGCCCGACCGACCCCGGTAAGCCCCGATCTTCCCCGCCCTTTCTTTTCTCTTCTCCCCGGTGGCCAGCACCACCGCCGTGTCGTTGCCGCGCCCGGGCCAGCACCGCCTCGAGCGGCGGAATGCCCTTGGGCCCCGTGCTGCTCGAGCAGCGAGCCAGCCTTGGGCTGCGTGCTCTTCGGGCCACGTGCCTCGGTACACGTGCTGCCTCGAGCAGTGCGCTGCTCGATCCGCGTGTGCCTCGTTCTGCGTATGCTTCGGTTTGCGTGTGCCTTATAGGTTTTCGTGCACCCTCGATTCACACGCTGCCTTGGACAGCGGGACGCCTCGAGCCCCGCGCTGCCTCGGGTACCGTGCCCCATTGGTTTGCGTGTTGCCTCGTTTATGTGTCTCGGCCTTTGTGCCCATCTCAATTTTCGTGCCGCTCCGATTTGCGTGCCGTCTCAGTTGCGTACCACTTTGATTACCGTGTCGTACTGGTTTGCGTGCATGCATCGATTTGTGTACCGCATTGGCATGTGTGCCACCTTGGACTTTATGCCATCTCGGTTTGCGTGCACGTACGAATTTACGTGCCGCCTTGGTTTGTGTATCACTTTGGACTCTGCACCGTATTGATTTGCGTGCTTTCTTGAATCTCGCTCCGTCTCGATTTGCGTGTACGCCTCGATTTGTATATCGCGGTGATTCGTGTGCCATTCCGATATTCGTGATTTCCTCGATCTACGTGCACGTCTCGATTTACGTGCATGTTGTCTCCTGTTCATCTCGATTCTCGTGCACATCTCGATATACGTGCACATCTCGGTTTGTGTGTCCGCGTCGGTTCGCGTGCCTCGGTTTCCGTGCGAGATCCCTGCACTGCTTGCGGGACCCACACGGTATAGCCTTCTGCCATCTCTTGTGATTATTCTATTATTTTATTATTTAATTCTAATGATTAAGTTTATTGTGTGTTCTGAGGATCTCGATTGGCGTGCTAGCTTGGATCGCGACTGCCGAAGACTTGCTTACCTAGCCGAGCCCTCTAGGCAAGTATCCCTTGCTCATCGACGGCTCCTGTCCTCTCTCCTGGACTTTATGGCATTTAATTAATTTGTACTTGTAAACTGTATAACCATGATTAGTGTAGCCTAGTAGTAGAACTGCCATGATGATAACTTAGGATAGCTTGATCCGATACCGGGATAGACCGTATCGGACAACTCGGATGGGTCATCCACACCTCCGAGGACACGAGCACGACTCACATGTATGGATTGTCCCCATTTGTCCTGTGTCCGACTCGCGGTCGGGTAACGGCTTTGGCTAACTGTTTCTATGACTTTGTTTGTGGCTTGGATATGACTGTGGGTCTTGGTGCGCCCTGCGTGGCGATTCTTGCTGCATGTGTTGGTTTGGCGCCCAGTACGTATTATAGTGCTGCTGGAGGCCGAGACTTAATGTTCTCGGCTAGGATTGGTGCCCAGTACGCATCGTAGTGCTACTGGTAGCTGAGACTTAGTGTTCTCAGCCCGCGAGTCCGCGATTCTGCGATTCTGCGGCGGGTTGCGCCGAGTGGTTTTAGCCCCTATTCGTAGGGTGCTCCCATCCAGATTACAAAGGAGACTCTGCCAGATTTTTCCAGAATTCCCAGTTGGGAATTTGGTTCGAAGGATTAGGCAGAACCATTCCTTTGGTTTGCTGGACTGAACTCATGCATGTTCTTCTTGGTATGGCATCCCTGACCCTATTGTCTGCTAGGTAGACTCCCGACTAGATTAGTCGCCTAGCGTCTTGACCTGTCCTGTCCGCCGGATTGTGTAAGAAGAGCGGTTCTATTCGGGTGAAGGTCTGCAACCCTGGTCCTTGTTTGGTTTAAGGGTTGTGGATCTGATCCAGAGTGGTTCACGCAATCCTTGCCTTTTTGACGGTATCACTCATTAAACTCTTGACCTGTGACCCTTCTTTTTAGATGGTGTTCTAGTTTAGTTGTTATCCCATTATCTGTCCTGTCCGTCGGATTGTCTAAGGAGAGTGGTTCTACTCGGGTGAAGATCTGCAACCCTGGTCCTTGTTTGGTTTAAGGGTTGTGGATCTGATCCAGAGTGGTTCACACAATCCTTGCCATCTTCCGACGGCGTTGATTAGTGTTGACCCATGTGTTGGGATTATGATCTTATTCGAGGATTGACTATGAGGAGATATGATATTGAGATAGTGGTTATGGTAGACTAAGTGGATTCTAAGATAGTGTTACTAGTTCTTTGGTGATGTTCTAATTTGATCAGATATGTCTTGAGGACTCTTAGATTTTGATTGGTACGAGTGTCTTGCGGAGCGAATAGAATATCGAGGATATCAATATATGATTATTACTCGACTTCCCAAACGCCCAAACCTGGTATCTTTGCGTATTCAGGTAGTTAGAGAACCTGGTTGATTGCTGTGTCTTGGTAGTTGAGGGGCTTGCTTTCTGGTGGCTTGTGATCATTGACTTGGAGGATTCTTGTGAGTCAGAGGCCCTAGCATTGTTAGGGGGATGAGCTTGGTATTTGGTGGTTGTCTTTATTGACGTGATATGCACTCCATCATGGATGGGAGACTCTTGCTAGATTGATCTGGTGGATGGACCGACTTGATGATTGGAGCTGTAGGCTCCCATATATGCTTGAGATGTTATTATAGTAGAGGTTCTGGTCTTGTACTTGACCTGATATCCATGCCACGATGTGGGCAGATGACTTCTTGTGACTGACAGAGTTGTCCTTGTCCCAGACCTGACTACCTGTATCCGTGCTATAAGTCCAGCTTACCCTGTGAGGTGCTGGCCCTGACATTGCACTACGGTGCCCTTTGTCTATTGGCACTTTGAGGTGCTACTTCCATGATTATATGGCATTGCGATGCCATCTTGATATTCTGGCTATATTATATGATTACCTGCACGGGTATCTGATAGTTGGCCTATAGTCTTAGCGTGGTTAGGATTGCTTGCTTGCTTGTTGCATAACACTAAGGATGGATTACAACTGGAACTATAGGTGCCGAGGCTGATTCTTACTTAGAGTTCTCGTACTGAGGTACGACATCTAGGAGGATGAGCATGTGACCACGGCATGTGATTCCGGATAAATGTAGAGTTAATCTAGTCAACTAAAAATGGTAGAAGCATTGGGAGGGAACGAAATCCCGAGATCGTGCATTACCGGCCGCCACAGGCTCGTCCTGGCGCGTCGGGATTGGCCGCCACGGATATGGCAGTATCCGACTACTATATGTACTCCTGCTTAGCACGGTGGCCTTCCGAGGGACCGTGCATACCTGCCTACTATGCATTATTTGGCCTCGCTAGCCCTTGCGGGATATGGCACGATCTGAGGATTCCTATATTGCATTGTTGGGGTAACCCAACCCCACATAGATAGCCGTAGACTTTTACGTGGCCGCTTATTCACCTAAATTGTATGGCTTGTTGCTTGCTAAGCTGGCTGGCACGTAACGCTGTCCCGGCGCGGTAATTCATTCCCTTGTTCTTGTTTGATGTAGGGATGGGTTACCGTTCCGATGACGGACTACGAGTTCCAGTTGGCGATACAAGTATTAGTGGATGTTAGGATGATTGTGATGATCATTGGTTACTTACGTATTAGTAGTTGGATTACTGCCTTATATTATGTAATCGTGCGTTGGTACCGCACGATCCCTTACATTATTTACTGTTTTTAGATGCTATTCCTGTCATATTATATCCTGCTGGTTTTCTTCGCCCGTCCTTGAGCCTTCCTTTCTGGTACTTGCTACGGTTGGCCTGACCAACCCTGGATTGTTTCCAGATTGCCTGTGACCGACCATGTGGATCTTCCAAACTTGACTTGGAGGACGTGCTTCAGTTTCTGACCATGAGGGAACTGTGTGGGAAGGTATTCTTGTCTACATTATTTCTTATTGTAGACTCTCTGATTATCATATGAGTATTTCCTGTTTTTCATATGATTATCTCTCTTGTCGTTATTTTATTGATTATTACCTGTGGATATGAGATCGGATTTAGGCCATAGACTGCTTGCATGCTAGGATACCCAGCAAGATTGACAGCCACGATCGCCGTATGACGTTTTATACCTCATACGGAGTAGCTGGCCTAGTTCGTCCCAGTATTTTGGTACTGGGACGTGACAAGGACGAACTGCTGTGCCGTGGTCACATTCTGAACACCCTGTCGGACAGACTGTACGACCTCTACACAGAAAATCCTTCGGCAATTGACATCTGGAAGGCTCTGGAATTCAAATTCAGAGCAGAAGAAGAAGGTACAAAGAAATTTCTTATATCAAAGTCTTTTGATTACAAAATGGTTGACACAAAGCCTATACTAGCCCAAGTACACGAACTACAAGTTCTAGTCAACAAACTCAGGGCAGTGAAGATAGAACTTCCGGAACCATTCCAAGTTGGTGCTATAATTACTAAATTGCCAGCATCTTGGAATAGTTATCGGAAGAAACTACTTCACAGCTCTGAGGATTTCTCACTGGAACAGATTCAAAAACACCTTCGAATCGAAGAGGAATCGAAGGAAAGACATAAATTCGAGAACAACGGAGTTTCTAAAACCAACGCGGTGAGCGCGAAAGGCAAGAAACCTGCAGAAAAGAAGAACTTTCTCGGCCCTAAGAAGGACCAACAAAAGTTCAAGAATTCCAGCACCGCTAATGGACCCAAGACCGGCTGTTTTGTATGTGGCAAAGCAGGTCATTATGCCAGAGACTGTCGGGTTCGAAAGACCCAAAACAGCGAGGTAAATCTCACTGAGACAGATGACATAATTGCTACGGTGAGCAAACTCATGACGGTCAAAGGGAAGGCTCCAGGATGGTGGTACGATACTTGTGCTACCGTTCATGTTTCATACGACAAAGCAGCATTCAAGATCTATTCTGAAGTCAATGATCGACAAGAAGTTCATATGAGAAATGAAGGACATTCAACGGTCGTAGGAACAGGTGATGTGGAAATCCAATTCACTTTCGGGAAGAAAGTAACTCTGGCTAACGTACTTCACGTCCCGGATATGAGTAGGAACCTCGTCAGTGGAGTCTTGTTGGGTAAACCAGGAATAAAGTCTGTTTTTGAGTCGGGCAAATTAATATTGACCCGTAATGGTGTGTTTGTTGGAAAGGGATATACCGATGAGAGTATGATAAAACTTTGTATCATTGAGAATAATATCAATAAAGTTTTTACTTCTGCTTACATGATTGAGTCATCTACTTTATGGCATAGTAGATTAGCGCATATAGGTATTAGCACTATAAAAAGGTTAATTAAATCTGGATTAATTTCATACAATTCTGAAGACTTAGATAAGTGTAAAATTTGTGCAAAATCCAAAATGATTAAAAAACCTTTTCACAGTGTAGAGCGTAATACCAATCTACTAGATTTAGTTCACTCTGATTTATGTGAATTTAATGGCACATTATCTCGAGGAGGTAATAAATACTTTATTACCTTCATTGATGATTGCTCTAGATTTACATATGTATATTTATTAAAGCATAAAGATGAAGCCTTTAATGCTTTTAAAATATACAAATCAGAGGTTGAAAATCAACTTGGTAGAAAGATTAAAATACTTAGAAGTGATAGAGGTGGTGAATATTTTTCTTTTGAATTTAATACTTTCTGTGAAGAAAACGGTATTACTCATGAATGTTCTGCACCACGGACACCTCAACAGAACGGACTAGCAAAAAAAAAATAGAACATATCAAGAAATGATAAATGCAATGCTAATGCATTCTGAATTATCATTTAGTTTGTGGGGAGAATCTTTACTTACTGCATGTCATATAATGAACCGAATTCCTTTGAAGAAAACTGGTATTTCACCATATGAGATATGGAAAGGCCGTAAGCCTAATATCAGTTATTTTAGAGTGTGGGGTTGCATAGCTTATTACAAAAATATGGATCCTAAAAGAACCAAATTAGGTCATCGTGGAATTAAAAGTGCTTTTGTAGGTTATGCTGCCAATAGTAAGGCATATAGACTTTTAAACTTAGAGTCTAACATTATTGTCGAATCCAGAGATGTGAAATTTTTCGAGAACCTTATTACTAAAAATAAGGATCCTGAAATTCCTGCTAATGAAGAGTCTTGTGAGGAGAGCTCTTCACGGTTAGTTGAAAAACAACCCGAGCTTCGGATCAGCAAGAGAGTTCGAAAGGCTAAGGATCTAGGACCTGACGAAATAGATTCTCAACTTATTTCCTTTTACTTAGCAGAAGGAAATACAGAGAAATTTATTCGAAAGATTCCTATCATTCTTCAGGTGGAAGATGATCCTAAAACCTTTAAGGAAGCAATAGCTTCGCGGGACTCATCTTTTTGGAAAGATGCTATCCAAGATGAGATGGATTCGATAATGTCTAACCACACTTGGGAAATTGTCGATCTGCCCAAAGGGTCAAGACCTATTGGATGTAAGTGGGTGTTCAGAAAAAAGTATCATAGTGATGGTACTTTAAACACCTACAAGGCTAGACTAGTAGTCAAAGGATTTCGACAAAGAGAAGGAATTGATTATTTTGACACATATGCACCAGTAGCAAGAACGACTACAGTTAGAATATTGTTTGCGTTAGCTTCATTGCATCATCTTAATGTTCATCAGATGGATGTCAAAACGACATTCTTAAATGGAGATCTCGATGAGAAGATTTACATGGAGCAACCGGAAGGGTTCGTGCTCCCGGGAAATGAACAAAAGGTATGCAAACTTGTTAAATCCTTGTACGGATTAAAACAAGCACCAAAGCAGTGGCATCAGAAATTTGACTCAGTCATAATTTCTAATGGCTTTGTTCACAATGTTTGTGATAAGTGTTTATACACTAAAGTATATAAAAATATCGTGATATTTCTTTGTCTCTACGTTGATGATATGTTGATCATTAGCAACGAGATGAGTGAAATTACAGAAACGAAGAGGTTTCTAACTTCCACATTCAAGATGAAAAATCTTGGAAAAGTTGACACTATTTTGGGGATCAAAGTAATACAAAACAGTGGGGGTTTTGAACTTACGCAGTCGCACTATGTTGAAAAAGTGCTAGACAAGTTCAAACACCTAAAGTTCAAAGAAGTGAATACTCCATTTGATCCAAGTGTTAAACTAGAAAAGAATTCTGGAAGAGCCGTCGCTCAATTAGAATACGCAAGTGCTATTGGATGTCTTATGTATTTAATGCAATGCACAAGACCTGATATAGCATTTGCAGTTAGTAAAATGAGTAGATTTACTAGCAACCCTAATAATGAGCATTGGAGGGCTATCGGAAGAATTTTTGGTTATCTTTTGAAAACCAAGAATCTTGGATTACAATATGGTAGATTTCCTGCCGTATTAGAAGGATATACCGACGCTAGTTGGATATCAAGTGTCGGGGATAACAAATCTACGACAGGTTGGATATTTACGCTTATCGGAGGGGCAGTTTCTTGGAAGAGCAAGAAACAAACGTGCATTACCCATTCGACCATGGAGTCAGAGTTTGTGGCTCTAGCTTCTGCAGGACAAGAAGCTGAGTGGTTGAGGGATCTTCTATTAGAAGTTCCGCTGGCTAAAGAGAATGTATCAAAAGTGTCAATACATTGCGATAGTCAAGCTACTCTAGCAAGAGCCTACAACGAAGTGTATAATGGGAAGTCTAGACATATAAGTCTAAGACATACCTACGTAAGAAAATTGATCAAAGATGGAATCATTTCTCTTACGTATGTGCGTACCAGTTATAACTTAGCTGATCCTTTTACTAAACTACTAGCTAGGGATTTAGTAAAGTCTACCTCGAAAGGTATGGGATTGAAACTCCTTGAATAAGAGTTCCAACAACAGTGGCAACCCAATCTAATGTTAAGAAAACATTAATTTTAGATTCAATGGGTAACAACAAACTGTTGATTTGGATGTATACGACATGATAATGTCGACTGTTGCAATTTGAGGGTTGAGTTTATAAAACTCTTAATGAAGTTCAGTAATATTGACATGTATCTGTAAAGCAACAGAGATACTGAAAGAACTTCACCTATGTGAATTTAGAAATGGTGCCGTCTCAGTAAGATCTGGAGTTTATCTTATAAAAATTCACGAGACAGGATCAGCACATGGCCATTAATAGTGCTAAGCGAGAGATGTAGGCGAAGAACTATAAAAGAATGTGTGTAAAGTAACACCGATTTTATCACAAGGAATAACTGGTTCAAAGCCCAGCTACCAGAAATTTCGATAAAATTTTATGTTGCATCTACTAAGGTTAGGTTCAAATCGAATGATACCTAACTGTATTAACATTCTTTAAGTGATGTATTCTGGAATTCCTTTCCATCATTTATGGAACAAGTGGGGGATTGTTGGAATTAATTAATTCCATTTATTGTTCTTAAAGGATGAAAAGGAAAGAGAAGGGACTTTAGTCCCACATCGGAAAAAGAGAAAGGCTTTGAGAGTGCTTAAATAGGAATGTGCACTTATAAGGAGTGTGCAACAACCAAAGGGTTGCTAGTGGGTGACCATTGGTTGTTGTTTTATCCTCTTCATGAAAATGTTGCCGGTGTTGCCACCGGCAACACTGGCTCCGGCTCCGGCTCGGGATCGGGCACGGGCTCGGGCGTAGAGGCGATAGTGACGATAGTGGCGCATTGTAGACGCACTTGTGCACTTAGGCAACGTGGCGTAGGCTCGGGCCTCGGGCTCCTCGCGGCGATAATCTACGAACAGGTGAATGAATGCTGTTTCGGAAGGGTCGCGACTTCACGAAACAACACTAATTCATCTATAAATACTACAGATTTTTGAGTCCAAAACACACAGAATCTGAGTATTCATTCATCTTTCTTTTCTCTTCCAACGATTTCCAGAAAGGTGTTCTTCCCTACGCCGGTGTTTCACAACGTCTGGTGAACATCCGGCAGAAAGGCTGTCTTATCCTGGGTGTTCTGGCGTGTTGACTCCAAGACGTTACCGGAGTGCCCGAAACACTTTAAGGAAAGTGCTGCTAAATGCACGATTCAAGCCTCGACGACAGTTTCAACTTTGCAGAACTCCAAAGTGAAGTAATTGCAATTTCTAACAGTTACCTCCGTTTGAATGCTCAACCGGAAAACGAGATACAATCCAACACCACATATGATCTGCATCCCCGTAGCATGTCCTCGAAGTCCTAGATACGAGTTCAGAGCTTGTCCCAAGAGTGTTGCTGTGGTCTCCTGACTGATTTCTTGTAACTAGCATGAGATTTCCCCTTGCAAATTATGTGAATGATTGCCAATGGAATAAATAAAAAAATATGTATAAGGTTTGCTGTTCCAAAAAAAAAAAGGGTGCTAGAATACTTGTTATTAACACATTACTGTGTATTCTAGTGTGAAACAATTATTTGACTTGTAGACTAAATATAGTGCCTTAAGTATTTTTACGAAGGTTGCATTAGATGAAAACGTTGCTGTGGTGTAGTGGTTATCACGTTAGTCTTACACACTAAAGGTCTCCAGTTCGATCCTGGGCAGCAACAATTTTATTTTAGATTTTTTTTTTCCATTTTTTTTAAATATTATGCTTTTTCTTCATAACTGTTTAAATGTAATAGTGATGCTAGTACACTATTAAGTTCTAGAATAGCAAAAACATTTAACACAACAGGATCCTAAAATAGGAAAAATCTGAAATAGAAGAACTGCAGAATTCGGACACGACTCGACCTTGCGGGACACAGTATACCTGTTCTCTTTAAGAAGAGTTTTGAAAAATACTCATATGAACATGCTTTCCTCTATATCAAGCACAATCATGGTGAGTTCCTATTTGTTGTATGTCGATGACTTAAATTTACATGGAATAATCACGTATTAATTGATGAATTTAAAATTTTCATGGTTCATGAGTTCGAGATGACAGATATGGGCCTTAAGGCTTACTACTTTGACAAGATCCAATTTACTACATTGGTACATTATACACCTCTGGACCAGATTCGAGACTGATCAGCTTCACCAATAGCAGTTGGGATAAAGATATGGACGATCGAAATGTTGGATTGTATCTCGTTTTTGGTTGAGCCCTGATCAGAAGGAGGTGAAAATGGTGCTAATAATTTAGTCCCACATCGGGTAGGAGGTAGGATCATAAGTTGTAGATGATTGGAATTGCTTCAGACCTTATATGAGAATTCTCGTGTAAGGCATATGAGCCCAAATATTGTACCTTATAGGCCAACTCCCGTTCGGGTCACACCGCATTCCCTACCCGACTCATATGTAATTATCTCTTATAAATAGAGGTCCATGTTGCTCACAAAGAGCATCAAGAAATTCAAAGTTCTCTTCCACTGTAATAAAATTCTCCCTCTTCTTCTCCTTCAAAATTTTCTCCTTTCTGGTTACCATCACTTTCTAGATGAAAAATTCATGCCTTTCAAACTCTTTGAGGTCCAAGTTCCGAAATAGTTTAAGGTGTTAAATATCAGGTGAATCTAATTATATGGAAGATCATGGTAAACTTAGGGTATTTTTAAGTAATGACTATGAGGGATCCGATTTTAGACAGTTTTAAGTTACGGCTTTTAAATCAATCTAACATCTTTAGTAATTCATTAACGATTGTTTCTGAAAGTTTTTTTAAAACAATAAAATTAATTATATGCCACAAATAAACAAAAGTCCTTCCTTAAAAAAATTATATCATTGTCCTCCCAAACAATAGCTTATACACTCATATAACTTGCAAATATAGAATAGTTTGGTAAGTGGTAAATAGTAGATGCTTAGAGTAAAGCATTCACTACCACACAAATGGACAGCAAAATTTATGTCAATCATTTACTACCACATCAAATGGACCGCAAATTTTAAAAAACTCATATTATGCGGGATCTCAAGATTAAAAAAAGAAGAAATATGATAGGGTATTAGTAGTTGTATTTATGTTTTTTGATAAGGATATAAATGAAAGAAGAAAGTAGAAACCATCAAAATATTTAGATCTGGGATGTTTATAAAGACATCCAAAATTAGACTGTACTGATTTTGAAGGTTTTGGTCGGCTCAAAAATCTTCGAAGCCCGATGAAAATACCATTGCCTAGCAGACCTTTAGAGTAAGACGCGGTCCAAACAGTTGAGAGAACAAAAATTATACTACTATTGGCAGCAGTTCAAAAATTATGCTAATTGGATTTACATGAATTAGTGAATCCAAACAAGTCTCAATTACTACAAGATGTTGCTAGTTCTGTAGCGGCAGTTTCATTCTGACCAAACCTAATTAAACCTGTAGGCAGTTTAGACCAAAGACTAGCTAGGTCTTTGGAGAAAATGGACAAATATATATATATATTTTTTCTTTTTTGTACAAATATATATATATATATATATATTTTTTTTTTTTTGGACAAATATATATATATATATATATATATATATATATATATAGAGGAAAATATATATAGAGGAAAATGTACCTAAGGTCGACCTCAGGAAAAAAAAAAAAAAAAATATATATATATATATATATATATATATATATATATATATATATATATATATATATATATAGAGAGAGAGAGAGAGAGAGGAAAATGTACCTAAGGTCGACCTCATTTTTCTCACTTTACAACATTTTTTTCTTGAATTTTTTTTTATGGGATTCATCTACACTTTGCTGCTACACCGTCGATTTTGCACCTTATTGATAGGGGGCTAAACAATATTTTTTTTTTTTGAAATTTGGTATGTTGCCAATCAATAAGGTGTAGATGAATCCCATAAAAAAAATTTAAGAAAAAAATGTTGTAAAGTGAGGAAAATGAGGTCGACCTTAGGTAACTTACCTAAGGTCGACCTTAGGTACATTTTCCTCTATATAAGGAAAATGTACCTAAGGTCGACCTCATTTTCCTCACTTTACAACATTTTTTTCTTGAATTTTTTTATGGGATTCATCTACACCTTATTGATTGGCAACATACCAAATTCCAAGAAAAAATAATATTGTTTAGCCCCCTATCTATCCCTTGCAAAATCGACGGTCTAAAACTTTGCTGCTACACCGTCGATTTTGCACCTTATTGATAGGGGGCTAAACAATATTATTTTTTCTTGAAATTTGGTATGTTGCCAATCAATAAGGTGTAGATGAATCCCATAAAAAAAATTTAAGAAAAAAATGTTGTAAAGTGAGGAAAATGAAGTCGACCTTAGGTAACTTACCTAAGGTCGACCTTAGGTACATTTTCCTCTATATATATATACATATCCATATATATATATATAAACACACACACAAACACACACACATCCTCACACAACACAACCACACACACACCACTCTCACAACACCAACATCCCCATGACACAATATCACCCTCCTCTACACACACACAATACATAAATAAATACAAACACATAAATACACATGTATAAATATATATATGTATATATATATATATATATCATTCACAAAATGATTAAATTCTAATAAATCCTTAACCTATTTTTCTAGGAAAAACCTACAAATTTGTGGGCAAATGGAAGAGAATGGTCATATCTCCAATTAATGTGAATGAACTATATGCAAAAGAGAATTAAATTAGAAGATTAAAGCATACCTATATTGGTAGGTTGGAGAGGAAGAAGAAAGCTTTTGAAAAGAAATTAATTTGGAAGAGAGAGAGAGAGTTGGAGTGTTACTTAGTGAAGAAGGAAGAGAGGGGGGGGGCTGTCATGGCCGGCCAAGCATGGTGGGGGTGTGAGGGGCACTTGTAAATTACAAGTTTGTCCCTCCTTAAGCCTAATATTAAACAATTTCCAAATTAGGTTTAGGAAGTTGCTAAAAATAAATAAAAATCATAATTAAACTAAATTACTCATGGGAAACTAGTCCAAACTCTTAAACCCTAATTTTTAGTGTGGTGGGCCATGGTTATCTAACAGGCTAATTACAGCTCAAGTCGAAATTCACCGGGGTCCCGAATTAACTCGTAATGCGATGAAATTCGAACCTGACTCCTATAATAATTAAATAATATTATTCATGAAATAAAATTTCCAAAAATAATATAAAATGGAAAATTATCGTTTTACCCCTAACTGGAAAAAGTGAGGGTGACAGAGGGGCTAATCAGATTGGCAATTTGCAACGAGTTGGAGCTACTCGTTGGAGCTCTCATTTTGCTTCAGTGAACAGTTTAATACACATGTTTGATGCGACTTATAAAGTTCTAGAGAGCATTAGGGTGAACGGAACAAGTCAATCCTTACGTGGGCAAGCTAGGGGTGCTACCAAGGAGATGAAATCATTTGAATTTGTATTCATTCTACATTTGGTGAATTCAATCATGGGAATCACATATATACTTTGTCAAGCTATTCAACAAAAATCTCAAGACATAGTAAATGCTATGAACCTTGTTTCTTCCACAAGGAAACTTCTACAAGAGTTGAGACAAAATGGATGGAGTACTTTCTTTGAAGAAGTGAAAACATTTTGTGAGAAGCATAAGATTATAAGTGTACCCGATCTAAGTGCTCCTTATCTTGAGGGTAGTGGTCGTTCTTGTCAACAACGGGATCACATTACACTAGAGCATCATTATCACTTTGATATTTTTAATGAGGCAATAGATAAACAAGATATGGAGTTGGAAGAAAGATTCAATGAAGGAACAATGAGACTCCTTACCTTTAGTTCGGCATTGGATCCAAGGGATAACTTCAAGGCACTTAAAATTGATGATATTTGCAAACTCGCGGAGGAGTTTTATCCTGAAGACTTCACTGAGCAAGGGATTTTCATTTTGAGATGCCAATTGCAACATTATAATGCTGATATTCCTCATCATCCAGAGTTTCAGAATATACCTACACTTGCCGATCTATGTCAAAGACTAGTTGAGACAAGGAAGTCAGAGATTTTCTATCTGATTGATAGGTTGATTCGTCTTGTATTGACTCTTCCAGTCTCAACGGCAACAACTGAACGAACATTTTCAGCTATGAAGCTTATCAAGACGCAACTTCGTAACAAGATGGAAGATGAGTTCCTTTCGGATTGCATGACTCTCTACATTGAAAAAGAACTTTCTGAAGATATCGATGTGAATTCGATAATAGATGAGTTCGATTCTTTGAAAGTTCGAAGGGCACAACTTCACTAGTTTGTGACTACAAACTACCTTTTTGTCTGTCATACTCGATTGACTAGATGGCAAGCTTTTTTGATTATATGTAATATCTGAGAGTATCAAATGTAGTGAGTATGTAAAGCTCATAATATTATGATTTTACTAACTTGCCATCTTATGTTTCAAGTATTGTTTTTTGCTTCTATCCTTCATATTTTAGTAAATGTGAATGTTATCTTGTCTGTTAATTTATATTTCTTCAAAATAAAATGTTAATGCCATGGGATATATAATGTTGTAGCTTATGTAATATTGTATCTCCTGAATCCTGAGATTCTGAGAACCTAATGTCTTTTGGATAGTGCTTAATGCTTTCTTTGAAATGATTAGCATATTAGTATGATTTATTGAAAATTAATTTGTATAGCGTTAATCTTTCAGGATGATGACGACTTTGACCTTTGTTGCATTGCTTTGATCAAGCCAACACAATCAAGGTCGAAGAATGCGGTTGATTGTATGTTTCCTCTTTATTCAACTGTCTATGTCCAACAAAGCTTTGCATCCATCTCAGGTGAACTCTATGATGATGGTACTGTTGGTAAGTACTATGGGTTCATAATGTCTTAAATTTGTTGGCTATATAGTTAGTAGACATTTATTTTCTATAGTTTCTAAAATGCACATAGAATTTTTTTTGGAGTTTGAAACTTTTCCATATTTGAATTCATATTCTAAAGGGATAATATGTTTAGTTGCCAAATATGTGGACAATGTGACATGTTCTAATTGGGCTAAATTGGAAACGGAATGGTTCATATTCGGTGTGGAATCTTTTCTTTGAATGTTTTTATTCATTGTAACAGGTATATAACCTTCAAATAGAGGAAAAACTCTGTCGAATTTTCGGCATGAGATTAGCATTAGTGTAGTAGCCCACCCCGACTTTTAATCCTGGATCCGCCCCTGGACATATAGGATGAGTGTGACACGAAATTAGACATATAACTAATTTTTAGTTTGTTATTATCATATACAAGTTATATAAAGTTCTTTTTTACTGTTCCAGTGGAACTCTAACAGGTACCATCTAGTCATTCTCTCTATTTAGCTGTTTTTAGGAAGGGTTCTTAGTTATTTCCTTGATTTTCCTGCTCATTTTATGTTTTGCTTATTGCCCATGCATGAAATGACCAAGATATAAGAATGAGTACATAAAGAGTGAACATGGCATGTCATCACACAAATGACACCATTACTATAACATCACAAGGATTTGGCCTTAAACTTGCTGTTGTCAAATATTCCATACCTTTCAGTAAGTATTACCTTGGTCGGTGTGAGGAGGAAAATTGTCTTGATATTGGCTTGTAGGAAATCCTCTACAAAGCTGCACCTAATAGATAATAGTTGACGCACTGGTCACAAGTTGTGTAGCATGTGAAGTAAACTTTTTAATGATGCAATCTTTTATTTGGGTACCCATGAGTGAGGACAGGCATAAGGATTGCAGTTAAATCTTGCGATCGGAACGAAGAAGTCTTGTTATTTTTCACTCATCAACTGGTTCTAGCTTGAAACACTATTGTTTCGAGTGGACTTTGGATCCACTGTTCTAGGAATGTAAATGGTCATTGATATTCATTCAGCTAGCTGTAAATTTACAATGAATTGGCATGCTACTTTAAGTTCAGTGTTAGCAGTATGTTTGGGGAACTTCTCAGAGTTTTGTTTTAATTGATGCATTAATCAATTAACTTGTTAGAGTGGGTAGGGAGCATGTAACTATTGTACACGATCTAAAAGGTAAATCTAGCATTAAGGTACTTAAAGTCCGAGAGGATAGGTTGGGTCCTGGTCAATGTTGTAAAAATCGCTAGGCGGAGTCGGTGCACCGGAGGGCCAACTAGCGCCTAGGGCGCCTAGGCCGCGCCTAGGCGCCGATTTATATATATATATATATATATATATATATATATATATATATATATATATATATAGAGAGAGAGAGAGAGAGAGAGAGAGAGAGAGACAGCAGAAGCAGCAGCAGATGCAGCACTCCCCTCTGAAAATATATATATATATATATATATATATATATATATATATATATATATATGGAAAAAAAAAATATATATATATATATATATATATGGGGGGGAGGAGAGAGACAGCAGAAGCAGCAGCAGATGCAGCACTCCCCTCTCCCCTCCGCTCCCCTCTCCCCTCCGCTCCTCCTCCTCCCCTCTCCTCTCCTCCTCCTCCTCCCCTCCCCTCCTCCCCTCCCACCACCTCCCCTCTCCTCTCCTCCTCCTCCTTTCCTCCTCCGCTCCCCTCTCCTCCTCCCCTCCTACCACCACCACCACCACCGCCGCCGCCACCACCAACAGAAGAAGAAGAAGCAGCAGCCACCACCACCACCAGCAGCCGCCGCCGCCGTCGGCGACTACGACGACGACGACGGCGGCGGCGGCAATGACGACGGCGGCGGCAGGTAAGTATGTAATTTTATTTTTATTTTTTTTTAAATTTTTAAAAAAAATTGGCCGCCTAAGAGCCGCCTAGGGGCCGCCTAGACCGAAACCGCCTAGGACCGCCGCCTAGGGGATTTTCGGTGCGGCGGGCGGCTGCCTAGGCCGATTTTTAGAACATTGGTCCTGATCAAGCTGATCCAGGATTCAATCTATTGTCCCTTCACATATATATATATATATATATATATATATATATATATATATATATATATATATATATATATATATATATATTGGTTCCAAAATATATATATATATATATATATATATATATATATATATATATATATATATATATATATATATATGGTCAGGGGTCTGGGGCTTCCCCACCGTAGAGGGTTCCCAGGCCACAGGAGGTGTTTCCTCGCTCAGCTGGATGATCTTGGGCAGACATCTGCAAACCTGTGGGGCCGAAATCTTTCACCTCGATGGAGTATGTGTCGCCAATGAAGGCTGGGAGGGGTTTCCGGGCCTCGTTCCTGACGGAGGAGATAGAGAAGGTGACAGCATACTGGGAGAACACTTTGGTTTTGTACGTCCTAGGCAACAAGCCGTTCTAAGGTCAGATCCGGGGTTATGCAGCACGGGTCTGGCAGCCTAAGGGGAGTATGAAGTTCTATGCCCGCGAGAACGGCTTCTATTATGTGAAGTTCGGACTTGCGCAGGATGTCGCTAGGATCCTCCAAGGCGGCCCCTAGACATTTGACGACAGACTTATCATTCTCAAGGAGTGGACCCCGGAGCTTCAGTGTGAAAGGAAAGTTCTGAATGCCATCCCTGTATGGATTCGATTCCCTGAGTTCCCTGTCAGGTTCTGGAGCATTCCTTTGCTGATGCGGGTGGCCAGCTTGGTGGGCACCCCGATAAAGGCAGATGAAGCTACTGCCTTTCGGTCGTGGTTGATATACGCCAGAATTTTTGTAGAGATTCGGGCAGGGGGGAGCTACCGACGATGGTAGAATATGAGATCCCGTCTGGGGAGGTGCTTACCCAGAAGGTGAAGTATGAATGGGTTCCACCTACCTGTTTACACTGTTCCTGCTTCGGACATCTGGCCAGTGCGTGTTCGGAGGTCAGACCTCCGATGGAGTCTACTATCCCTCTTAGTGAGGCTCCAGAAGCACCTTGCGACATGGATCTCAGATATGATAGTGGAGCGGAGGTCTTGGAGGGGGAGGTTACTCATCCTGTGAGTGATGGTGGGTTGAGCCTCGTTGTATCTACTCAGCTTGCTTCCACGAGTGGGGCGATGACCACTTGCCAGGGGCAGAGTGGTACAGTTACTAGAGGTATGGTGGTGGCGGAGATTGAGGCACGAGGGAATGGCGGATTGACTGGGGGGCAGGTTTACTGTAGGAAGAGACGCACTGTCGGCCTGTTGAGGGATGGCCCCTCCAGGGTGGAGGGACATCCTACTGACAGAGAGGAGGCGGTGTGTGTTGACAACCCTGCCTGGACGTTGGTTCTATCTCAGGTTGCTCCCCAACAGGCGATTCCGACTGGGATGGAGGAGGATTCCTTAGCGACGGATGCGACACTTTCCCCAGGAGCTAATCCGGAAGTTTTCTAGGGGGACCCTACCTCTCATTAATTAATGGCTATTATCGTCTGGAATGTGAGGGGGGCGTGTTCGCTAGGGAGGTGGAGAGAGATATGTGGGGTGCTCCACAGAGAGAAATGTGACATTTCTGTTCTATTAGAATCCAAGATCAAAGGTGAGAAGACTCTTGCTTGGCGGACCCCATCTCATTGGGCCCAACTACACGACCTGGCTCTCTGTGACATGGCCAGGATTTGGGTTCGCTGAAACTCGAAGAGTTGGGATGGTGACCTGATCTTGATGACGGAGCAGTTGATTTCCATCTCCTTCATGAACAAGGGTGGCTTCCAGTTCTTGCTGGGGGCGATCTACGGCCACAATGACAGAAGGAGACGGGAGTCCCTATGGAGCGACATCTCCCGTGTTTCCTCTGTTGCTGATTCGTCGTGCCTTCCTCTTCTCTTGATCGGGGACTTCAATGCCCTTCTGTACCGAGGAGAGAAGGTGGGTGGTCGCCCGGTTCCCGATTCTATCCTCTATGATTTTCAGATATGCCTCCTGCTTGCAGGGCTTCGGGAATTGTCTCGCTCAGGCTTCATCTGGACTTGGCACAACAATGCAACTCGTAACAGGATTGCTTGTCAGCTTGATCGAGCTCTGGGAAATGGGGAGTGGTTTCGTCACTTCCCCAACTCTTCGGCTGAGGGCCTGGCCGCTGGGACGAGCGATCATTCCCCCATCAGGATTGGCTTCACTGCTCGGTCTCTTGGGAAGTCCCGTCCGTTCAGGTATAACAACAGTTGGTATCTCTCGGAGGGCTACCTAGAGGCTGTCGCAGAGGGACTTACTAGCGGTCAGGAGGGGACGGCTCAGTTCTGCTTGGTTCGTCACCTCAAGGCCACGAAGAGGGCTCTCAGGAGTTGGGTGAAGGGGTTGCCCAAGTCCACCTTAGAAGATAAGGAGGAGGAGTTACGGACCTTGCAGCATGATATGCAAGCTGATATGCTGAATGGGGACCTGGCGGCTAGAGAGAAGGAGCTGATCGAAGATGTCAACATCCTGAGACTGCAGAAGGAGATTTGCTCGGCTCAGCGAGCCAAATGTTCCTGGCTAAAGGATGGCGACCGTTGCTCCAAGTTCTTCTATGATGTTATACGGATAAGACAGAATAGGAATCACATCTCCCAACTTCTTGATGCGGATGGCAACTTGGTGGAGACGCCGACTGAGATCCAGGACGAGGCTGTCAGGTACTATTCTGAGTTATATTTCCAGACTGACTACCTGTCTGTGTTCCCAGAGGTTGTTACGAAGAGATTGGTGACTCCGTATGGGAATAGCATTCTTCTTTCCCCGGTTATATTGGAGGAGGTGGAATCTATTGTCAAGGTGGCAGATCCCAACAAGGCTCCGGGTCCGGATGGCTTCAGCAGTGGTTTTTTCAAACGCCATTGGGACATTCTGAAGCATCAGGTCGTGGAGGTGGTGAAGGAATTCTTCACCAAAGGGAAGCTCCTGAAAGAGATGAATCACGCTTTCCTGACCCTGGTGCCAAAGAAGGAGGGAGCGACAACATTGGCGGATTTTAGACCTATTGCGTGTTGTAATTACCTTTATAAGATAATTACGCACCTTATGTGCCGGCGGATGGAGGGGATCATGCAGGACTTGGTATCCCCGAATCAGGCTGCGTTCATCAAGGGGAGGTCGATCGCAGAGCACAGTCTCCTGGTACATGAGATGGTGAGGGGATTTAGCAGGCCCGGAGGGGAGAAAGCTTGTGTTAAACTGGACCTGAGGAAGGCGTATGACATGGTCAATCGCGACTTCCTCTGCCATCTGATATCCGCCATGGGTTTCGCAGAACACTGGATTGCGTTGATCCGGGAGTGCATCACGTCTCCTGCTTTCTCTGTTCTCATCCAGAACATTCCTTATGGGTACTTCCAGAGCAACCGTGGGCTTAAGCAAGGTGACCCATTGTCCCCTTACCTGTTCACGCTTGTTATAGAGTATTTCACATGCTTGATGGATCTGGCAGTGCACCGTGGGCGGCTGGTCCCTTTGGTTCGGAGGGTGGATCCCCCAGTTACCCACCTTATTTATGCAGATGATCTTCAGGTCTTCATCCAGCCTTCGACGGAGGGGTTGCAGACGCTTGCGGCTATTATGGAAGATTTGAAGTCCTTTTCGGGTCTCCAGATGAACATGGATAAGAGTAGGATCTACTTCAGCTCCCTGTGTCCCCGGAAGGAGGAGCGGACCGATGTGCTGGGTATCGCGAGGAGTGATCTTCCGGTGTGTTACTTAGGAGTGCCTCTCACAGTCAACTATGCGCGGGATCAGGACTGCCATAGTCTGGTGGAGTATGTCCAGAGGAGAGTAGAAGGTTAGCAAGCTCCCGGCCTGTCATTTGGCAGACGCATTGAGCTGGTCAGATCGGTGATTTCGGCTGTGGACTATTTCTGGCTGCAGTCCATTCTCCTTCCTGTGGCCACTATTCGGAAAGTAGAGCGGCTCTGTGCCGATTCCATTTGGAGGAAGGGTATGCATGCGATCTCCTGGGAGCAGCTCTGTCGTCCCAGGAAGGAGGGAGGAGTGGGACTCAGGCCATTGCTGGATATTAGGGAGGCTTCCGCACTTAAGCTGGTCTGGAGATTCATCAGCCGGGGGTCTCCTTGGACGGACTGGATGCACAGCAGATATGTGAAGCAGGGCAACTTTTGGACGTATTCTACCGACAACAACTATTCAGTCACGTTCAAGACTGTCCTGAGACACAGGGGGGTTCTCAAGTCTGCTATCCGGAAGGTCATGAAGGATGGGTCGGGTACGGACCTCTGGCGGGACCCTTGGATAGATCGACGTTCGCTTTTGGACATCAGGGGTACCCCAACTCATCAGGAGGACATGCGTGGTCTGACATGTAGCCGCATCATACGAAATGGGGAGTGGAGGCCGGAATCTTATCGGTTCACTGAGGAGCTGGGGGGATCATTACTTCTACAGTCATTGATCCGGCCTTACCTGCTGATCGGTAGATTTGGGAGCCGACTGGAGCATCCTCGGGAACTGGGGAGTTCCAATTCCGTAGCTGCTACAACCTTATCCGGCACACTTTTCCTCTGAGTTCGGATTACGAGTTCGTTTGGTGCAAGTGTCTGGCCAGGAAGATGCAGTTGTGTGTTTACAAGTTTCTTCTGGGCCGTCTCTTGAGTAGGGATCGCCCGAGTTCGTTTGGAATGCCGGTTCCGGATCCCAAGTGTGTGCTTTGCTGTTTGGAGTCTGAATCTATAAAGCATATGTTCTTCGAGTGCACTCTGGCATGGCAGATCTGGTCGGAGCAGAGTCGAGTATTGGGAGTGTGCGTCTCCGGGAAAGGAATTGGGGACATCATCACGGTGATCCGTGATAGCAGGGGTCAAGGGCAGGACTGGTTCTGGACCGCCAGAGTGCGACTGGCTGCTTCAGTTTGGCATGTATAGCGGAGCAAAACCGTCGGATTTTCGAGGGGCTGGTCACCCCTCCATTAGGCATTCTCCATAATATCGAGTTTGATGTAAATGCTATGGAGAATTGATGAGTGATGAGTGGGAGTCCCACTCTGATTGTATGTTGTAAGATTATGATTTTTCCTTTGAAATAAAATTTACCCTTTTTTCCAAATATATATATATATATATATATATATATATATATATATATATATAACTTCTTATCTGTCTGACTTTCTATATGTATACAAAAGAAAAGTAGAGCATAAAAAAGTTAGCAAAGCTATGTGATATGTTAATGGGTGATGATGAGCCTGGTCTGCACGATGCGGGGCACCGACAATGTCGGAGGACTGACGAAAAATGGCCACGATCTGATCTTGCGTGGGCTACGAATGGGACATCCGTTAATGATGACTCAACAGATCGGACGCAGTGCGGACGGTCGAGGACCGACACCATTCTACCACGGGTATAAACGACGGCCGACCACGCGGCCCGTCGTGCGGCATCGTAAGGACGTCGTGCTCATAAAACGGGTAGCTGGGTAGCATTGGCTGTCGTAGGCGTCGTAAAGACGTCGGGAGCGCCTTCGGCGTCGTGGGCGAAGCGGACGTTGAGTTGCGGACGTCGAAAGATGTCATGGCCGTCTCGTGGAGCTCTAGAGCACGCGGGGTGTGCGTGTGGGACGATGATGATAAAGCCAGTGCGGACAAGATCCGCACGAAGAGTCCGAAGTGACATGACGACCGGCTAAAAATTCGTGTGCGGGGGGACACACGATTTAACTGAGCCCGCACGTGCTGGAAACAGTAGGAAAAAAAGTGATATGTTAATAATTTTACTAGAAAAACTTTTAGAGAATAGTTCATTTCATGCATGTACTTTAGTAATCAGAAGTGGAAATTTGTGTAATGCCCAGATAACTGTTGAAAACTGTAGAAAATAATAGTTGGTGTAATTTTATTGATGGACTACTTCACTACTTATAGGGAGTCTAGCTCCTCTACATACTACAAATTCCGATGTGGGACTAAAAGTCCCTTATTGATTCTCAACACTCCCCCTCAAGATGGACGATAGATATTGATCATCCCCATCTTGTTACGTAGCTTCGACAGACTTAATGAACTAAGACCCTTAGTCAGACAGTCTGCCACTTGTTCTTCTGAGCGGACATGGCCAATCTTCAGTATCCCTTGCTCCAGCTTCTCCTTGATAAAGAATCGATCGATTTCGATGTGCTTCGTTCTGTCGTGCTGAACCAGATTATTCGCTATACTTGTTGCGGCTTGACTATCGCTCAGAAGATGCAACGGTGTCCCCTTATCCAATTCAACTCTGTCAGCAGTGCTTTCACCCATAGTAGTTCTGACACCCCTAGAGCCATTGCTCTGTATTCTGCTTCAGCTGTCGACCGTGCTACCACTGACTGTTTCTTGCTTCTCCATGAAACCAGGTTTCCTCCTACAAAAACACAGTATCTCGTGGTAGACCTTCTGTCGTCTATGCAGCTTGTCCAGTCTGCATCACAGTATCCCTCAATATCTGTGCATCCATTCTTCTTGAACCACAGTCCTTTTCCCGGCGTCCCTTTCAGATATCTTAGGATCTGAAATACTGCATCCATATGACCCGTTCTTGGATCATGCATATAGCGGCTTACAACGCTTACTGCAAATGAGATATCAGGGCGAGTATGTCCTAGATAAATCAGTCTGCCTACTAGCCTTTGATACCTTTCGCGATCAACAGGCTCTCCTGCTTCTGCTCCCATCTTGCACTTCTGGTCAATTGGAGTGACTGCTGCTCGGCATTCCAGCATTCCTGTCTCCTTCAGTAGATCTAGTACATATTTCCTTTGTGAGAGAACAATTCCTTGTTCACCATCACACACCTCGATACCTAAAAAGTATCTCATCTGTCCTAAGTCCTTCACCTCAAACTCCTTAGCGAGTTTCGACTTCAGCTTAGTGATCTCATCAGCATCATCACCTGTGATCACTATATCATCCACATATACAGCAAGTATAGTTATGTGGCCTCTTGCATGCTGGAGGAAGACCGTGTGATCTGCATTTGTCTGATGGTACCCCATGCCAGTGACAGCCTTTCTGAATCTGTCAAACCAGACTCGAGGAGATTGCTTCAGCCCGTACAGCGACTTCTTCAGTTTGCACACTTTTCCATGTGACGTTCCTTCACCTGAATCTGACACAGAGTAGCACCCCGGAGGAGTCTCCATGTATACTTCTTCTTGTAGGTCTCCATGAAGAAATGCGTTCTTTACGTCTAACTAGTGTAGATTCCACCCATAGTTTGCTGCAATGGAGACCAGCGTTCTTACGGTACTCATCTTCGCTACTGGGGCAAAAGTCTCATCATAGTCGATACCATATGTCTGGGTATAGCCTTTTGCAACCAGTCTCGCCTTGTATCGTTCAACTTTTCCTTCTGGTGTCTCCTTCACTGTGTAAACCCATTTGCATCCCACAGCTTTCTTCCCTTCAGGTAATGGCACCAGCTCCCATGTCTTATTTTTCTCTAGTGCCCCAAGTTCTTCCATCATTGCAGCTTTCCATCTTGGGTCCTTCTTTGCTTCCTGCCAATTCTTAGGTAAAGAAGTGGAGTCTAACGAAGTGAGGAAGGCTTGATAAGTCAGAGAGATATTAGAATAAGACAAGTAGTTGGCGATATCATGTTCATAATCTCGATAACGAATAGGAACCTTTCCCGCATTAATGCGAGAAGACCTCCTTAAGGGAGCAATGGGAGGTGGGGAAAGCATACCATCCGAGTCGGAGAGACCCGCTTCCGAATCCGAGTGATCCGGTACGGGAGTAACATCTTCAGGAGTTGGGGCAGGAGTAGACGAGGGACTTGGCACATTTGGCACAGGGCACGGCACAGTACTGGACCTCTGCTGTCGTCTTCTGTACACTTGGAGCTCTTTTTCCCTTGTCTGCTTCTCCCCTGCGTAATATATGTATCGTCTTCTTCATCCTCCATATCGGTATTACTGATGCTTTCTCCTCTTTCCTTCCAATTTGCAACAACATGACAAGGTACCGATCCGACGACCACGCTTGGACGTATTATCTCCCCCTCACGGCTAACACCCGCTGTGTTAGGTGTGTTTCCAAACGCGGAGCCCTCATCTGAACCATAATATGGTTCCACCTCTCTGAATGTAACGTCCATGCTTACAAACAGCTTCCGTTCCACCGGGCTCCAGCATACATACCCCTTCTGTGTCCCGGTGTACCCAACAAAGACACACTTAACTGCTCTAAGATCCAGCTTACCAACTCCAGGTCTGTTATCATGGACAAAGCATACACATCCAAATACTTTCAGAGGAACGGTGTATGCAGTTGTCCCCGTGAGCATTTACAACGGCGTCTTCCAGTCCAGCAATTGAGAGGGCATCCTGTTGATGAGATAAGAGGCTGTCAAGACAGCCTGCCCCCACAAGTATTTAGGCACATTCATAGCTAGCATCATCGTCCGAGCTACTTCCAGCAGGTGCCTGTTCTTTCGTTCTGCAACACCATTTTGAGCCGGTGTATATGCACAAGAGGTTTGATGCAGTATGCCATGAGAGGATAAATATGCAGCAAACCTCGTATGGGTATATTCCGTCCCATTATCCGACCGGAAATACTTAACACGAGCATTATATTGTGTCTTTACGCATTGATGGAAGCTCTGAAATGCTTCAAAAACGTCACTTTTATTCTTCAGTAGGTAGACCCACGTTACGCGGGTAGAGCAGTCAATAAAAGTGACAAACCATCTATAACCGTTAACACCGGTTGTAGGACAAGGACCCCACACATCTGAATGAATCATATCAAAAGCAGCAGTACATCGATGCCCAGAACTCACATAGGAGCTTCTGGTATGTTTTCCCAACTCACAAGCATCACAAACTAACAATTCTTTATTCGCTTTTTGATATAAGGATGGAAACATGCGACTAATAACAGAAAAGGAAGAATGTCCTACACGCTGATGGTGTAGGAGTAGCTCGGCTTCGACACTTCGACTTCGGACTTCTGGTTGTGTGTCTGCAACCAATGATGCCAGTGCTCTGATACCATGTAGAAAATAATAGTTGGTGTTATTTTATTGATGGACTACTTCACTACTTATAGGGAGTCTAGCTCCTCTACATACTACAAATTCCGATGTGGGACTAAAAGTCCCTTATTGATTCTCAACAAAAACCAATGAGCTCTTGTCAATTCCGATGCTATTTTTAGTAGGGAGATGTGTCCAATCAAATGTAGCTTTTCTTAACTTCCTTTAATTTTACTTGGAAGAACTATGCATTTAATGATTAAGGTACTATTGTCCTAATGTGTTTGCTTTCAAATTAATCAGACATCTATAACAAATACTTATTCCTCTGGTTGTAGAAAGAGCTTATAATTGTTTTCATAAAGAGACTGTGGAAGGAGAGGAATAAGAGTATACTCCCCCATTTTACATAATTACAAGGGTGAGAAGATACCCACCATTGATCTCTTTACAGAGGTACTTTTACCTAGTGCTACCTTACTGTGTGCTTGCGGCTAGCAACACCAGAGCTCATGAGCATTGTGGAAGGCTTCTTGTTTGGTTTATTCATACACACAAAAGGATGTTTTGTTGCTAGTACAAACTTATTTGGAATATTTTCTTCTTAGAGCATTAGTCTGAGTAGAAATTTAAGTGAGAATTTAAGTATTCTTGAAGTTAACAAAACGAGGAATTGGAGCAGTAACTTAAGTTTCACTTTCTATTTAACGTAACCGGCTGACTGTTTGAGAGAGATGCATATGTGATTGTGTTTAAGCTTCAGTTACATTATACTATAGATTTGCTCCTGGTTGGTGGGAGGCTGATACTTGCAACGGTTCTTCCTTTGTTGACAACCCCCAGTATTTATTTTCTTGTATCTTTTCAGATTCACAGACACATCAAGTTGCTGCATCCAGAGAGAGAGAGAGAGAGCTGGAAATCTTCAGAGCTGCATTTGGAATCAAGGGTGAGGAAGAATCACCTGAGCATGAAGTTAAAGAAGCAAAGCAACAGGAGAAAGCAGACTTTTTTGACAATGAAGAGGAGCAAGAAAACAAAGAGGATCTGAAAGGTACTTCAAATCCTAGCAAGGGAATTGATTAAGATTCTTATACTTTTCCTAGCAAGGGAATTGATCGAAAAGAAGCAAAAGACAAAGAAACGGAAGAGGCATCACACAGATTCAGGTTCTGATTGGATACTAAAATTGCTCAAGGTTAGGCAAAACAATCACGGAATCAAGAGTCGAAGGTCTTACTCGACGATTCAGAATCTGACAATTATTAGGAAAAGCAGGACAGAGACGATTGAACATGTAAAATTACAGAAGGCACGACAGTGGGAAGAAAAATGGCACAAATGACACAACATGGATAAAAGGCTGGTTTATGAAGACTTGCTATCTGAAACTGACAGTGAAAAGAAAAACAGGAAAAAGGAATTAGGGAATCCAGCAGAAGGCACAAGATCGATGCTGGTGCGACTGACAGTAAGAACAGTGAAAAGGAGATCAATATTAAAGATGAGAAACATGAGAAAAACAAAACCGAGGGCTGCCTATGATCTTAGATCTGAAAAAGTTGTGAAAGAGAACATAGAATCCAGTTGGAGGAAAATAAGACATGATACAGACGACGAGAGTTCCTGTAGCGATGGAGTTAGGAAAAATATGTTCCATCTTCTGATGACAATGATAGTCATAGCTCTGTGTTTCAAATTCTGATGGTAGCCGTGATTACAGCCAAGAGAAGGTATGATGCTGGCAAAAATAAAACTAAGGATGCTTATGTGTATAGAACCAAAGAAATGGGAGGAAAGAGGGAAGTTGAGAGAGAGAAAGAAAGGGATAACAGTGGTTATTGGAATTTATGGTTGGAACACAGAAGATCACAGGAGGGAGGACAACACATGTTTGAATAAAAGGGATAAACAGAAAGAGGATTGGTTTTGCCATCCAAAAAGGGCTGGCGGCACAGCTTGTTGCCCACTTGCCATCTATTTCGGTGTAATCTTTTTCTGTTCGTCAATAAGTTAGCATAATCTAACAAAACAGAAAGAGTACTCGAGTGAAGGCAGTAAACACGGAGACAGAAGCCATCATGCTCAAGATGAGAAAAAGTCGTGCGGATAGCAAGAGGAGAAGGTACGAGGATTCTCTGCAGCATTCAAAGAGGGACGTACAGATATGAGCATACAGCTATGGCGAAGGTTCAGGCCAACACGAGGTGCGCATTATGTCACCAATGCAGCACAGTACTGTATACTGGTCAGATCTGAACATACACACACAGAAACACACAGGGGTCAATCTTTCACTCCATGCTCCATAGCTATTGACATCTCCAAGTTCTTTCCTTTGCGGAGGTGAATGAGACGATTCCGAGGTTGAACGCATCAGCATCGTTGTTGCAGTAAACATTTTCGGTCAGCAAGGGAAGATGGTTGATTGTTCTAAATAATCTTTTATGTATGTAATATTACCTCTCTCATTAGCAGCTAAGATGATACATGTGTTTGTTTGTGTATATATGTTAGATATTGTATAAAAATTATATGGCTCCCATAAAATAAAACATGAGGCCGAGCTAAGGGGCTGTTTGGTTCCCTCCTATGGGCTGAAAGTAGGGATGTTTTTTGCAACTCGGGTGAACTGTTGGCCACTTTTGGTGTTTGGTTGGGAGGGTTTATTACTTGCAAGTGGGGTGATGTGACCCCGCTCCAGTTCCTGTCTCTACCAAAAAGGGGCTTTTGAGTTCCGGCCATTGGGTTCTTGAAGTCCAGTGAAAGTGGGAGGAGAGAGAAGGAAAAGCTGGAGAAGGAAGTGGGGAAAAAAAGGAGGCTTCCGAGCACCGCTCTTCCGCCATTCTCTTCTGTACTGTAAACCTCTGCTCTTGGAACCCATTTTTTCGTTAAATTCTTACCGTTTTTTTTTGGGAAATTTTGTTTATTTTCGTCATTTTTTCGTTAGATCTTCGTAGATCTATGTAGATCTGTCATGTTGTGTTCGTTTTTCGCCATTTCGTGGAATTTTTTTTATAGATCCGGCCATTTACTCCGATTTTTTGTAGATCCGTAAATTTTTTCGGTTGCTCCGTTCATAGATCTATGTAGATCTGTCATGTTGTGTCCTTATTTTTGTCATTTCGTGGAATTTTTTTATAGATCCGGTCAATTCCTCCGATTTTTTGTAGATCCGTAAATTTTTTCGGTTGCTCCGTTCATAGATCTATGTAGATCTGTCATGTTGTGTCCTTATTTTCGCCATTTCGTGGAATTTTTTTATAGATCCGGTCATTTCCTCCCATTTTTTGTAGATCCGTAAATTTTTTCGGTTGCTCCGTTCATTTTTTTGGAGATCCGTTAATTTTCGTTGTATACATATGCTGGGAACATGGCACATGCCTGCGCGTGTATAGATCTGCTGGGAACATGTTACGAATACTTGCTGGGAACATGGCACATGCCTGCGCGTGTATAGATCTTGAGATTTTTTGGCTTATAAATTTTTGCTTCCACAGATAATTCGGTATTCCGAATTTGTGGTATCATAATGCTGGGAACATGTTGCTGGGAACATGTCATATTGCTGCGAGCATGTCAACTTGCTGGAAAAATGTCATTTTCCTGCAAATTGTGATCAGATTTTGTTGTCGTACTAGTCTTTCCTGCAAATGAGCATATTTCTGATAATTTTTGATCTGTATACTTTGCCCTTTCTAGGTTTACACTATTATTTACTTTGCCCTATCTAGATGTAGATGTAGAATATTATTGCACCAAAAGTGGACAACAGTTCACCCGAGTTGCAAAAAATATCCCCACTTTCAGCCCATAGGAGGGAACCAAACAGCCCCTAACTATAATTATTAATTTAATGGAAAACGAGGTCGCTCCATGATACACGATCTGTTTGTGTGGAAGAACAACTAGCCATATTCTTTTCATATTGGGACATAAGGCAAAAAAAAGAGTATGCGGCATTGAATTCCTAGGTGAAATATGTTCAATTTCCTGCTCTTTTGATGTCTTTGCTTTTGTTAATTCCCTGCTCTTTTGATATCTTTGCTGCTGTTTTTGTTAATTTCCTGTTTTTGTAGCATGTCTTTCTACGTTGTTTTGAAAGGAAGAAAGCCAGGGGTGTACACAACCTGGCCTGAATGTCACATGCAAGTGAATGGGTTTAAAGGCGCTTGTTATTTCAAGTGCCAAGATTATGAGGAGGCAATGGGTTACTTCCACTCAAATTACAAGGATGAACGATATGGAAATAAGGGGGAAGATGTGCGCAATGGCCACCCATCGGCCATTGTTGTCACTTTGGGTTTTCTAACATTACTTGTATCGATTTTAGTCTACATCTCTTTTATGTAGTACCAACTTATTTGTGTAGATCCAAGTTCTTTTCGTCTGCACCTACAATGTAATGACAATGTAATGACAAGGGGTATGTACTGTTTGGGTGCAGGAGTTGTCTTTGAATGAGCTATGAAGGTGCAACCTAATTAGAAGCTAAAGTTGGTGGCCTCCCCTACCATTGTGGTGATGGACGGAGGCAGCCAACTTGTAGCCTAGTTTTAGACAATGATGAGGAAGGTGCAACCTTTGAGTCTAAAATGTTATTTCGGTCCCGACAACACAAATGAGGAAGGTGCCCCACGTTGAGAACCAAAACTTGATGGCCTCCCCCACCAATTTGGTGATGGATGGAGGTAGCCAAGTTTTTAAATTGGCGATGATGAGTGGGATGGTGAATCCTTTGAGCCAATCGCTTTTTCCAGTCTTGTGTTTCAGTTTTTTGTTACTAATTTCAGTTTTGGGCACTTCAATTTCAGCACTTCAATTTCAGTTTTGGGTTAATAATTAGTTTTGCTATCTTGAAATCTTATATGGGCTGTGATGAGTTTTGCTTTCTTGAAACAAATAATGATATTTTGGGCTATGATGACAATGCATAACTTGGTGCCTTCAATTTTTCCTGAAACTGAGTTTCAGTATCTTCTTCTTCCTTCCAGTTTTTATGTGGCTTCAATTTTGGGGCAGTTTCTGGTTACTGCACCATACGTTGGTCTTATTTTCTTATAATATATGGGCGATGATGAGAATGCATTATGGGCTATGATGACTTGTGTTTCAATGTGAAACAAATAATGGTACATGTTCCCAGCAAATATGATACATGTTCCCAGCAAATATGGTCCATGTTTCAATTTTATTGTACGCAGGAATTTACATTTTTGATATGTTCTTCGTATGATGATATTTTCGAAGAAAATTTTCCTATATTCTGAGCCCATAATGTTCTCCTGAACAAGTTTTTAATTATTTCCAGTTTTTAAACTCTGAGCCCATAATCTCCTTGTGAACAAGATTTTGTTTCATTGGAATGATATTGCTGGGAACATGTCATATGGCTAGGAAGATTTCCCATTGCTGGGAACATGTAATATTTGCTGGGAACATGGCATATTGCTGGGAACATGTAAGATTTTCTGGGAACATGTCATATTTGCTGGGAACATGTCATCTTGCTGGTTTTCTATGTCATATTTGCAGGGACCATGTATCATATTTGATTTTTGATATGTTCTTCGTCTGATGATATTTTTCGAAGAAGATTTTGCTACATTCTGAGCCCATATTGTTTTCCTGAACAAGTTTTAATTATTTTCAGTTTTCATACTCTGAGCCCATGATCTCCTTGTGAACAAGATTTTGTTTCATTGGAATGATATTGCTGGAAACATGTCATATGGCTAGGAAGATTTTCCATTGCTGGGAACATGTAATATTTGCTGGGAACATGTCATATTGCTGGGAACATGTCATATTTGCTGGGAAGATTTCCCATTGTTGGGAACATGTCATATTTGCTGGGGACATGTATATTGCTGCGAACATGTCGTATTTTTGATGTCTTATTTTTGATATGTATCATAATCGATGGGAACATGTATCATATTTTCTGGGAACATGAATACTTGCTGGGAACATATCATATTTGTTGGAGAAATGTGTTCATTTCTGGGACCATGTATCATATATGCTGGGAACATGTCATCTTGCTGCGAACATGTATCATATATGCTGGGAACATGTCAGATTGCTGGGAACATTTCCCATTGCTGGGAACATGTATACTTGCAGGGAACATGTCGTATTGCTGGGAACATGTCACTTGCTGGGAACATATCATATTTGCTGGAAACGTGTATCATATTTGATGGGAACATGTATCATATTTGCTGGGAACATGAATACTTGCTGGGAACATTTCATATTTGTTGGAAAAATGTGTTCATTTCTGGGAACATGAATCATATATGCTGGGAACATGTCATCTTGCTGCGAACATATATCAAATTTGTTGGGAAAATGTATCATATTTGCTGGAAAAAGCAAATCTTGCAAAATTATATATCAATTTGCTGAGAGTGTTCATGTCATCTTGCTGGGAACATGTTTCATTTTTTTTTTGGTTATGAAAATGGTTCTCTGCTGCCAAATTCTGTTGGAAATGTTGAAATTTTTGGGTAACCATACCATTCTTCATGAGGGTGATTATATCACTTGAAATGTCCTAACCAAACACACAAACTCCATCAAAGCCACTTTCAAGTGGTCATCCAAACAAACTACATTGTAACTCCCCACTTGCGGGGGGACAAAAACTTTTGCAACCAAACACTTTTTGGAAAGTGATATGTATTGCAACTCAAATGAGTTACATGCACATGAAACTCCCACTTTCAAACTTTCATGCACCTACATCCAACCAAACAGGCCCTAAGTGAGAAGTACAGTAGAGCCGGCTCTGATTGGAATTGTACTAGTGCTGATATGGTTTATTTTAAGTTAACAGTGTTACTTGTTATGATCATCCCAAAGTATTTTCAAGGTAGCAAATAGATGGCTATGCGGCATGTTATTGGATATTGTTTGATTGGGATATATTTATAATACGAGGTAGGAAAAAAGAATTTGCTAAATTTCAACTTGATACTCTCAACTATTCCATCTTTTAACTTGATAGCCAAAAAAATTTTTACTCGACAACTTGATTTTATCAACTGTTTAATATTTTCAACTTGATAGCAAGAAGAAAGAAAAAAGGACGAAACTATCCACTTCTCCACCCAACGCTCCTTTGGCTGCAACCCCCACTCCCCACCCCCTATCTCTACGCACGTCCTTTATATTGCTGCATCGACGGCAACAACAGTGCGTGCAAAGAGGGGGGATAGTTTAGAATATCAAGTTGAAAACTAAAATAGTTAAGTGTATCATGTCTCGAATTTAAGCCAAAAAAAAAATTATTAGGTTAAAAACTGAAATAGTTGAGTGCAACATTTGTTGTACCAATTGGATTTACTTGTAGCGACCGAAATCCGAAAATTTGGAAATGTGTGTCAACTAATGCATTTATTATTATTATTTTCTTCTTCAGAAATCAGAAAAAATACACACAATTGGCACTGCTCTCGTTTAGGACCTGTTTGGTAAACCGTAAGTGCAGAAAAATTTGGATTTTGACTTTCAAGGATGGAATAAGTATAGGAATCAATCCACTTCATTGTCCCCCTGCTAGGGGACAAATGTGTTTGGTTGGGATAGAGAAGTATAAAGTGGAAAGTGGGAGAATAGACAAATATTTTTGGTTGAGATATGAAAGTGGAAAGTGGAAAATGGAAAAGTATATTATAATAGTAGTAGATTATAATTAATTCACATAACATTTTAATAAATTAAATATTTAGTTTGATAACATTTTAATAAATTAATATAATAAAATTATTTTAAAATTATTCAGTCCAAAGACTCCAAACATATTACTTAATTTATTAATTAATTCTTAACTATCCTAATTAGTTGGTCCAAATTTAGGTAGTACGAATAAACACATCCAAAATTATTTAGTGTTGAATACATATTAAAAATGGCAAAAAAAAGTTATCAAAATTCATTATTTTTTGATACATGTATCATAAACTGCAACAAAAAATGTTACCAAAAAATATTACTACAAAAATTATGTCATACATGTCCAAAATTAATTAATTAAGTAATTAATTATACCTAATATAACAGTTTTTTATACTGTGGGGGAATCCACTCACATCCTGTAGATAAAATTGGATGTGGCAGACGAGTTTTTGGACCACTTTTCCCACCGACAGGAACTGTCCCTGTCAGTTCGGCTCCTCTTTACCATCTCAAATTTCATTTTACCAAACAATGGGAGCAGTGGAGTTTGGCTCAATTTCGGACTGAAGCACAAATCCGGCTCCACTTCCCTGGAGCCAAACACGCCCTTATTGGAGAATTGACAATGATTGCTTCGAACGTTCTGTTGGAAAAAAAAATATATATATATTGGGCACGAGGAAGACTTAGTGTCTAATCAAGCTAGTGCGGACTTTTGCCACGGAAAGTAATAATCGGATGGCGCATTATTTTACTCCCTACTTTGAACGGTTCCGTAGTATATTCAAGTCCACATTCAGAGCTACGACCGGAAGGAGGAGAAGATGGTTCAGCTGTCAGACTTCCGTGTGGATCCCACTGCCACGTCAGCAGATACATGGTTTATTTATTTATTTATTTATTACTTAATTATAATTAGCCACCATGAAGAGTCAAGACCATAGACCAATGGGGGAGGGAGCAGCTTCTAAATTGTTGTTTAATTTATGGCTTTTTCTTTTTTTTTTTGCATTATGGATATTATATATGTGGAGCTGCTCCATTATTCACTCCTCTCTCTCTCTCTCTCTCTCTCTCTCTCTCTCTCTTCTTCTTCTTCTTCTTCTTCTTCTTCTTCTTCTCTAAAACTATAGAGCAATGGAGTATCCGTCGAAGGCGGAGGACGGCGGCAAGGACGAGCCGGTGGTGGGCGTTCCCGTCTACCCGGACGGTCCCGGAGTGTTGCAAATTGAATCCGGAGCTCCGGTCCCGTGGCACGTCGGCCTCTACGACTGCCGAGATGACCCCGCACTCTGTAAGTTTCTGATCTCTCTTCTATGTCAAATTTGGATTAGGGGGTGTTCTTATTTTTCGCTTATAAGTGAATTTGATTCCAATAAGTGGGTTCGTTTTTCGTATTTATAAGTGGTTCTAAATTCATTAAAAAAATGAATCCATTTTTGTTCACCCATCAAAATAAATGGTGTGTTTGGTAGGAAAAAAAATAGAAGAAAAGAAAATAGAGGAAGGAAAAGTGAAGGGAAAGATTCATTTTCTATTGTTTGATATGGAAAGAAAATAAGAAGGAAGGAAAAGTAGAGGTATTACTTTTCCCTCGTAAGCTAAGAAATCCAATCCTCCCAAAAGTGGAAGAAAAAGTGGAGGCTTGTATTAATTAAACAATTATACCCCCACATGAATGTATTATTTAAAAATTATTTATGAAGTCAAATGGTAAATAAGTGTTTTTAGTTGATGGTAGAATTGGTAAACCCTATATTTTTTTACTTTCTTTCCTTCCACTTTTTCTTTCATACCAAACAAAGGAAAATGCATCTCTTATCTTTTTCGTCCTTGCTACCAACCAAACACAAAGGAAGGAAATGATCTTTCCTTTCCATATGAAAGAAAAATGTATCCTCATCTTTTTTTTCTTCCTTCCACTTTTCATCATTCCTACCAAACACAACATAAGGTGTTTGTTCACCCCTCAAATAATGAATTGACACGTGTCAAATTCTTTAGTCAAAACCACTTTCAAAGTGATTTATGTTGAATAAATTTGACATGTGTCAATTTATTATTGGAGGGTGAACAAACACCCTAGTTTTGATGGGTGAACAAAAATGGACTCAAAAAAATCTCTTATTAAATTGCTTAAGTATTTATTGCATCCGAAAAGTCTATTATATTCCTGTACAAACTAAAAAAAAGTTACATTTGTCCGAACTCTATTATGTCCCTTTCCCCTTTTTCCTTCATAACAAACAAATTGTTGATGCAGTGAATGAAATATTTTCAAATTGATATTAGTCTAATGCTTTCAAATTGTAATTTTATGTTAGATGAACTTTGAATTATGGAACACATTATACGTGTATTTGTGCTGAACTAAACATTTTGGTATTTGTAGTAAAATATTTTGACATGCATGTTTTTGAAATGCCATCTATTATCCATGTTCTACATCAGAGGGTATAATGGTAAATAGCACTTATAAGTACCTAAAAGCACAGCAAAAACACTTACGAGTGGGAAAAAAAATCATTTACAAGTGAAAATAAATATGTTATATAAGTAAAATAAAATAAGTGGCATTTATAAGTGATGCTGTCTTATATGTTGGGAAAAAAAAAAACACCTACTTAGTGTTGTAATTTTTTTTTTTTGCTTGATTTTCTTTCCACAAACTCTAACTATGTTTTCTTTCTTGCGTTTAAGGCTGGTTTACTCTCATCTGCCCATGCATCACCTTCGGCCGTATTGCCGAGATTGTTGACCAGGGCGACGCCATAAGTAAGTCTTCGTTCTCTTGCCGACACTTATATATATATATATATATATATATATATATATATATATATATATATATATTTCAGTACGATTTTTTTTTATTTAAAAGTAAAAGTATGGTACGGTTAAAAACAATATATTGAATTTGTGTTATGTTTCGTGCAGCGTGTTGGATCAGTGCATGTTGGTACTTCTTGATACAGTACAACACGTGCCTTCAGTGTCTGTGCACGATGGCCTACCGGACCAAGATGAGGAAGCAGTACAACCTGGAGGAGGCCCCCCAGAGCGACTGCTGCGTGCACTTCTGCAACGAGCCGTGCGCGCTGTGCCAGGAGTACAAGGAGCTGGAGCACCGCGGATTCGACATGACCATCGGTAAAGTTCCAACCCCCAACTTTCGAAACTCGATACCTACAAGAGTTCATATGTCGAATTTATACGACACTGGTGACTACTATTGTACCTATCTAAAAATGTGTGTATCCTCTTAGATTCTGCGCAACCAAATTTTAAAAAAAAAAATCCATATATATAACACTAGCCCACATCCTAGTCTAAATTCCAGCTTTGTAGTCTAGCCCGAATTTCTGGTTACGTCTTTGTGTATCCAGTACTCGTGCAACATAGGTATCAGCGGATTCTATCGACATCTATCGTCTTCTTTTTTTTTTCGGGATTTTCGGGCTGATTATCGGGTAAATCTTGTAGGGTACAAGGCAAACATGGAAAGGCAAAGGCAAATGCAGGCGGCTTGTACCACACCTCCAGACATGCAAGGGGAAATGATGCGTTGAACTGATATGCTGGAGCCCTTAATTAGTGGTGCGCGTTTGGTGATATTTTTCTTTCTCTCTTTCTTTCTTAACGAATCATGTACAAATGGATTGTTCAGTTATTGAAATAAAGGATGTGTATGTTAGTGTCATACACAATGTTTGGAAGAAAAGAAAAGAAAAAATTACTCTCTCTGGGAATGTTTGTGCAGCTGCAGAGAATCACTCTGTATTCTTTACTGTGACAGAAACTAGGGGAAAAAAAGACTGTTTGTAATGAAGTTGAGTCACCTGCATCTACCTATATAAGTATGCTATTAATGAGTTTCGGAGAGTTTGGACCGTTTCTGAGCATGTATAAGCTGTGTTGTCGAGCATGACCCTAAAAATTGGAAGGCTTCAAAAATTTTAACCTCCGTATCTATTAGGGGTAGTTAGGTACTTACAATATATATCTTTTAGTATTTCAATATATTAGTTTTGTCTTTTGCTCTTATCAAGTATATACAAAGTTAATTAAAAGACAACTTTGAGTGTCGTTTGCTCTTTTCAAGTACATACAAATTAAGTTAATTAGAAGACAATTAAAATACGTGCAACGTACGTGCATATATACTAATATATTAATAATATTGTGAAATCTCCATTTTTAGATTTTTGCCCCGATATTTTTTAGAAACTGTAAGAGCATGGCTCTTAGAATGTCAGAAACGACTCTACCGGGAGTAAAGATGTCCTTAGGAAATGTTGGAAATATATCATAGTTTGCAGTATCGGCCGATATCAATCCGATACGGCCGATATCGATACCATTTGGGAATCTCAATTCGACAAGAAATTAACAAAAAGACCGATCTGCAAGGATGTAAAAGCATTGTAAGGTTGTAATAACCTGTAGACGAAGAAAACTTATGTATCGCAGGTAAACCAATCGGCAAGGGTGACTACTATTTCATTTAATTTCAAAACTACTAAAAAGAAATATTTTCGATAATTTTTTGCTTTCTAATACCAAAAAATTCGATACTCCGAATTTCGATCCGAAACCTCCGATATTGTCGATACCAATATTTATAGGAAGCGACTGATACCGATTTCGATACCGATATGGTCAACCTTGGCTTCAACAATTGTTCTACTTCAGTTGCTTTCAGAATGTTGCATATATAGCTTTGTCTGTACTTCTGTACTTTTACACAACAGTCGTTATTTGAAGTTAACCCTGAAATCATTGTCAACAAAAATATCACTCTACTTGTATGCTGCTATTGAATTTCAATTGTATTTAATGTTAATGCTGCTATTGAATTTCAATTGTATTTAATATTATTTAGCGAACGATTAACCTGATTTAATCAATAAGGTGCTCACCATTTGTATGAATGGTGATATAGTGAAGGCTCCATAATTTCCTTTTATTGACTAATTAAATTTATTAATCACTTCGTCTGAGTTAATTTTCTCTGCTAAAGAAGCTAAAGCTAAAGTTGCCCACATAGAGGAAGTACTGCGTTTCACTGATACTGGGGTCGACTATTTTAATCATTTTACTCCATTTCCACTTTAGCATTAGCAAAAATTATATCCTTTATTATTAAGTCAGGTTCTTTTAAGCCATAAATCCTAGCTCCAGCTGCTTCTATGACTAATATGTTGATCACTTCTAAACAGTACATCTATTAGTCTACGTTTTACATGTTCAAACCACCCGAGACAATTTTTTCTCATCATATCAACAATTGATGTCACTTCCAACTTCTCTGGATTCATTCATAATTTCTTATTCTTTTACAGTTTTTACAAGGTATTAAGGTTTCATGGAGCCTTTATCTCAGAGTACTTAATTTATTTACCAGCCAGTGGTCCAATGCTATTAGTATATAGTAATGTTCTAAAAATTCGGTCTAAGCGGCGGCTAGATGCTAGGTACATAGTGTTGTAGAAAATAATGTTTGTATGATTTTATTGATGGACTACTTCACTATTTATAGGGAGTCTAGCTCCTCTACATACTCGATATTTCGATGTGGGACTAAAAGTCCCTTGTTGATTCTCAACACTCTCCCTCAAGATGGACGATAGATATTGATCATCCCCATCTTGTTACATAGTTTCGTCAGACTTAATGAACTAAGACCCTTAGTCAGACAGTCTGCAACTTGTTCTTCTGAGCGGACATGGTCAATCTTCAGTATCCCTTGTTCTAGCTTCTCCTTGATGAAGAATCGATCAATCTCGATGTGCTTCGTTCTGTCGTGCTAAACTGGATTGTTAGCTATACTTATTGCAGCTTTACTATCGCTCAGAAGACATAATGGTGCTCCCTTGTCCAGCTTCAACTCTGTCAGCAACGCTTTCACCCACAGCAATTCTGACACTCCCAGAGCCATTGCTCTGTATTCTGCTTCAGCTGTCGACCGTGCTACCACTGACTGTTTCTTGCTTCTCCATGAGACCAGATTTCCTCCTACAAAAACACAGTATCCCGTGGTAGACCTTCTGTCGTCTATGCAGCTCGCCCAGTCTGCATCACAGTATCCCTCAACTTCTATGCGTCCATTCTTCTTGAACCATAGCCCCTTTCCCGGCGTTCCTTTCAGATATCTCAAGATCTGAAATACTGCTTCCATATGACCCTTTCTTGGATCATGCATGTAGCGACTCACTACACTCATCGCAAATGAGATATCAGGGCGAGTGTGTCCCAGATAAATCAATCTTCCTACAAGTCTTTGATATCTTTCACGATCAACAGGCTCTCATGCTTCTGCTCCAAACTTACACTTCTGGTCAATTGGAGTGACGGCTACTTTGCATCCCAGCATCCATGTCTCCTTCAGCAGATCTAGTGCGTATTTTCTTTGTGATAGAATAATTTCTTGTTCGCCTTCACACACTTCGATACCTAGAAAGTACCTCATCGCTCCTAAATCCTTCACCTCAAACTCCTTCACGAGTTTTGACTTCAGCTTAGTGATCTCGACTTCATAATCACCTGTGATCACTATATCATCCACATATACAGCAAGTATAGTGATGTGGCCTCTTGCATGCTGGAGGAAGACCGTATGATCTGTATTTGTTTGACGGTATCCCATGCCTGTAACAGCCTTTCTGAATCTGTCAAACCAGACTCGAGGAGATTGCTTGAGCCCGTATAGCGACTTCTTCAGTTTACACACCTTTCCTTGCGATGTTCCTCCGTCTGATTCCGTCGCGTAGCACCCTGGCGGGAGCTCCATGTATACTTCTTCTTGCAGGTCCCCATGAAGAAAGGTATTCTTCACATCCAGCTGGTATAGCTTCCATCCATAGTTCGCTGCAATGGAGACCAGAGTTCTCACGGTGCTCATTTTTGCTACTGGGCAAACGTCTCATCATAGTCTATGCCATATGACTGTGTGAATTCTTTTGCAACCAACCTTGCCTTGTACCGCTCTACTTTTCCTTCTGGCGTCTCTTTCACTGTGTACACCTATTTGCATCCCACAGCTTTCTTCCCTTTGGGTAATGGAACCAGCTCCCATGTCTTATTTTTCTCCAGTACCCCAAGTTCTTCCATCATTGCAGCTTTCCACCTTGGATCTTTCTTTGCTTCCTGCCAACACTTGGGCAACGAAGTAGAGTCTAACGATGCAATGAAGGCTCGATAATTCAAAGAAATGTTAGAATAAGACAAAAAGTTGGCAATGTCATGTTCGTAATCATCAAAACGAGCAGGAGCCTTACCCGCATTGATGCGAGAAGATCTCCTTAAGGGAGCAGTAGGTGGTGGAGAGATCATACCATCCGAGTCGGAGAGATCCGCATCAGAATCCGAGTGATTCAGTGCGGGGGCAACATCTTCAAGAGTTGGAGCAGGAGTAGACGAGGGACTTGGTACAATAGGCACAGGACACGGCATAGGCACAGTACTGGACTTCTGTTGTCTCCTTCTGTAGACTTGGAGCTCATTTTCCCTTGTCTGCTGCTCCTCCTGCGTAACATATGTATCTTCTTCTTCATTCTCTGTATCTGAGTCACTGTGCTCTCCCCCTTTCGTCCAGTTTTCTACAACCGGACACGGAACCGATCCGACAACTACATTTGGGCTTATTATCTCCCCCTCACATCTAACACCATCTGTGTTAGGTGTGTCACCAAATGCTGAACCTTCATCCGAACCATAGTATGGTTCGAGTTCTCTGAATGTAACGTCCATGCTTACAAACATCTTCCGCTCGACTGGACTCCAACAGGCATATCCCTTCTGAGTTGCCGTGTAACCGACAAAGACACATTTAACTGCGCTACTAACTTGGCCAGCACCGGCGCGCACATGTAAAGTGAACACGTCAGGACACCAGAGAAGACATGATCAGTCTCTGTATAGATCCCGATGTGAAGAAGGAATAACAAAAAAAGTATTTGTTAGTTCCAAACGGCGTAAGCGAGGAACATAGTTGGTGCAAATAAAGCATTTGGCAACCGTCTGTCTTCGAAATACGCCGTTTTTTTTGTTTTTTTCAGAAAAAAGAGGACGGCTAGGGTTTGTAGGAGATGCAAAGGTGAGGGTTAGACATGGTGGTGGCTAGGATTAGGGTTTGGGAAGGGGGGCTGCTGGAGGTCGGGAAGGGGGGGGTGCTGCTGGTGGCCGGAGGGGGGGGGCTGCTGGTGGTCGGGGGGGTCGGCGAGGGGGGGCGGCAAGAGGGGGGGGTGGCCGCTGGTGTAGGCCAGCGAGGGGGGGTCGGCAGGGGGGGTCGACAAGGGGGACGGGTGGGGGAAAATTTTTTTTTTTTTTTTTTGTGGAGAGAGAGAGAGAGAGAGGGTTATGGCTCTGATACCATGTAGAAAATAATGTTTGTATGATTTTATTGATGGACTACTTCACTACTTATAGGGAGTCTAGCTCCTCTACATACTCGATATTCCGATGTGGGAGTCCCTTATTGATTCTCAACAAGTGTCCATCCGATGACCACCTAGACGCCTACCTAGGCCCCTGCCTACTACTATGCATATTTTTTGGATTCTACAAACTTTTTTTTTGCAAATTTCAGTAGATTTTTTGGATTCTTTTTTAATAACTTCTGCCTTGACAAGAACTAGACGTTAAGCGTCTTGTGTCCGTCCGACTAGCGCCTAGTGCCTTTTATAACCTTGGTATGTAGGGGCTCATAATATACAAAAGGTTGGTGCCAAATTGTGAGTAGTTTGGATTCTTGAACTCATGTGGGAATCCGGCTAGGGTTCTAGAGTGACAATTAGCTATGGGGCCATGAAGTGCCGCCGCCAATTTGATTCCGATATTAACAAGTTATCTAACTTATATATATATATATATATATATATATATATATATATATATATATATATATATATATATATAGAGAGAGAGAGAGAGAGAGAGAGAGAGGAGGAGGAGGAGGAGGAGGAGGAGGGATCCACATTTCCTCACTTTTGCATCCCTATGTTGATTTATATATATATATATATATATAAAACAGCCGTTGGATCTTTGTTTAAGTCATCTAATCTTAACCGTTGATTTTTTAACGGTTAATATTGGATGACTTAAACAAGATCCAATAAATGTGAAAGAGGGGATGCATGGGGATGCAAAAGTAAGAAGATGCGGATCCCTCATATATAAAAAAAAAAAAAAAAATATATATATATATATATATATATATATATATATATATATATATATATATATATGTGTGATTGGCCTGATATATAACTTGCTTTAAGATTAGCATGATCTTATGTGTAGTTAGAATAACATAAGATATCAGCATATATCGATCCGTTACGACTGATATCGATATGGTTTGACATGTCTTGATCCGATACTGATATTGACTGATATCAAAATTAAAAATCTATTTTCCAGAGTCAGTTCGGAAAAAAAAAATTGAATGAAAAAGAAGCCACGTTAAAGCATAGAGAAAATTTGTCTATCTCAGGTAAACCAATCTGCAATGGTGATTACTATTTTATTTCAAAAATACTAAAAAATATACAAGATATTTAACATTATGTCTAAATATATATATTAAAAATATATATTAATAATTTATTAATAATTATTTATTTTACGGTATAAAAATATTCCCATCATGTCGATCCCAACGCATATAGAAAGAATTTGATATCGATTTCGACACGGATAGTGTGAACCTTGATAATTAGTTTAAAATGGAATGGGAATATCATACTATTGCAGGTAATACTCCACTCTTACTGCGTTCCCATTAGGGCCTGTTTGGTTGCACGAAAGTGTATGAAAGTGCGAAAGTGGAAAAATAAAACTTGCGCACGCGATGCGCATCGTACGCATAAATTTTGAGTTTCCAAAAGATGTTTGGTTGATGGAATTGAAAAATATGAAAGTGGAGGAATAAGGAGTTTCGTTGTTTGGATGGTTGTTGAAAGTGGAAAAAAAGAGTTCCGTTGTTTGGATGGTTGTTGAAAGTGCTAAAATATCCCTAACAAATATATTTTTTCTCTTTCCACACTTTTCTTTCTCTTTCCAGACCACTTTCACCCAAAAAAAATGGTGTGGTGAAACTCAACCCAAAAGGAAGGAGACAGGAACTTCCATGCGTCCCATCAACCACTTTCACCCCACTTTCAACTTTTCAACCAAACAGCTGAACTGGAGCAAGTTCACCTGACTTTCAATTTTTTTCAACTTTCACCCCCACTTTCAACGAACCAAACAGGCCCTTAGGTAACTGACAGAACCCTCTTTGGAACTCGGAATCATGATAGGTGTGAAGACGAGACATTTTTTTTCCTTGACATTGTTCATGTTAAAACTTGGTCTATGTAATGATTTTGACATTGTAATGCCAATTCGGTATACATGATCCACAGTATGCATATCTGGTCCAAGATGGGAAGCAGGCCGGTCCTTAATAACTAGAGGTCCTATACGAATTTTAAAATATGGCCTAAATTTATTTATTCATATTTTTAAATATATTATTATACGTCTTTATCAAAATTTCTGGAGATGCTCTTGATTGTATATTATAACTGAATCTATAGGTAGTTACTAACAAAATAATTAAAGTTCAAATTATCTATATTCAAACACATTATATAGTATAATAAAGTTGTTTTAGATAGAAGACGTACTGACCGTTAAATTGTCTAAATCTGGCGTCAAATTTTTCTGTTGATGAAAACATATAATAAAATGAATAACGATCAATACCCAAATGAGAAGTAATATGTAATCACACAATTTAGAGCCTCCAAGACCTAAGCAGGGCCAGCCCAGGACACAGACAAGGTGGATGACCGTCATGGGCCCCCAATTTTGGAAGTCCCGTAATTTTACAATAGACTAGGTATATCAAAAAAGAAAAAGAAAACAAAGACCCAATCTGGAAGCAATAAAAAAGCCAGTGCTCCAATCGGAAAAAATATATGATAGTTTGATTGATGATTTTGATAGTTTAATAGATGATTTTGCTTGTAAAAGTGCTATTTTTTTTTTTTAAATTTATGTGAGAACAATGGTCCAAATTTTAAATTTTGTCATAGGTCCCGTAAATCATATGACCGACTATGGACCTGAGTAACCTGATACAAGACCAAGAGCTCCGGTCTTCGACATCATTATTTCTTAAATAAATATGCCTGCACATCCAAATTCTTAAATTATATATATAAAAAAAATCTGATCATTATTGTAGAAAATAAATTCATCTAACAATTGAGGGATCTTTAGAAACAAAATAGCAATTAACACACCGGTTAGAGCAGTATCTTTAAGAAATCCTAATTTTTTTTTTCTATGATTATAAATATGAATCTTAGAGTCAATAGCGAATAGGGATCCAAGAATTGGAGGTCTTGTAGAGTAGGAATTGAGAAAGAAAATGAATAACTTAAAATACAAAATTACAAAACTAATCCTAATTTTTTTTTTGAGGCCCCCAAAAAATTGGAGGCCCTGTGCGGCCGCACTATTGGCACGGCCCCAGGGCCGGCCCTGATGGGAAGGGACTACATTCCAACCTTCAAGCAAAATATGTTGGAAATGCGGTGTGATCCGAGGACATGACTCGATTCGTATCCGATTATTCGGAAGCGGGTCGTGATATATTTTTGTGGTGGTCTATTCTTAGGTACATGAACATTGTCTCGAACCAATTAGAGCTGCTCAAATCAGTCTCGTAATCATGAGCTCTGACACCACTTGTTGGGAGCTCGGTGTGATCTGAACCAGAGTTGGCATATGAGGTGCGATATTGAATTGGACTCATATGCCATAAAAGAGAATTCTCATGTAAGACCTGACCTAAAATCCAATTATCTATACCACATGATCTCATCTTCTAATCGATGTGAGACTAAATTACCAATTCTATGGTCATCCCCTATATGAATGCTCAACTAGAAACGAGATACAACCCAATAAAATACTCAATAAAATTTTAAAATAATGACAATTACTATTATAATGTTAAGGATCATCGATGTCGATATACTAGTTCTAGAAATATCTTCAGGACCATACTGCAGAGGAGTGCAGGCGTATTAGTGCTCTTAAAGACTAAACCTTCGGCGCAAATTTTAGTTAATGAAATTCTTTGCAGCTTTGTATGGATATGTACTTGGATAGTAGGATTTATGTGCGTGAAGAGGACCTGTCAAAGACAACAGAACCAAGTTTGTTCTCGTGTCCTAGAAATATTTTGGAGTGTTAGGTTGTTTTGCCTCATATGTGTCCGACACGACAACGAGTTCAACAAGGGATCAAGTAATCAATATTGGTAGATTTCGAGAAGCAATATATATACATCTATTAAGATGGTGGTCGAGTGGAGCTAGCTAATCCATGAGTGATGCTATTTGTATCTCCAAATTGTCCCTCCAATACATCCTTCCTTATGTGGCAGCTGACGTGGCATGTTAAATAATATTATGTGTCATCTGATATGACCGATGACATGACAAATTTTAATCCAGAAAGTTAATCACCCTATTTTGTCCATGTTAATTTAGTGTTAATATTAATATTAATATTAATTAATGTTAATTTAATGTTAAAATTAATATTAATTAATGTTGTTATTATTATTATTATTATTATTATTATTATTATTATTATTATTATTAACGTTAATATTAATTTAAATGTTAATGCTAGTGTTAATGTTAACACAGGGCCGGTCCGGAATATTTTAATACCCAGGGCAAAAATTTAAAATGATGTCCTTGTTCAAAAGATAAATTAAAAATAAAGTATCATTTTTTCTTGTTCAATATATATGTACCTTTTTATTAAGTTTTATGAGACCTGGGATGGTTAGAAAAAACCAAGTCTCTTCTAAATGCTAGACAAGCCAAATAACTTACAAAATTCACCTGATGTGTATCCAAGATGGGTAGACATACTGGCAGTCGTCCATGAACTAGGCTGAGATAGTAAGTAGCTCATGACTCGGACACAACATAAAATTGACAAGGTTATTTGAACATCCAAGGTTGAGGATGTCACAAAAATATATAGCCCTCACGCTCCACATATTCTATGAACATCCAAGGTTGAGGATGTCACAAAACTAGTTGTGTTGTTTGAAGTAGAACTAGGCCCACAAAACTAGTTGTGATGTTTGACTTACACTTATACACGAGTCCTCTCGTTTGGCTAATACAAATGAGAAGTTATGCAAAACTAAGTTTGATACTCTACCTAAATATATAAAGCTGAATAAAGACTTAAGTTCAATCCAAGGACATCTATAAGCTATTTCCGGTCTATGTTCAAAAATATACTAAAATGAATAGCAATTCATGGACATCCGACATCAACCAGATGAAACTGACGAAAAAGGTCATATCTCAGAAAAACTTATGTACCTTGAAGAGCTTCTTAAATTGGCAGGTACAACATTTACTTTGCATTCGTTACATACTTCTACGTACCTTCTCAACATTTGCACAATCTCCTCAAAATAAAAGTAAATATCAGGCTCACATACCTCTATCTCACCATTTCACCATCTTCGAATAAGGTTCAATCAGAGGCCGGAAAGAGTTCTGCCAGCTTCTCTGTCGCCATGGCCTTCTTCGCGTATTCCGACATTGCCGAATCCCTGTGAAGGAGTCTTGCAGGAGAAATTCTAAAAAAAAAAATTAGGAACTTGTGGTTCAATTATAAGCAAAAGAAAGAATGAAGAGAGAATTAAAATGAAGAAATTAAAAAAAAAAAAAAAAAAACCTTATCGTTAGCCATCAGGAATTGGAAGCCACGAGAACAATTTATTTCTCTCTGGAAGAGGAATAGGAATGGACGGGATTAGGAAGACCTAGCTTTTTCTCTGAATTTGAAGAGTCTGAAGGGTTGTCACAATTTCCATGTGGCTGCACTATTTGCTACTTGTTGGAATGTTTTCTCTTCAGGCCCTTGGGCTTTCAAGAATAAAATAAAGTAACAATGTTTTATATTTATAACTATTAGTAACTTTTCAAAAAAATTGGGGCCCCTTGGGCCGCCCTTGTGTTAACATTAATTTTAATGTTAATGTTAATTTTAATTTAAATTTTAAAATTTGTCACGTCGACTGTCACATCAATATGTTATATCAGCTAACACTGTGGATATTTACTTTTTTTTTTTTCACTTGGCAAATATTAAGCTCGGTTAATGTTGTCAGTCTGGTCATAACCCTTTCCAAACTCTCAACCCTTTGCCAGATGCTGCCCAAGTCAATTTGAATGTACTTTTTGTGAAATACTTTGCAATTGTGAGCTACATCGTGATAACTCTCTTCAACCGGATCAACAATAGATCAACTCACTTCCCTACGGACTCAATCGATCCGTGGAAACTCAATCCTAAACTTTGGGGTGACAATAAAGTCCAACCTTGAAATGCCCAAGAAAAGTAATGAAAGTAACCTAGCAAAACCTTGTCAATATTTCCTCTCATAACTTCATAGATTCACGTCTTGCTAGATAAATATTTTTTTACCATCCTGAAAAATAGAATAGCAAAATAATAAAAAGGTTACAGTTACCGTCTATGTGGAAGCCATGCACGAAACATTGTCCTAAAAGAATATTCGAGGTTTATGTGCAGACTTTGTCTCGAATCCTTCTAGAGGTAAAAATTCCTTGCTACCCCCCGGCTTTCCGTTATCGCATACAGTTTCGGAAGAACGATCCGAACTTAACCTTGTCCAAAAAATTCAAAGAGGAACAATTTGAAAGAATGGGAGGAAGAATGATATTCTATATGACACCATTTTTTTTCTTGGAAGGAGCTCATACCAAATGAAGAAATAGAAGGAGAAAAAACATATATACAATCATTCCCCTTGTTAGCAAATCGGCAAACGAAAAAAATTCGGAACGACAAAAGTACGAGTATAAATCGGCACAATATAAGTAAAATACGGTCAAAAATTCGTCTAATAAAAAACATTCGGATCAGATCTAATTCGTGTTTAGTATGTTTCATATGAACCAATTCGGCACTAAAAATTCGACATATATATAGGGCCCACCCACCTCTACTCCTTCATAAATAAGGGTTCAGTGTGAGAATAAGAAGAGGTTGGATGATGAAAAATCGAAAGGTTTTTCTTTGATTGTTGCAAGCAACATGTGCAAAAATTCTTGGATTTCTTTTTTTGGTTACCGTGAGACTTTTTTTTTTATTTTTGATAATTTTTTAGAATTGTGCCGGTCTTAATATCTAATAGCAGCAAGAGTCAAGAAAGTCAAGACTGTTGGGTTTCTTGGTCACATTTTTTGGCCAAATTTTTTTAAAATTCGTACGGTACGTGTTTAAAATGCCACATGCTTAAAATTGGCGTACAAATTCGAATTTTTCCAAAGTACGCAAGTATTATACGTTTATGTAAGATACGAAAAAATTCGCGTATAATACGTGTTATATTCGGGTGATTGCTAACAAGGATCATTCCCTCGAACCAACAATTAAAATAAAATTTAATAGGAATAAATGAACTAATAATTCAGTCATTTAGTAATAATTTAATAGGCCAGCTAATTATGAAAAAACCGTAGGAGCAATGAAGTTGGTTTTTTCAATAAAATATACAACACGTCTGTGTCATGATATTATTATTGTGTCGTCGGCCTTATTTGACCGTGTCATGTTGAAAGTAGCTGCATAAATCAAAGACCGACGACACAATAATGACCTCCACAGACTTTCAAACAGTTCATTTTAGCTATATATATTTCAGACTGCTGACTGACCATCTCTTTCATGTACTACTACTACTTAAAAGTCAATGTTCAAACGAAAGGTTAACTATATATATGTACATTATATATCGGAGTCTCATTCTTAGAAAATTTCAGTTAAAGAGTAAAAAAAAAAAAAACGTGTATCTATCTTTCATATTGAGTTGATACAGAAGAAGCAGCTCTACTATATATATATATATATATATATATATATATATATTTATATATATATATATATATATATATATATTGTTGTCGAAATTTCCTTTATGCTTTGATTTCTGCAAACTTGAAACAAGAAAATAAAATAAATTAGAACAAAGTTACCGACCTATGGGGAAGTCGCGCTGAACGCACTACCCTAAGAGTTGATCCGAGGTCTTATGTGCAGACTTTTCTCAGATTCTCCTAGTGGTAAAACCCCCGGTATCACCGGCTTCTCGCTGTCGCACACAACGTCGAGAGATCGACCCGAACTTAGCCTTGCCCAGACGCGGAAGGAAGAGTACACTGGAGAAGAGAACAACAGAGCGAGAGAGAAGAGATAATTTTTTCTGTGTATTGCTCTGAGAAAATAAGCCGAAATATATAGGCATCAAGGACCAACACCATTGGTTGTTCCATGGAGGAACGTGCACAATTGTAGGCAAAAGAATAGGACTTCCAACGTGTACAAGAAAATGTGTGGATGGAATTAGTCAAAAGGAAGTTTGAGGAGGTTGGGTTTGCACGTGCTGTGTATTCACAGCCAACAATCCCCCCCCCCCCCCCCCCCCCCCCCCCCCAAAACCAAGATCCGAAGACAAAGACAACAACTACAAAAATAGTGATAGAGAAATCTGGGCAAGAGTATACTATGCATAAATGAGATGGACCGCAGCCTTGAATCTCACGTAGTGACTAATCCTTTATCTGAAGAAGTGCTTGATGGACTATGCCTTGAATCAGACTTCTTAAACCAGATTCAGAGATTAGCACACATAGTACGCTAGAGGTTCTTGGGTCTATCGGGTGGCGCTTTGAATGGCCATGCGCACTTATACCAAATTCATAAGAGTTGTCTGAGATCGCCCTGTCTCATAGTCGCGGCCTTCACGACCTCTTATATAGGTAAGTCCTCCAAGGGTTGGTGATCGGAGTCAACCCCGCAAAATAATGCTTGGACCTATTAAGAGTTTTAAAACTCATCCTAACCAGATCACACTGGAACACTGTCACCATAGGGATGGGATATCATTGTACAACCTCGTACAGCCACCTGGGCATTAGTTTATGAGAATTTAATCTCTAAGTCAGTGTTCCATAAAAGTCACCGAAGTCCAGCTTGTTTCTACCCATTGAACCGGCTTCTTGGGATCTCCAGTCAGACTCGGTTGGGTTGCCACTGCTGGTGACTTATTTATGGGCTTAATCCCATCCCCCTCGATGATTCTAGGATCAATGTCCTAGACAGACCCTTTGTCAAGTGGTCTGCAAGGTTCTTTTCTGACTTTATATAGTCAAGAACCACATATTTGCCTAATAGGCTCTTGATTGACTTGAAGCGCAGCTGCAGGTGCCTGTTCATCTTAGCATTCACAGAATCATGCTTTAGTAGTTCTATAACAGATTTATTATTACAGTTTATTGAAATAGCAGGAACATGAATAATAGAAACAGGTATATGCATAATCAAATTTCTAAGCCATTCAGCTTCTGTACAAGTAGTATCCAGAGCTATCATTTCAGAGTCCATAGTACTCCTAGCTATGATAGTTTGTTTACAAGATCCCCAAGATATCGCAGCTCCTCCTAGGGTAAAAACATATCCAGTTGTGGATTTTACATCATGTGAGTCAGTTACCCAATTTGCATCTGAATAACCTTCTATGATATCAGGGTGTCTAGAATAATGAAGTTTATAATCTATAGTACCCTTAAGATATCTAAATACTCTTTCTAATGCAGTCCAATGAGATCGATTTGGGTTAGAAGTATATCTACTAAGTCTTCCAACAGCAAATGCAATATCAGGTCTGGTTCTATTTGTTATATACATAAGAGAACCTATCATCTGAGAGTATCTATGTTGTTCTACAGGTGAACCTTCGTTCTTCTTGAGAATGATACTACTGTCAAAGGGAGTAGGAGCATGCTTCTTATCAAAGTAATCAAATTTCCTTAGCATTTTCTCAATAGAATGTACTAAGGATAAAGTATAGCCCTCTTTGGATATGGATACTTGTCACGCCCCAGAACCAGAATACTGGAGAGCGGGGGCAGACATAGCCAGCTACGTATAACGGAATGGAATCCACACCGCTATACGGTCACGGCTGTCTAGATATGTGAGGGTTTCACTACAATCCATCGGTCTCTTAAGGTCATAAAATAGCCTATTGTCTCAATCTCAACCAACTAATAATAGTAACAAGATATCAGATCACTAAATATACAATTATAAGGCGTCCCAAACATTACATATCCAGATGATCATGAAGCTAGTCGTACAAAATGTAAGGACTAGCAAGAGTTCAGTCATACATGATCAACCCCCGGGACTTGTCAATCATGTTACAGCCCGTAGGCAGACGATAAGTAAGTACAATCGAGCTAACACTTGCTCGTCGGCTAAACGCCTCAAAAGAATAATTTACAATATTACAGTGGAAGAACAAAAAGAAACCCACTCGATGCCCTGGTTACGCCTGGTGACCACCATCGGGCTGGAAAGCAGGTAGATCATTTGCTGCTGCTCCGGTATCCGGCCATACAAAACCAGCTGGGTCAGACCCCAGAAAGAGCAAGTGCCACAAGGGAGGCTTCACTTAAGGACTAAAACCAACAAATCATTAGCATTCAACAGGTAAGAAAATAATAAGTAACACAGTTTGGGGTTTGTGCACTACCAATGCACTTATCCCAATCAGAGAAAATAACTAAGTGAAGCATCATTGACATAAAAGAACTGGAGAATCATGCTAAATAAAACATAGCGGGACAATATATAAAGGGAAAACGAAGAAGAAACATGGTAAGTGATATATAAAAGACATTCTTGTACAGAATCAATAAAAGATAGGACATATGGAAAAGCATGCCAGGATGATATACGATGAGATAACCATGGGACTATTCAGATAGCTAGGTTACAACCCGTAAACCAAACAAGGACCGGGGTTGTAACCCTTCGTCTGAACGGAACTTGGTTTCTCTCACCATTTATCGGCAAGATGAATATAAGAAATCAGGTCAAGTAACAATCTGGAGTGACAATCATTATAGTGACAATCTGGAGTGACAATCATTATAGTGACAATCTGGAGTGACAATCTTCCAATCATTCTGGTACAATCCTGTAATCAATCAATTCTAGACAATACCATACTGGACTAGACTCCATCCATTCAATCACGGCCAATCATTGCCTACGGCTTTCTACATTAACTAACTAGGGTTGTCACAATCCTAGTTACTATCAAGATGCAATGAGATGTTCCACCAGCCACAAGCCCTGCAGCTAATCCAGGTTATCCAGGCGACTGGGATTCATTAAGCAATTATCAAGAGTTATTAGGTGTGTCCCACATGACAGTGGGCTAGAAATGTGTCCTACTCGACGGCAGGCTACAAGTCCAACAATTGTGGCCGGGATAACGGGATCGCCTGTAACTGGGGAAAATCTCTCATGACTACTGAATTATTCTAATCATTAACCTTAGTTTATTTCAATAGGTACCCCTGACCGTGGTACTCAGGAGTCCCATCCTAGACATGGTGCGAGACTGGACAAGTGGATTTAACAAGCAAGCAAGAAGAACCACCCACGGTGTCAAAACAAGTCAAGCTAAGTTATCAGGTCATGTCAAGTCAGGAGTGCGCCACGACGGGCCACTATCATGTCAGGTTGGTCATGTCAGGAGTGCACCACTACGGGTCACTGTCGTGTTATGCAAGTTCATTGTCATACCATGCCATGTACAATAGTCATTCCAAACATATTAAGTAAAATCAAGTTCATGACAAAAGGCGTAAGGATATAAAATGGACGTAGAATATCTAATAAAATATCAATATACAGGACTATAGAAAAGCCAAGCTAAGAGAAATAAAACCAAATCTCCAAGAGTCAATAGATTGCGCAAGGGGTCAGGGGGTTGGATTGCGCAGGAGTCAAGTGCACCAGGGGCCAACTGCGCAGGAGTGAGCTGCGCAGGGGTCAGATTGCGCAGAGGATGGATTGCGCAGAGGATGGATTGCGCAGGATCGGGTTGCGCAGCAATGGGTTGCGCAGCAATGGATTGCGCAGAGGATGAACTGCGCAGCAATGGGTTGCGCAGAGGATGAACTGCGCAGCAATATGTTGCGCAGAGGATGGTTTGCGCAGCAATGGGTTGCGCCAGCACTGGACTGCGCCAGCACTGGATTGCGCAGCAATAGATTGCGGCAGCACTAAAGAGCACTGGACTGGCTAGATGGACTGCGCCAGCGCTAAAGAGCACTGGACAGGCTGGATTGCGCCCGGGACAGAAGATCATCTTCCCCAAAGCTGAGAGCAATGGCTATGGAATTTCGAAATTTCAAAAGACCATAACTAGGTCAAATCTCAATGAAAATCTACTTTGCAAAGGTCTAAGTTGTGTAAAATTAAATTATCTTTAACATGGAACAATCAAAACATGAAAATGAACAAGTTTTATAGATCAAATCCACCAAAATCTGAAAATACTTCAAATCTAGATCTACAAAATTCTAAGCTCCAAATGGAGAAAACTCAAGTTCTAATGTTACTTAGAATGAGCTAATAAAGCTATTAGACAAATAAAATGTAGCCCTTAAGTGATAGCAAGATGCAACTTGCCTAGAGCTTGGGTGTAGGTGGAGAGGAGGAAGAAGAAGAAAATAAAAATGAGGAGAGAGAGAGGAAGTTTGATATTTATGGGAGGGGGTGGTTCACCATGTCAAACCAAAATAAACCGAACCAAGCCAAGCCAAGTCATGTTGAACCAAGTCAAGGCCAATAACTCTCTCTAGCAATTTAAACCAAATGAATCATGAAATAAACCCAAGCTTCACTAATCCAAAATAATAAACCAATGAACCATTAAAACCAATTGAACTGTTAATGCCAATAAAAATCAAGCCAATGCAAAATAAACCAAGGTAACTAATCATGACTAAAATAAAATAAAATATGGGTCCAAAACACGTATACGTATACTAAATACGTATCACGAATTTGGGACATTACAATACTTGCATTCCTAGAATCAGGTTGGCTTCACCTAGGTCTTTCATGTCAAATTTGCTAGATAAATAATCTTTAGTATTATTTATCAACTCAAGTGTCGATCCTAAAATGAGAATATCATCTACATACAAGCATAAAATGACACAACTTCCACCAGAGTTTTTAGAGTATATACATTTGTCATACTCATTTGGTAAGAAACCATATTCTACAATCACTTTATCAAATTTGTTGTGCCATTGCTTGGGAGCTTGCTTTAGGCCATAAAGTGATTTTACTAATCTGCAAACTTTCTTTTCTTGACCTTTAGCAATAAAGCCTTCAGGTTGCTCCATGTAGATTTCTTCTTCTAGATCACCATTCAAAAAGGCTGTCTTTACGTCCATTTGGTGAATCAGCATGTTATGAATGGAAGCTAAGGCTAGAAGGGTTCTAATAGAAGCAATCCTAGCTACATGAGAATATGTGTCAAAATAATCTAGTCCTTTTTTCTGATTGAAACCCTTGGCTACTAGTCTAGCTTTGTATTTTTCTATAGTACCGTCAGCTCTAAATTTCTTTTTGAAGATCCACTTACAACCTATAGGTTTACTACCTAAAGGTAGGTCTGCTAAGTACCAGGTATTGTTCTCCATAATAGAGTTGTATTCATTGATAATGGCTTCTTTCCAGAAAGTAGCATCAGGGGAAGATGTTGCTTCTTCGTAAGTTGAGGGATCACCCTCTATCAAATAAGTGAAGAAGCCTTCCCCCAAATTTCTTTCAATCCTTCCTCTTTTACTTCTTTTAGGTTCTAAGTCTTGTTCAGGTTGGCAGTGGGAACTTGAAGAAGGAGCTAGGGAAGAACTTAAGGGGTTGGAAGAAATTCTATTCTTAAAAGGGAATACATTCTCAAAGTAAACTGCGTCTCTAGCTTCTATGATGGTATTGTTGGAGATTTCATTTACTTCAGAATTAGTCACTAGAAATCTATTAGCATTGCTATCTAAGGCATATCCTATGAACACGGCATCTACGGTCTTGGGTCCAATCTTTCTCTTTTTTGGTTCAGGGATTCCAACTTTTGCTAGACATCCCCAAACTTTGAGATAATGGACTCTAGGAGTTCTACCTTTCCATAATTCATAGGGAGTCTTATCCTTAGATTTACTGGGAATCCTATTTAGGATGTAGCAGGCAGTTAATAGAGCTTCTCCCCACAAGTTATCAGGAGCACCTGAGCTGAGAAGCATGGCATTCACCATGTCTAACAGAGTGCAGTTCTTCCTTTCAGCAACTCCGTTGGACTGTGGTGAATAAGGAGCAGTTACCTCATGAATTATTCCGTGTTCTTCACAGAAGTTGGTCATATCGTTTGAGGTATACTCTCCGCCACGATCAGATCTAAGGATCTTAATCTTTTTCTCTAATTGGTTTTCAACCTCTGATTTGTAAACCTTGAACCTATCTAAAACTTCATCTTTGGTTTTGAGAAGGTAGGTATAGCAATACTTCGAACAATCATCTATAAATGTGACAAAGTATTTCCTACCGCATCGAGTCAGAACCATATTTGAATCACAAACATCACTATGAACTAGTTCTAGAATATCAGAATTCCTTTCTACAGATTTGAAAGGTAGTCTAGAATGTTTGGCTTGAACACAAATCTCACACTTGTCTTTATTATCCACAGGAGACTTGGGAATAAGATTTAGGTTCATCATCCTTCTAAGGGAACCCAGGTTCACATGCCCTAATCTACCATGCCAAACATTAGAAGATTCTACATTGGAAACAACATGAGAAGGGTCTGACATTTTATTAATAGTGCTGAGAATAAAAAGACCATCCTTTACAAATCCTTTTCCAACAAAGGACTCATTCTTAGAAAAAACAACTTTATTGGCTTCCATAACAATCTTGTATCCAGATGCTACAAGAAGGGAGCCACTAACTAAATTCCTTCTAACAGTCGGCACATGAAGAACATCATGAAGAGGCAGAATTTTCCCTGATGTCATCTTCAGATCTATTCTTCCTCTTCCTACAATCTGTGCCATAGAGCCATCTCCTAGGGTTATGCCTCCTCCACATGATTCCTGATAGTTTGAAAAACTGGAGCGATCAAATGAAACATGAACATTAGCTCCAGAATCCAACCACCAGTCATCAGAATGGTAAGAAATATTAACTAAAGGTTGGTAAGTCACAGACCTGAAGGAAACAGAAGATCCACCCAGAATCATGTTGGCTTCAGGTTTGGCTGGACCTTTCCCCTTATAGGGAGTCTTGATAGGTTCCTTCTTCCTCTGGAAACAGTTGAAGGATAGATGGTTTGTCCTACCACACACCAAACAAAATTTCTGTTGATCCTGAGTCTGACTGACATTTCTAGGTCTGTGGTTTTGCTGTTGGTGACGGTTCTTGTGGTTCTGCTGAAAGTTAAGCTTCTTCTTGACGAAGTTCTTCTTGGGTTTGAGAGGATTACTAGGCTTAGGTTTATGAGGGGGTGACTCTACTAGGTTTACCTTAGCCTTAGTCTCAGTCTTAGGGTTAGACCTTAGTCTAAGCTGTTCTTCAGTTCTAATTTTCTTCAAGAGTTCAGCAAAAGTAAGGTCACCTTGGGTATGAGTGAGATCCCTTTTTATATCAGACCAAGAAGGAGGGAGCTTATCTATTAGGCATGCTATCTTATGTTCAGCAGAGAAGGTGGTACCTTTGGCTTGAATGTGCCTCACATATTTTTGGAATTCATGGATTTGTTCATTCATGGGTTTGTCATCTACCATGAAATACCTATTAAATGCTGAAAAAGTGAATCTTTCAATTCCAGCATCATCATAGGCGTATTCATCTTCTAAAGCATCCCAAAGTTCTTTAGCGCTTTTATATTCAAAGAATATATCATAAAGTGAATCAGATAAAGCGCTTAGAATTCGATGGAAGCAATGAAAGTCTATATCCTTAGGGGTTTTTGGTTTGGAGGTACTGTCACGCCCCGAGTCGACAAACCGTTCGTCCCCGGTGTTACTTTGCCGATTCGATCGTCCTCGCTAAGGCGTGATGCCGCACGAGCCTGGAGTTGCGCTCGTGCAAGGCAAGATGACAAGTTCTCAAATGGTTATCGTTAAATTTTGATATTAATACGCCAAGTCGAAACTTCACAATTCACATCAGAATATAAGACGCAGTATAGGAAGATAGAAATGCTTTTCATTCATAGCTTGCAACGAAGTGCAAGTCGTAATTTACATTGGATGCCGTTGCGGCTACATTGATTGAAAACAGAAAGAAGATACATTCGACAAGTTGCCTGAACTAACGCTTGCCGTCCCATACATTCGCCCCTTTATACATAAGCCGTCGACTTGAATTGGCTTCAAAATACTTCAGTATAGGAAGAGCTTCAAAACGCCTCTCCGCACTTCAGCTCCAGTTTAGTTGGGCGCGCCCGTCGCACCTGGGGAAATTGGGGGAATGGGATTAGCACACTTGCTAAGTGGACGAGACGAACCCACTCGTCTAAACCGACTCTGATTGTTAGGGTAGGCATGCTTTAGAGTTGTCTTTCTATTAGAACTAAATGAATTCAGTTCATATTCGATAGCCATCTTTGCGTAATAAAGCATACAGTGAAACATAGCAGTTTATCATATTTCTTACCACGGCCGTGCTCGTCCCTGCATGAAAACAGAGATAATATTTACCCTGCATAAGACAATAGGTGAGCATGCTACTATCTTATATGCGGTCATTGATGTTACACATCACGTGGGACTATCTCAACGACATTTCGGCCCGCTCAGTCTAGGTTGCAAGCCTGACTGACGGTCCCGCAATGCATCAGTGCCGAAGCACGATTATTCATTCCCCCTAGGTCGAGTCGATTCCGATGCCCCGGATATCGATTCGAGGAAAATATCAACTTGTGCACAAGCTGTCCATGACCATGCCAATGCGTGAACAGTTTATATATGCAACCAGTTTTGTATAGCGCGGACAGTATAGAACGACATTATCATTTCTCCCAACTCATGCAACGTTTCATTTTCCCCAAGCCGTACTCCGATTTAGCGTCCCGTAGGCACCAAATTGTCCGAGGCATCATAACCCACGATCGACGTTTCATAATATTTTGCAGCACGTAAAATAGTCTATCTTTTTACTAGAACCTTAAACTTTCTGGTTTATGTGATAGACTTGTATTTTCAGAGTAAATTTCTCTAAATCGATATGTTTTCCCGAGTTCTTGGACTTAGTGGATTGGCATGCAATTAACTTGGCATCGTTCGATTTGAATGAATTCGAAGCAAGGAATAAGTTTGCGGGACAGAGTAGAAAAGAAGGGGCCGAATCACCCACCGATCACTTTGCTTTGTGCAGGTCGTCGAAGCGCTACGCAACGTCAATCCTTAGTTACGCGAGCTCCTACAATGCATCAACACTTTGTTAGATTTCCTTCTTTTCCCCTTGTATCGAAATTTGTAATTGCATCCATGAAAACGACGCGAAAGCACTTCAATCAAGCCAAGCGGCAAAGCTCCAAGAAAACCATACAGCGGTCCGGTCCCGTCGAAGGGACTCTTATAGAGAGCTCACGCGTCGAGACGCAGCCCGCTGCATCTAGGACTTGTTCCAACAGAAGTCGTTCCATTAGTTGGATCGATTCTCGTATCTTCCGTCCAAATCGAATTGAATCGATGCCGCAAGGCGTTAACGTTTACCAAGCTTAGCGATCGAGTCAGATGGCCATCTGAGTTCCCGGCCGATCTGACTCGGCGCTAGCATATTATGAAGTTCCGTCGCCTATCGAAAGCGGGGCGCTACATAATATACCACTAAGAAAAAGTTTCGTCCCGAAACTTAAGAACAAGGGTCGGACCTTAATTTAGACGAACAACGCAGGGTACTTCTCCTTCATCTCCGCCTCCATCTCCCACGTCGACTCCTCGACTGTATGGTTCCGCCAAAGCACGCGGACCAAGAACATCGACCGATTTCGTAGCACCTTTTCCTTGCGGTCCAAAATTTGAATAGGCTCCTCCGAGTAAGACAAGTCAGTACGTAGCTCCAACTGATCGAAGCTAACCACATGACTTGGATCGTGCACGTATTTTCGAAGTTGTGAAACGTGGAAAACATCGTACACATCGGCTAAGACAGGAGGTAGTGCGATCCGATAAGCAACAGTCGCAACTCGCTCAATGATCTCGAAGGGGCCTACAAATCTCGGGCTCAATTTGCCTTTAACGCCGAACCGCATCACTCCGCGCATGGGCGTTACTTTCAGAAACACATGGTCCCCGGCCAAGAACTCTAGTGGTCGTCGACGAAGATCTGCGTAGCTCTTTTGTCGACTTTGCGCGATGCGGAGTCTATCTCGGATCAAGCGGACCTTTTCGACGGCCTGCTCCACTAGTTCCGGTCCCAGCACTTGTCGCTCTCCGACGTCATCCCAGCATATCGGCGAACGGCACTTTCTTCCGTAGAGCGCTTCGTATGGAGCCATCCGAATACTCGACTGATAACTGTTGTTATACGCAAACTCCGCAAGCGGCAAATGCGTATCCCAACTAGTCTTTAGGTCGATCGCACACAGACGCAGCATGTCTTCTAGGATTTGATTCACCCTCTCCGTCTGTCCGTCTGTTTGGGGATGGTACGCCGAACTAAAGTTCAGTTTGGTTCCCATCGCCGCTTGGAGGCTCGTCCAGAAACGCGATAGGAATCGCCCGTCTCTGTCCGAAATTATTGAGGCCGGCACCCCGTGCAGTCGAACAATCTCATCGACGTAGATTTGCGCTAACCGATCGACGCTCCATCCTACTTTAATTGCGATGAAGTGAGCCGACTTGGTCAATCTATCAACAATGACCCAAATCGCGTCATTCCCCCACGGCGTCTTCGGAAATCCCATAATGAAATCCATCGAGATATTGTCCCACTTCCACTCGGGAATGGGGATGTTCTGCAGCTCTCCGCCGGCCCTCTGGTGTTCCGCCTTCACCTGCTGACACGCCATGCATTGCGATACGAACGTAGCTACGTCTTTCTTCATGCCGTGCCACCAAAAGTTTGTGCGCAAGTCCTTGTACATCTTGGTGCTCCCAGGATGTAACGAGTACTTCGCATAATGCGCCTCCGTCAGAATTTCTTTTCTGAGTTCGGCAGTTTCAGGAATGTAGAGCCTTCCCTTTAGTCGCATCGTCCCGTCTCCGTCTTCCGCAAAGTCAGTCGCCCTTCCCGTTGAAATCAGCTCGCGCATCTTCTTCAGGAATGAGTCGTCCTCCTGTGCGGTCTTTATCTTGCTAAGCAGGCTCGATCCTAACTTCAGTTGAGCTAGGTGCAGGTGTCGATACTCAATTCCGAGTTTGATACCCATCGCTTCAAGGTCTCGCTTTATCTCCTTGTTTATGGCCAGTGTTCCCATAAACATTCTGCTGAGTGCGTCGGCCACCACGTTTTCCTTGCCCGGCGTGTACTCGATCGTTAGCTCGTAATCTTTTATGAGTTCGAGCCATCGTCGCTGTCGTAGGTTGAGTTCCCGTTGCGTGAACAAGTACTTCAGACTTTTATGATCTGTGTAGATTCTGCATGCTATACCATAGAGATAGTGTCGCCATAACTTCAATGCAAAGACGATCGCCGCCAATTCTAAGTCGTGCGTCGGATAATTTTTCTCGTGCTGCTTCAACTGCCGTGAAGCGTAGGAGATGACTTTGTCTCTCTGCATGAGTACGCACCCGAGGCCAGTTCCTGACGCGTCGCTGAATATCTGAAAGCCTTCGGAACCGTCTGGAAGTGCAAGGATTGGAGCTGAGACGAGCCGTTGCTTCAACTCTTGAAAGCTGGATTCACAGTCGTCGCTCCATTCGAATACTACTCCCTTCTGGGTGAGGCGAGTCAGAGGCGACGCTAGTTTTGAGAAGCTTCGCACGAATCTACGATAGTAGCCCGCTAAGCCCAGGAAGCTCCGAATGTCGCTAGCCGAGGCAGGTCGTTTCCAATCCACCACCGCATCAATCTTCTTTGGGTCCACCGCGACACCTTCGGCAGAGATTACGTGCCCAAGGAATGTCACGCTACTCATCCAGAACTCGCACTTACTCTGCTTGGCGTACAATTTGTTTTCACGCAGAATCTGCAGTACCGTCTTCAAATGTTCCGCGTGCTCTTCCCGATTCTTTGAGTAGACAAGGATATCGTCGATGAATACGACTACAAATTTATCTATTTGAGGTCGGAAGACTCGGTTCATCAGATCCATGAAAGCGGCAGGGGCATTCGTCAAACCGAACGGCATGACGAGGAATTCGTAATGACCATATCGAGTGCGGAAGGCAGACTTCGATATGTCGTCGGACTTGATCTTCAACTGATGATAGCCTGAACGAAGATCGATTTTTGAAAATATCGCCGCGCCTTGCAGTTGGTCAAACAAGTCGTCGATTCGCGACAAAGGATACTTGTTCCGCACGGTCGCCTTATTGAGTTCCCGATAGTCGATGCATAGCCGCAACGACCCATCTTTCTTCTTCACGAACAGTACGGGAGCTCCCCACGGAGAGACGCTAGGGCGAATAAATCCGCGGTCTAGCAACTCTTGTAATTGCACCTTCAGCTCCTTCAGTTCTGCTGGAGCCATTCGGTAAGGCGCCTTTGATATCGGCCGCGTATCCGGAAAGGTGTCGATGCTGAATTCTATTTCTCGATCCGGCGGCATCCCGGGCATCTCGTCAGGAAAGACGTCAGGAAAATTTGCCACAACATCAGTCTACATTGTGTTTGTATTATCCGTCCGCGTGTCTCGAACTGATGCCAAGTATCCCGCACAGCCGGAACGCAGCATACGCCTTGCCAAGATTGCCGACACCATCATCGCCGTCTTCGAGGCCGTACCGCACGAATATGAGAACTCTGTCTCGCCAGGAAGGCGAAACACCACTCTCTTCTCCGCGCACTCAATCATTGCACGACAAGCGCCCAACCAATCCATGCCCAGGATTATGTCGTAGTCTTTGATGTCTAGCACGACGGCATCCAAGGATAGATATCCTCCCCCGACGCAAATGTGGCCATCCCTACAAATAAAGTTTGCAGGCATATCGACTCCCGACGGAGTGCTAACGCTAATATTTATATCTAGTGATTGCATGGTTATTTTATTTTCTTTCGCAAAATCAGTAGATATAAAGCTATGCGTCGCACCCAAATCGAATAGGACTCGTGCAGGTATACTTTTGTAGAGTAATATACCTGTTACAACAGTATCGGACGCGTACGCCTCGTCCCGAGTTAAGGCATAAACTCGGCCTTGAGCTCCGTGGCGTTGGTTCTGCTGGTTGACGGGCACCGCATTTGCGCCTTGCAATATCGGCGCTTTATGCGGGTTCGGGACGTTCCTCGGTGGGTTGTGTTGATTCGGACCTTTGTGCGGACAATATGTAACTATATGGCCTACCTCGCCACATTTATAGCAAGATCTCGTGACGCAGTCGACGGTTCGGTGCCCACGCCTACCGCACCTGGTGCAGTGCTGACTGCCATGGCCTCGGTCATCGAACCTGTTCGGACGCTTTGTTATTCCCGATCCCCCGGCGCCGGCGTCGTTAGGACGCTTGTTGAAGTGGTTACGGATGCCTCTACTCGACATATGGCCAAAGATGCGTTCACTATTAAGAGCGGCATTATAGGATTCACGGTATGTTTGGCACCTTTGATTCACGACGTCCCTTCGCAGTTCGTCATTTAGGCCCTGTTGGAAGCGTTCACACCAGGCTTCCTTGTTGGGCAGAAAGGCGCCGACAAACTTCGCCAGCTTTGAGAAGCTCGAATCATAATCGTCGACAGACATATTTCCTTGTCGCAGCATCATGAACTCGTCTTCTTTTTGTTGACGGACGGCACGAGAAACGTATTGTTCGAGGAAGGCTTCCTTGAATATTTTCCAGAAGATCGTGGCGTCTGTATCGGCTTCATAGATCTCCTACTTTTTAGCGGCCCACCAGTCGTACGCCCTCAGTTGCAGCTGTAACGCCGCACAAGTTATCCGCTGGGACCCTTCAATGCTAAGCAGATTAAACAGGTCCTCCATCTCCGCGAGCCATCCTACGATCACATCGGGCTCCGCTCGGCCGTTGAACTTCGGTGGATTCATCTTGCGGAACTCCTTTGCCTTGAACAAGGAAGAAGAATCTATCATTTGTGGTTGAGTCTCTTCTTCCTCGTTTTCTTCTTGGTAGCCTTGGTTTCCCTCGGGCCCTTCGTCCGTCGTCTTCGTGTTGCCCGCCATTCTGCTGACTATCTGAGTCAGGACATTCATCTGTCTTTGTTGCGCTTCGAATTGGGCTTTGAATTGTGTCTGAAGCTGCTGCTGCTGCAGCTCCATCAACTGTAGCATCTTTTGCATAGTCGTCTCGCTAGGCTCGGTGCTTTTTGTGCTCGACGTACTATCTACAGTTTGGGTTGGGGCGGGATTGTTCCTTTTCTTAGTCATTCCTACAAAACAGAGTAAACCCGTTAGTATTTTTTCAAAAATATCTACGGGCTTACCTGTATGGAACTCTTATTTCACGCAACATGCCGACAAGCATTCAATCGAGCCATCGCAACGGACATTCCAATAATGAAACATCTTTCGAAAATCCGAGGAAACATAACTGTGCTCTGATACCAATTTGTCACGTCCCGAGTCGACAAACCGTTCGTCCCCGGTGTTACTTTGCCGATTCGATCGTCCTCGCTAAGGCGTGATGCCGTACGAGCCTGGAGTTGCGCTCGTGCAAGGCAAGATGACAAGTTCTTAAATGGTTATCGTTAAATTTTGATATTAATACGCCAAGTCGAAACTTCACAATTCACATCAGAATATAAGACGCAGTATAGGAAGATAGAAATGCTTTTCATTCATAGCTTGCAACGAAGTGCAAGTTGTAATTTACATTGGATGCCGTTGCGGCTACATTGATTGAAAACAGAAAGAAGATACATTCGACAAGTTGCCTGAACTAACGCTTGCCGTCCCATACATTCGCCCCTTTATATATAAGCCGTCGACTTGAATTGGCTTCAAAATACTTCAGTATAGGAAGAGCTTCAAAACGCCTCTCCGCACTTCAGCTCCAGTTTAGTTGGACGCGCCCGTCGCACCTGGGGAAATTGGGGGAATGGGATTAGCACACTTGCTAAGTGGACGAGACGAACCCACTCGTCTAAACCGACTCTGATTGTTAGGGTAGGCATGCTTTAGAGTTGTCTTTCTATTAAAACTAAATGAATTCAGTTCATATTCGATAGCCATCTTTGCGTAATAAAGCATACAGTGAAACATAGCAGTTTATCATATTTCTTACCACGGCCGTGCTCGTCCCTGCATGAAAACAGAGATAATATTTACCCTGCATAAGACAATAGGTGAGCATGCTACTATCTTATATGCGGTCATTGATGTTACACATCACGTGGGACTATCTCAACGGTATTTCGGCCCGCTCAGTCTAGGTTGCAAGCCTGACTGACGGTCCCGCAATGCATCAGTGCCGAAGCACGATTATTCATTCCCCCTAGGTCGAGTCGATTCCGATGCCCCGGATATCGATTCGAGGAAAATATCAACTTGTGCACAAGCTGTCTATGACCATGCCAATGCGTGAACAGTTTATATATGCAACCAGTTTTGTATAGCGCGGACAATATAGAACGACATTATCATTTCCCCCAACTCATGCAATGTTTCATTTTCCCCAAGCCGTACTCCGATTTAGCGTCCCGTAGGCACCAAATTGTCCGAGGCATCATAACCCACGATCGACGTTTCATAATATTTTGCAGCACGTAAAATAGTCTATCTTTTTACTAGAACCTTAAACTTTCTGGTTTATGTGATAGACTTGTATTTTCAGAGTAAATTTCTCTAAATCGATATGTTTTCCCGAGTTCTTGGACTTAGTGGATTGGCATGCAATTAACTTGGCATCGTTCGATTTGAATGAATTCGAAGCAAGGAATAAGTTTGCGGGACAGAGTAGAAAAGAAGGGGCCGAATCACCCACCGATCACTTTGCTTTGTGCAGGTCGTCGAAGTGCTACGCAACGTCAATCCTTAGTTACGCGAGCTCCTACAATGCATCAACACTTTGTTAGATTTCCTTCTTTTCCCCTTGCATCGAAATTTGTAATTGCATCCATGAAAACGACGCGAAAGCACTTCAATCAAGCCAAGCGGCAAAGCTCCAAGAAAACTATACAGCGGTCCGGTCCCGTCGAAGGGACTCTTATAGAGAGCTCACGCGTCGAGACGCAGCCCGCTGCATCTAGGACTTGTTCCAACAGAAGTCGTTCCATTAGTTGGATCGATTCTCGTATCTTCCGTCCAAATCGAATTGAATCGATGCCGCAAGGCGTTAACGTTTACCAAGCTTAGCGATCGAGTCAGATGGCCATCTGAGTTTCCGGCCGATCTGACTCGGCGCTAGCATATTATGAAGTTCCGTCGCCTATCGAAAGCGGGGCGCTACAGGTACCGGAGGATTTGGACATTTCTATGTCAGACTCAGTGTCGTCAGAATCATTAATGATGGGTGTGGAGCCATCAATAGCTGACATCAGTCCTAAAGTGGTGAGCCAGAATCTCATTTGACTCTGCCACCTCTTGAAGTGGGTGCCATCAAACTTGGCTGGCTTAGCAGTAGACGTCTCGTCTTTTCCAGTCATGGTGACAAGAATAGCAGTCTAAAGTCTGTAAGAATAATAATGCAAGTATTCAATAATTTGACAGGGGCTCTAGAGATAATGGTTCAAAGAACTATCCCTTGAAGATACCAAGTTTTCTAACTAAGCAACCAACAAAGGTGTCAATTGGTAATAGTTCTAGCAGAGTAACGGAACAATATAATGATCAATAATTTGTAGCTTTGTTGTTAAGGAAAAGTTTTGTAACACTTACCAATAACTGAACAATATACTACAGAGTTAGCCTTAAGAAAAACCTTAAAGAGTTATGTTGCAGGAAAAAAAATTCTTAAGAAAAGGCTTAACAGAACAAAAAGGCTTTAACAGAACAAAAAAGAATGATGAACAGAACAAAGATAACGGAACAAAAAGAAAGGCTTAACAGATCAATTTTTAAACCTTGGTCTGATATAACCAATCAATTTTTAAAGATAACCAACCTCTGATTAAAATAAATGAAACAAAGATAACAGAATAATAGGACGTGCAACTGATCAATTTCTTTGAAAGTGCGTTAACAGAATAGAAAAAATTTAAATGTTCTGTTGCACCAACTAAGTTATAAGAAAAATACTAAAGTAAACGTCTCAACTCTTAGACTGTTGTCGAAATTTCCTTTATGCTTTGATTTCTGCAAACTTGAAACAAGAAAATAAAATAAATTAGAACAAAGTTACCGGCCTATGGGGAAGTCGCGCTGAACGCACTGCCCTAAGAGTTGATCCGAGGTCTTATGTGCAGACTTTTCTCAGATTCTCCTAGTGGTAAAACCCCCGGTATCACCGGCTTCTCGCTGTCGCACACAACGTCGAGAGATCGACCCGAACTTAGCCTTGCCCAGACGCGGAAGGAAGAGTACACCGGAGAAGAGAACAATAGAGCGAGAGAGAAGAGATAATTTTTTCTGTGTATTGCTCTGAGAAAATAAGCCGAAATATATAGGCATCAAGGACCAACACCATTGGTTGTTCCATGGAGGAACGTGCACAATTGTAGGCAAAAGAATAGGACTTCCAACGTGTACAAGAAAATGTGTGGATGGAATTAGTCAAAAGGAAGTTTGAGGAGGTTGGGTTTGCACGTGCTGTGTATTCACAGCCAACATATATATATATATATATATATATATATATATATATATATATATATATATATATATATATATATATATAAGTTCGAGCCTCCCGTGGGCATGGGATGACTGGGTGGTTGCGGGGCGGCCATGGTCCCAAGCTGGCGACCTCAAGAAATGGACCAATATATATATATATATATATATATATATATATATATATATATATATATATATATACAAGTTCGAGCCCTCCGTGGGCATGGGATGACTGGGTGGTTGCGGGGCGGCCATGGTCCCAAGCTGGCGACCTCAAGAAATGGACCTATATATATATATATATATATATATATATATATATATATATATATATATATATATATATATATATATATATATATGAGGAAATTGTACCTAAGGTCGACCTCATTTTCCTCACTTTACAACATTTTTTTCTTGAATTTTTTTTATGGGATTCATCTACACCTTATTGATTGGCAACATACCAAATTTCAAGAAAAAATAATATTGTTTAGCCCCCTATCAATAAGGTGCAAAATCGACGGTGTAGCAGCAAAGTTTTAGACCGTCGATTTTGCAAGGGACAGATAGGGGGCTAAACAATATTATTTTTTCTTGGAATTTGGTATGTTGCCAATCAATAAGGTGTAGATGAATCCCATAAAAAAATTCAAGAAAAAAATGTTGTAAAGTGAGGAAAATGAGGTCGACCTTAGGTACATTTTCCTCATATATATATATATATATATATATATATATATATATATATATATATATATATATATATATATATATATATATATATATATAGATATGAGTGTATTTATATATATACATGGATGTGTGTATATGGATGTGTGTGTGTTATATATATATTTAGAGGGATGGATAGATATCTAGATAGATTATATATAGATATCTAGTTTTATATATATATATATATATATATATATATATATATATATATATATATATATATATATATATATATATATATGAAGTGTATTATATAGGGAGATAGAAGAGGAGAAGAAGAAGAAGATTAAACGCAGCAGCAGCAGCAGCTTGCTGCAGCAGTAGCAGCAGCTACCTGCTGCAGGAAACAGCCCCCCCCCCCCCCCCCCTTGGCTTTTAGGCCTATTTACACCCCCCCCCCCCTTTTCACCTATACATATAGGTATATATATAGATATATATATATATAAGTATTATATATGGTTGGAATCGTAGAGAAGAGTAGAAGAAGATTATGGAATGAGAAATTAGAAAAGGATTAGAGGTTAGAAGGAAAGATTGAAAGAAGTTGGAAGAATAGGAAAAATGCTAGAATAGAAAAAGGAAAAAACCGAGTTAGAGGGCGAAACGGAGTTCGGAGTATCCGATTGAGTTGAAACTTGGCGTGGGGCATGAATACGTGATTTAGATTTTGTGGGTAGGCTTCCGGGTGGAATTCGGGGTTGTAGGACGCCCGTATCGCGCCGTATCGGTGCGTATCTTGAAATATTCAAGATTTTGACAACGGGCAGTATCGTGGACCGAATGTCCACGATACCTAGGTATTTTGGTAGATATTATATGTATAGGCTAGTATCATACTACCCTAGGGAGATCGGGTCAAAATATCAAGCGTAGGTAGGCTAACTGGATAGTTGCCGAAGCTAGAATTTTACCCTTTTTAAGGGTAAAATAGGATATTGGCCTACGGCCAAGATATGAGTTTCGAAGTCCAAGATGGACTTGGATATGGGTTTTAGAGGTTGGTAATAGTTAGAAATAGTCGCCTAGACCTAGTCTTGGCTCCGGTTGACCACGGTTGACTTTTTGGACCAAAAGTCAACTATGGGTCAACACTTTACCCAAATTAGTCCCGATTTCCATTAGACTTGTGTAGTTGACCAAAAGTCAACTATTAGTCACCATTGACCTAGGGTTGACCATGGTTGACCTAGAGTTGACCAGAGTTGACCAGAGTTGACCAGTTGACCAAAAGTCAACTGTAGGCCAACTCTTGATCCCGTTTGACTTTTTTCGACTTGTTTTGACCCGTGATGACTGGTATGACCTAGGATTCAAGTTGTTAATCGGGCCGGGCCGGGCCGGCCCGAAGCCCACATTGGGCGGGCTGAACTGGGCTCGGGCCAAGCCCAGCCCGGACCGGAGCAGAAAGCGGGCCGGGCCTGGCCCGGCCCGGTGAGGAAATGTGCAGCCCAGCCCGGCCCACAGGACCGGTGGGTGAGGGGCTGGGCCGGGCCGGTTCGGGCCAGCGGGCCGGGCCGGGCCCGGGCTTGGGTTGGGCCGGTCCGGGCTTGGTTTTTGATTTTTTTTTTTTTAAAAATTGATAAAGTTTATGTTAAAAGTATATAAAAGTTTATAAAGTTTATAAAGTTTTTATTTGAAAAAATTGAAAAAAATTGATATTTTTATTTGTTTAAGTTAAATTTTTAAAGTATATAAAATTATTTATAAAGTTTATTCTAAGTGTATAAAGTTTATTTAAAGTTTTTTTAAGTATTTGTATAAATTTTAAACATTTTTCCCTCCTTCTTTTTTCGGGCTTGGGACCGGCATAGGCGAAGTTAAAAAATGTTTTTTTTTTATATTTTTTAATTTATTTAGTTTGTTTGAGTTGTTAATTTAAATTATTTATATTTTACTTACTTACTTTCTTTTAAGTAATATAATTTATAATTTATTTAGTTTTTTTAAATTACTTATATTTTACTTACTTTCTTTTAAATTATTTACTTTCTTTGTTTGTTTTTTTTGAAAGTATAATTTTTTAAAGTATAAATTATTTACTTTTAAAAATTATTTACTTACTTTCTTTGTTTGTTAAAGTATACATTGAAAGTATAAATTAGAAATTTTTAAAGTATAAATTTTTAAAGTATGCATTGAAAGTATAAATTTTTAAAGTATAAATTTCAAAACGTGTAAATTTTTAAAGTAAAAATTTCGAAAGTGTAAATATCAAAGTTAGTATTCATACTTTTGCCTCATTCTTCTTGCTCCGCTCCAAATGATTCACCCATTCTAAGCGATTCGAAGTCTAGCTCGTTGATGTCGGCACTTTCATCTACTTTGTTTTGAGTTCTTTTCTCGGCTTGGACCCAGTCTTGAACACATACACATGCTTCCAAGATATCTGGCAGCAACCGGCTTCTCTTTTCTAGCGGCGCCTCTAGTCACTTTACTAAAACAAGGATTTAAAGAAGATGTGGCATAATCATATAAATTCTCACTTTCACCCGCAGTGAAAGGAAGTTCATCAGAAATCAAATATTTTGTAAACTCAGTTTTATGCCGAGCGGCAGAATAAGAAAACGTACCCATTGACGATCCCGTGCTACCTCCAGCAAAATTTATTTGAGTTTGAGATGCAGAAATTGTGTCATTCCCGTAGCAGGTCTCGTAGTGTCTTGAAATTGTACCCGTGCCACCTCCAGTCTTCCATTTGTATATGTTGGCACATTTCTTGCACTGTGCCGCGTACGCTATTGGATTTCCTTTCGGATCTAAAACAAGAGAATCATCGGGATTAGTTTGATAAAGAATAACAAAAAATTCCCAATACTTTGATTTTTTCTTTCTTTTTGGCACATTCCGACTGGAACTCGCAATTTCAGGAGGGGATCCTACTAATTCTTCAGGAGTATCATCAGGAATAGGATTTTGCTCAAAATAAGTATTAAAATATTCATAAGTATTTCCGGCATCACCGGTAGGTGGGTTAGAACCTTGTCCGGCCATTATAAAAAATTAATGTAAATTTTTAGAAGAGAGGGAGAGAAGAAAAATACACCGAAAAAAAATTCCCGAAAAATAAAAAAAGAGTAAGTAATATTTAATAAGTAAGAGAGGGAGAGAGAGAGTAAGAAAAATACAAACAAATTTTGTTCAAACAATATAAAACAATTTTGAATTTTTAAGAGAGAAAGAGAAGAAAAAATATTAAATCGGACGCCGGATTTCGGAGCTTGAGCCTTGAGCGGGGTTGGGAGCTTCTTCGCAAACTGATGGAAAGCCGGATTTAGTTTAGAGAAACTTGTATGAAGATTGAATGAGTGAATTGTGTATGAAAAATGAATTTTATGGGCTATTTATAGGATTTTTCCCATGCCAAATGACCCCCTCTACCCTCAAAATAGAGTTGTTGGAGTGGTTTTTTGGTCATTTTCTTGAAAATGACCAAAATACCCCTCCAACGTTTTAATAACAGCTATATTATGGGGGTATTTTGGTAAAATACCCCCTCCAATTCAAAAAAAAAAAAAAAAAAAAAAACCGGTTCAGACCGGGCTAGACCGGGCCGGGCCGGTTCGGGCCTACCGGGCCGGGCCTACCGGGCCTAACGTTAGCATTTAAAAAAAAAAAAAAAAAAAATTTCCGGTCCGGGCCGGGCCGGGCTTGGGCTCGGAGGGGGAGGCCCGACCCGGACCACTGGGACAGGGGGGGCCGGGCCGGTCCGGGCTTCGTCGCGGGCCGGGCCGGGCTAATAGGGCGGCGGGCTCGGGCCGGGCACCGGGCGGGCTCGGGCCGGGCACCGGGCCGCCCGACCCATTTTACAACTTGACCTAGGATTGACTTGGTTAGGCTTAGATTGACTTGATATAACTTGATTTGACCTAGATTGACTTGACAGGACTTAGTGTGACTCAGTGAGACCTAGTTTGACCTAGATTGCATATCATTCATTGTAAATCATTTCTAAACTTGTTTAAACCTAAATTAACTTACAGTATCTCATATTTAGGTCTTCTGATACCGCTCTGAGCATTGATATACCATACAGCTCAGGACAGCAGGCGAGTACATTCACTGATAGTTTTCATTGTCTTGATATCTGCTATATCCGATTCAGTCGTAGTGTCTTACTTGATTCTTAGTCACGATAGCTCACGGACTAGTACACATTGGATCATGACATGAGATGTTGTTCCTGGATTTCTGGGTATATGGGTACACTCCCTGTCTTGTTCCCTGTACTTGTATAGACACCGATTTCTAAGAGGATTTGCTACCCTCTTACGAAATCATGTGCCATGACGTGTCATGTCCAGATCCATTGTACTATTCGAGGATGGAGAATTATTAGGGGCTATGTGATCCAAGCCACCCTGTCACTATTCATGTGCTCGCGCCACTCTTCCCTCACGAAGAGTGTAGCGAGATCCCTTGCCTTGTGCTCGTTATCCAGGTTAGCCGGCATGTCTCTCCGTTGAGGTCACCGCGGATTGCCGGGCCAAGTGGATAGCCTGTCCTGTCACTTATCCCAAGCCGATCACATATCGCTCTAATAATTTAAATCACATTTTATATTTACTTTATCTTATCGTATATCCTGTTCTGTTCTACATTCAGTATTTTCTCACCATGCCATGATATACAGTTACTCACATGCTCTACTTGCCTTTACATTGTACCTTGATTGGAGACTAAGTTCTGCTCGGGAGAAGAGTTACAACCCCGGTCCTTGTTTGGTTTAAGGGTTGTAACTCGACTTCCGAACGGTTCCCAAGTCTTCATATATCTTTGTCTTGTAGTTCATTATACTGTCTCTTATAGAATTTGTCAATTCACATGGAACTGCTGTTAGTGTTTGTACTTGCTCATTTTCCTGACAGGATACCGTTATGATATATTACAGATGATTCTGATGCGGACTGCTCAACCTATTATGGGCTCGAGTCAGATGATGTAGCCTTAGATCGTGGCCTTATAGTGGAGCCACTAGATTTTGTACTTCCAGAGTAGTGTAGGTTAGCTAGGTTTGACTGGACTGCGATCCAGCTAGCTTATCAGACTGTAGTTCTATATTCTATTTTGATACTCTGTGATGTATATATCTGGGCTTGTTTTGGACTCTGCACTTGTTTACTCTTTCATCTATCATATGTCTTTCTTCTGAGCTATCTACCTTAGTTTTATTCTGTGATTGAGACTGTATTGCTATGTCACCTCCATTCGGAGAGTATATACTGTACAGGTACATTTTAACTGTTAGTCGTAGGTATTTACAGACGTTATATACAGCGTTCTACCGCCGATTCTGCGGCGTAGGCTGGACGTACCCACGTGCTCGTGCCCCTCATAAGGGTGCGGGTCGTGACACATTTTTGTGGTGGCCCACGCAGGTCCAGTGTCGCAATTAGTGCGATCTCGTAATGGTGCTCGACTTAGAGTACTAATTACGAGCCTGCGATTAGGACGTAGGACCTAGGACATGATAGGAGTTTCTCAATCACACTTAGGAAATTTCTGATCTTTTGATTATCATGATTATTCATCTTGTATTAAATTAACTGTCCTTCTTTGATAATCTACTCATGTGCCATATTGATCTCTTGTTTTAATTCGTCTCCAGGATGACGAAGACACATCCGCAGGCCTCTGGATCGAGTAGCTTGCCTGAGAGATCCGATCAGGCCGAGGAGGAGGTTCATGAGACTGCCCCCAGTGATTCTACTATTCCAGAGACCCAGGCAGTTGCGCAGAGAGGTCTACCACCTCCACCCCAGAGGGTTACGGCCGTTCTTCCAGAGATACTGCCGCCACTACCACCGATACCGACGGATACACATCACATGTTCGTTCTCCTTCAGCAGATGATGGAGACACAGCGGGCCCAGGCAGAGGCATCGCAGCGCCAGTCGGAGGCGTCATACCGACAGATGGAGATGCTGAGGCAGAGTATGGAGAACTCGCATCAGCTTGCCTTGGCAGCAGTAGAGAGAGTGGCACCGGGTACGGTGCAGGGCCCTACTGGCCAGCAGCCGAGCCAGCAGCAGTCCAGGCCGGGGACAGTATTAGACTTTAGGAAGATGAGCTCCAGGGACTTCTCAGGCACGGAGGGCATCCTTTACGCAGACGACTGGCTAGAGGATGTAGAGCGGAGCATGGAGCTGGCAGAGCTTCCTAGAGCGCTTTGGGTTTCGGCCGCAGCCAGCCGATTCTTCGACATTGCGCTGACATGGTACCGCACGGATCCTCGTGTGTCGGTGAGAGGGCTGACTTGGGAGAACTTCCGGAGGCTCTTCAAGGAGAAGTTCTTCCCGGACGTGGCTCTTACAGCATTGGAGGGCCAGTTCGTGGGTCTAGTTCAGGGGAACTCGTCGGTGGACGAGTATGCAGCTGAGTTCTTCCGCCTTAGCAGGTTCGCTCCCGGTATGATCCAGGATGAGGGGCAGAAGGCTCGTAAGTTCCGCAGGGGACTTATTCATGCAGTGCGCACCCGCACCTCGGGTCGCCGTGATGCGACGTTCGATCAGATACTGATGGACGCGCATATCACAGAGGAGGACTTCGACCTCAAGCCGAAGAGGAACGGAGATACTATAGGGGCGAGTTCCAGTGCGGGACCGGCCAAGCGCCCACACTTTCAACAGCAGCAGCAGAGGCCGTTTCAGCAGCAGCCTCTGTTGCAGATCCAGCAGGCACCGGCGCGTGCCCAGCAGCATCAGGGTCAGGGCCAGAGACCGACTACACCGTGCGGCTTCTGCGGGAAGCCGGGGCACACCAGGGAGGCTTGCAGGAAGAGGTTGGGCGTCTGTCTCTGCTGTGGGGCGCCCGATCACCAGCTGAAGGATTTCCGCCTTCGCGGAGTCAGAGGAGGCCAGGACAGAGCGCAGCTGGCTAGAGGACCAGCGGTTCAGCAGAGGGGTCCTCCACTCCAGACCCAGCAGCAGCATTTTGTCCAGCACCAGAGGGGAGCACCCGCGGGCAGGGTGTTCGCTTTGGCAGCAGAGGAGGAGACAGAGCCCGTGGGAGATGTTATTGCAGGTCATGTTCTCCTAGATTCTTTCCCTGCTTTCGCCTTATTTGATTCTGGGGCGACCCATAGTTTTGTGTCTGTTTCTTTTGCTCTGAGACACAATATCATTGCTGAATATATGGGTAGGACTTGCAAGATTATGACCGGGAGAAGTATTATCCTGGTTAATAATATTTGCAAGGGGCGGAGAGTCACTCTGAGAGGCTGGGACTTGAGTGCGTGTCTGCTCGTAATGCCCCTACCGAGGTACGATATGGTACTCGGTATGGATTGGTTGAGCATGCACCATGCTAGCATTGATTGTAGAGGAGGCAGAGTTCTTTTTAGGACGCCGGGTGAGCAAGAGATCGAGTTTGCTCGAGGAGCAGTGGAGCCGGAGGCTGGATTCTGTGGAGCTTTGTTGGCGGGGCAGGATTTGCCACATCCGTTGATTGCTGAGTTCTCGGATGTCTTTCCCGAGGAGTTGCCGGGGATGCCGCCAAACAGGGACATTGAGTTCTCCATAGACTTGGTGCCGGGCGCCGAGCCCATCTCGCAGCATGTCTATAGGGTGAACAACAACGAGTTGATAGAGCTGAAGAAGCAAGTCGACGAGCTGCAGGACAAGGGGTTCATCAGATCCAGTTCTTCGTCCTGGGGAGCGCCAGTCCTGTTCGTGCCGAAGAAGGACGGTACGTCCCGCATGTGCATTGATTACCGGGCGCTCAACAACCTCACTATCAAGAATAGGTATCCTTTGCCGAGGATCGACGACTTGTTCGATCAGCTGAGTGGGACAAAGGTCTTTTCGAAGATAGATTTGAGGTCCGGGTATCACCAGCTGAAGGTGAGGCGGGATGACATTCCCAAGACGGCATTTCGGACTCGGTACGGCCAGTACGAGTTTACAGTGATGCCATTTGGGTTGACCAATGCTCCCGCGGTGTTCATGAACTTGATGAACAAGGTATTCCATCAGTACCTTGACAAGTTCGTGGTGGTCTTCATAGACGATATCTTGATCTATTCGAAGACGCAGGAGGAGCATGAGGAGCACTTGAGAGTTGTGTTAGAGACTCTGAGGAGGGAGCAACTCTACGGGAAGCTTTTGAAGTGTGAGTTCTTCTTAGACCAGGTGGAGTTCCTAGGTCATGTTGTGACCGAGCATGGGATTTCAGTAAACCAGAGGAAGATTTCGGCAGTGGAGTCTTGGTCTACGCCCAGTTCAGTTGCCAAGGTTCGGAGCTTTCTGGGTTGGGCTGGTTATTACCGGAAGTTCGTTCAGGACTTCTCGAGGATTGCAGAGCCGATGACTAGACTCACCAGGAAGGATGTGGAGTTCGTCTGGACTGATGAGTGTCAGGCTGCATTCGATGAGCTGAAGAGGAGGTTGACTTCAGCTCCGATCCTGACTTTGCCATCTGGGTCAGGAGGGTTCTCGATCTTCAGCGATGCTTCCGGGAAGGGTTTAGGGTGTGTTCTTCAGCAGCACGGGAAGGTGATTGCCTATGCATCCAGGCAGTTGCGTCCTCATGAGAAGAACTATCCTACTCATGATCTGGAGTTGGCCGCGATGATATTTGCTTTGAAGTTGTGGAAGCATTACCTGTACGGAGAGCGAGTTGAGATCTTCACAGATCACAAGAGCTTGAAGTACGTGTTCACTCAGAAGGAGTTGAACATGCGGCAGAGGCGGTGGTTAGAGCTGATGAAGGACTTCGATATATCCTTGCAGTACCATCCGGGGAAGGCCAACGTAGTTGCAGATGCCTTGAGCAGGTATCCTGTTGCTATATTCTTGACGACAGATCGTTATTTGTTGGCCGACCTGGATAGTTTGGGTATCGAGGTCATCATTCCGGACATGGAGATCCAGATGTGGGGTTTGCAGATTCAGTCTGAGCTGATGGATAGAGTCAGGTCAGCGCAGTATGATGATGTTGCCCTGAGGAGCATCAGGGAGCAGGTGAGGATGAGCTTGCTTGACGATTTCTCTTTAGCCGAAGACGGATCGTTGCGGCACGGTACTAGGCTGTGCGTTCCGCGTGGAGAGCTTCGGGAGGAGGTTCTTTAGGAGGCGCATCGCTCTCAGTATTCTATGCATCCTGGAGCCAACAAGATGTATAGGGACCTGAGAGAGCACGTATGGTGGTATGGCATGAAGCGCGAGGTAGCTCAGTTTGTATCTCGTTGTCTTATGTGTCAGCAGGTGAAGGCCGAGAGGCAGAGACCAGGTGGATTGCTACAGCCGCTACCATTCCCGAGTAGAAGTGGGAGCACATCACCATGGACTTTGTATCTGGACTTCCACGGTCGCCAGGAGGGAAGGACGCAGTTTGGGTCATAGTTGATAGATTGACCAAATCGTCCCACTTTTTGCCTTTCAAAGTGGGTTTGTCTACGGAGAGGCTGGCTGAGCTGTATGTTCGTCAGATTGTGAGATTGCACGGAGTTCCGGTGAGCATAGTTTCAGATCGGGATAACCGATTCACTTCCCACTTCTGGAGGAGTTTGCAGGCTAGCTTGGGCACCTCGCTCAAGTTTAGTACTGCTTATCATCCTCAGACAGACGGGCAGTCGGAGAGGACCATCCAGACTCTGGAGGATATGCTTCGCACATGTGTGCTAGATCTCGGGGGTTCTTGGGAGGACCATCTTCACCTGGTAGAGTTTGCTTACAACAACAGCTACCAGGCCAGTATAGAGATGTCACCATTTGAGGCTCTATATGGACGGAGATGCCGTACTCCTTTGTCTTGGGACGATGTTGGCGAGCGGGCGCTTCTTGGGCCGGAGATGGTTGTGGATACGGCCGAGAAGGTCAGATTGATTAGAGACAGACTCCGGGTGGCTCAGGATAGGCAGCGGCATTGGGCCGATAGTCACCGGAGACCGTTAGAGTTCGAGGTTAGTTTCAGTTCTTGTCGTGTTTGTTGTGATTGTTTGTTAGTTGTGTGTTGAGTTTTTGTCGTGTCTAGGTTGGTGACATGGTATTTCTGAGGATATCCCCGACACGTGGCACTATTCGCTTTGGCGGCGGTGGGAAGCTCAGTCCGCGCTACATCGGACCTTTCACCATCATAGAGAGGATCGGTGCAGTAGCCTACCGACTGGACTTGCCTACCAGGCTCGAGGGAGTGCACAACGTGTTTCATGTATCCCAGCTGAGGCGGTACGTGGCAGATCCTAGCCATGTATTGGACCATTCAGCGATACAGGTGGGACCTACTCTCAGCTATCCAGAGCAGCCAGTGGAGATTCTGGATCGCAGGGAGAAGGTGCTCCGGAACCAGGTCATACCCTTGGTTCGGGTTGCGTGGAGACATCACTCTCCAGGTGAGTCTACCTGGGAGAGGGAGGACGACATGCGGGAGCGTTTCCCTTATCTTTTCGCGCCCTGAGGTATAAATTTATTTCCTTTGATTCTGTTTGTGATTTTCTGTGCTTGTTGTCTTCAATTTCGAGGACGAAATTTTTTTTTTAAGGTGGATAGACTTGTCATCCTCACTTTTTCCAGTTAGGGGTAAAATGGTAATTTTCCATTTTATATTATTTTTGGGAATTTTATTTCATGAATAATATTATTTAATTATTATAGGAGTCGGGTTCGAATTTTATCGCATTCCGAGTTAATTCGGGACCCCGGTAAATTTCGACTTGAGCTGTAATTAGCCTGTTAGCTAACCATGGCCCACCACACTAAAAATTAGGGTTTAAGAGTTTGGACTAGTTTTTCATGAGTAATTTAGTTTAATTATGATTTTATTTATTTTTAGCAACTTCCTAAACCTAATTTGGAAATTGTTTAATATTAGGCTTAGGGAGGGGCAAACTTGTAATTTACAAGTGCCCCTCACACCCCCACCATGCTTGGCCGGCCATGACAGCCCCCCCCCCCCCCCCCCCCCCCCCCCCCCCCCTCTCTCTTCCTTCTTCACTAAGTAACACTCCAACTCTCTCTCTCTCTTCCAAATTAATTTCTTTTCAAAAGCTTTCTTCTTCCTCTCCAACCTACCAATATAGGTATGCTTTAATCTTCTAATTTAATTCTCTTTTGCATATAGTTCATTCACATTAATTGGAGATATGACCATTCTCTTCCATTTGCCCACAAATTTGTAGGTTTTCCCTAGAAAAATAGGTTAAGGATTTATTAGGATTTAATCATTTTGTGAATGATATATATATATATATATATATATATATATATATATATATATATATATATATATATATATATATATATATACATATATATATATATATATATATATACATGTGTATTTATGTGTGTGTATTTATTTATGTATTGTGTGTGTGTAGAGGAGGGTGATATTGTGTCATGGGGATGTTGGTGTTGTGAGAGTGGTGTGTGTGTGTGGTTGTGTTGTGTGAGGATGTGTGTGTGTTTGTGTGTGTGTTTATATATATATATATATGGATATGTATATATATATATATATAGATATGAGTGTATTTATATATATACATGGATGTGTGTATATGGATGTGTGTGTGTTATATATATATTTAGAGGGATGGATAGATATCTAGATAGATTATATATAGATATCTATATATATATATATATATATATATATATATATATATATATATATATATGAAGTGTATTAAAAAAAAAAAAAAAAATTATATGAAGTGTATTATATAGGGAGATAGAAGAGGAGAAGAAGAAGAAGATTAAACGCAGCAGCAACAGCAGCAGCAGCTTGCTGCAGCAGTAGCAGCAGCTACCTGCTGCAGGAAACAGCCCCCCCCCCCCCCCCCCCCCCACCTTGGCTTTTAGGCCTATTTACACCCCCCCTTTTTCACCTATACATATAGGTATATATCTATATATATATAGATATATATATATATATATATATATATATATATATATATATAAGTATTATATATGGTTGGAATCATAGAGAAGAGTAGAAGAAGATTATGGAATGAGAAATTAGAAAAGGATTAGAGGTTAAAAGGAAAGATTGAAAGAAGTTGGAAGAATAGGGAAAATACTAGAATAGAAAAAGGGAAAAATCGAGTTAGAGGGCGAAACAGAGTTCGGAGTATCCGATTGAGTTGAAACTTGGCGTGGGGCATGAATACGTGATTTAGATTTTGCGGGTAGGCTTCCGGGTGGAATTCGGGGTTGTAGGACGCCCGTATCGCGCCGTATCGGTGCGTATCTTGAAATATTCAAGATTTTGACAACGGGCCGTATCGTGGACCGAATGTCCACGATACCTAGGTATTTTGGTAGATATTATATGTATAGGCTAGTATCATACTACTCTAGGGAGATCGGATCAAAATATCAAGCGTAGGTTCTTTTCAAAAGCTTTCTTCTTCCTCTCCAACCTACCAATATAGGTATGCTTTAATCTTCTAATTTAATTCTCTTTTGCATATAGTTCATTCACATTAATTGGAGATATGACCATTCTCTTCCATTTGCCCACAAATTTGTAGGTTTTCCCTAGAAAAATAGGTTAAGGATTTATTAGGATTTAATCATTTTGTGAATGATATATATATATATATATATATATATATATATATATATATATATATATATATATATATATATATATATATATATATACATGTGTATTTATGTGTGTGTATTTATTTATGTATTGTGTGTGTGTAGAGGAGGGTGATATTGTGTCATGGGGATGTTGGTGTTGTGAGAGTGGTGTGTGTGTGGTTGTGTTGTGTGAGGATGTGTGTGTGTTTGTGTGTGTGTTTATATATATATATATATGGATATGTATATATATATATATATAGATATGAGTGTATTTATATATATACATGGATGTGTGTATATGGATGTGTGTGTGTTATATATATATTTAGAGGGATGGATAGATATCTAGATAGATTATATATAGATATCTAGTTATATATATATATATATATATATATATATATATATATATATATATATATATATATATATATATATATATATATGAAGTGTATTAAAAAAAAAAAAAAAATATATATGAAGTGTATTATATAGGGAGATAGAAGAGGAGAAGAAGAAGAAGATTAAACGCAGCAGCAGCAGCAGCAGCAGCTTGCTGCAGCAGTAGCAGCAGCTACCTGCTGCAGGAAACAGCCCCCCCCCCCCCCCCCCCCCCCACCTTGGCTTTTAGGCCTATTTACACCCCCCCTTTTTCACCTATACATATAGGTATATATCTATATATATATAGATATATATATATATATATATATATATATATATATATATATATATATATATATATAAGTATTATATATGGTTGGAATCATAGAGAAGAGTAGAAGAAGATTATGGAATGAGAAATTAGAAAAGGATTAGAGGTTAAAAGGAAAGATTGAAAGAAGTTGGAAGAATAGGGAAAATACTAGAATAGAAAAAGGGAAAAATCGAGTTAGAGGGCGAAACGGAGTTCGGAGTATCCGATTGAGTTGAAACTTGGCGTGGGGCATGAATACGTGATTTAGATTTTGCGGGTAGGCTTCCGGGTGGAATTCGGGGTTGTAGGACGCCCGTATCGCGCCGTATCGGTGCGTATCTTGAAATATTCAAGATTTTGACAACGGGCCGTATCGTGGACCGAATGTCCACGATACCTAGGTATTTTGGTTGATATTATATGTATAGGCTAGTATCATACTACTCTAGGGAGATCGGATCAAAATATCAAGCGTAGGTAGGCTAACTGGATAGTTGCCGAAGCTAGAATTTTACCCTTTTTAAGGGTAAAATAGGATATTGGCCTACGGCCAAGATATGAGTTTCGAAGTCCAAGATGGACTTGGATATGGGTTGTAGAGGTTGGTAATAGTTAGAAATAGTCGCCTAGACCTAGTCTTGGCCCCGGTTGACCACGGTTGACTTTTTGGACCAAAAGTCAACTATGGGTCAACACTTTACCCAAATTAGTTCCGATTTCCATTAGACTTGTGTAGTTGACCAAAAGTCAACTATTAGTCACCATTGACCTAGGGTTGACCATGGTTGACCTAGAGTTGACCAGAGTTGACCAGTTGACCAAAAGTCAACTGTAGGCCAACTCTTGATCCCGTTTGACTTTCTTCGACTTGTTTTGACCCGTGATGACTGGTATGACCTAGGATTGACTTGGTTAGGCTTAGATTGACTTGATATAACTTGATTTGACCTAGATTGACTTGACAGGACTTAGTGTGACTCAGTGAGACCTAGTTTGACCTAGATTGCATATCATTCATTGTAAATCATTCCTAAACTTGTTTAAACCTAAATTAACTTACAGTATCTCATATTTAGGTCTTCTGATACCGCTCTGAGCATTGATATACCATACAGCTCAGGACAGCAGGCGAGTACATTCACTGATAGTTTTCATTGTCTTGATATCTGCTATATCCGATTCAGTCGTAGTGTCTTACTTGATTTTTAGTCACGATAGCTCACGGACTAGTACACATTGGATCATGACATGAGATGTTGTTCCTGGATTTCTGGGTATATGGGTACACTCCCTGTCTTGTTCCCTGTACTTGTATAGACACCGATTTCTAAGAGGATTTGCTACCCTCTTACGAAATCACGTGCCATGACGTGTCATGTCCATATCCATTGTACTATTCGGGGATGGGGAATTATTAGGGGCTATGTGATCCAAGCCACCCTGTCACTATTCATGTGCTCGCGCCACTCTTCCCTCACGAAGAGTGTAGCGAGATCCCTTGCCTTGTGCTCGTTATCCAGGTTGGCCGACATGTCTCTCCGTTGAGGTCACCGCGGATTGCCGGGCCAAGTGGATAGCCTGTCCTGTCACTTATCCCAAGCCGATCACATATCGCTCTAATAATTTAAATCACATTTTATATTTACTTTGTCTTATCGTATATCCTGTTCTGTTCTACATTCAGTATTTTCTCACCATGCCATGATATACAGTTACTCACATGCTCTACTTGCCTTTACATTGTACCTTGATTGGAGACTAAGTTCTGCTCGGGAGAAGAGTTACAACTCCGGTCCTTGTTTGGTTTAAGGGTTGTAACTCGACTTCCGAACGGTTTCCAAGTCTTCATATATCTTTGTCTTGTAGTTCATTATACTGTCTCTTATAGAATTTGTCAATTCACATGGAACTGCTGTTAGTGTTTGTACTTGCTCATTTTCCTGACAGGATACCGTTATGATATATTACAGATGATTCTGATGCGGACTGCTCGACCTATTATGGGCTCGAGTCAGATGGTGTAGCCTTAGATCGTGGCCTTATAGTGGAGCCACTAGATTTTGTACTTCCAGAGTAGTGTAGGTTAGCTAGGTTTGACTGGACTGCGATCCAGCTAGCTTATCAGACTGTAGTTCTATATTCTATTTTGATACTCTGTGATGTATATATCTGGGCTTATTTTGGACTCTGTACTTGTTTACTCTTTCATCTATCATATGTCTTTCTTCTGAGCTATCTACCTTAGTTTTATTCTGTGATTGAGACTGTATTGCTATGTCACCTCCATTCGGAGAGTATATACTGTACAGGTACATTTTAACTGTTAGTCGTAGGTATTTACAGACGTTATATACAGCGTTCTACCGCCAATTCTGCGGCGTAGGCTGGACGTACCCACGTGCTCGTGCCTCTCATAAGGGTGCGGGTCGTGACACCCTCTGCCCGTCTCAAGTACACCAGCTTCTAGCCTTATTGCAATTTCTGAAACTTGAGCAGAATGTAACTCATTATGACGCTTAGAAGAAGTAGTGATAAGATTGACAATGGTGTTCAACATTGAAAAAAATAACCAAATATCTTGGACATCGTTACAAGCAGCAACCAATGCTAACTGCAGTCGATGGGCAAAACAATGCACATAGTATGCATATGGACAATCTCGAAGAAATAGAGCCTGTAACCCTTTCCATGCACCACGCATATTGCTAGCACCATCGTACCCTTGACCTCTCATATTGGCAGTATCAAGATTGTAATGAGCAAGAGCATTGTCAATCTCGGTTTTCAGTGTCAATGCGGTGGTGTCTGCAACACCTACAATCCAAAAAAATCGCTCTCGTAGAAACCCTCCATCATCCACAAATCTCAATATTATAGCCATCTTCTCTTCATGAGCTTCATCTTGTGCTTCATCAACAAGAATGCAAAATTTATGATTCCCGATGTGCTCACGAATCTTCTTCTTCACTCTATTTGCAAGAATGTGCAAAATCTCCTTTTGAATTGATGATGCGATATACTTGGCATTTCCTGGAGCATTTTCTAAAATAACTTCCTTGACTTTCTTATCCCAATATGATGCATACTTTATCAATTGGATAAAATTGCCTCGATTTACCGAAAGTAACGACTCATCATGGCCTCTAAATGCACATGCTTGATATGCAAGCCATCGAATAGCTTGAATCGTTGCCTCGAGTCGCAACCTATTCTTCAACACCACTTCTTTAGATTGTGCATCCAAGAAGTTACGAATATGTAAAGACGGTCTCGCTAAATTCTCTTGAGATGCTACAGCACAAAAATGTGGTGAACGAGGACCTCCTACATGATGCAAAAATGCACATCTTTGGCCATCATTAATTCTCTTCCAGTTTTTAAATCCATCAACTGTAAATGCAGGATGCATAGGTGGATGTGTCTCAAAAAGAAAGCATGGAAAGCAAAATGCTTTATCCTTTGATGGAGAATACTCTAGCCATGGAAATTTCTTGAACCAAGAAGCTTGAAACCGACGGTTTTGATCTCCCGATGACTGAGAGGCTGGATATTCTGGGAGAATGATTTGATATGGCCCAGCTTTGATGTAAGCCCGTCGAATATCAACACGTTGATTAATATTATATTGACATATAGGATGACGCATTCCGGGATCACGTTCAAAGCAAGTACGATCAAAGTTCAATGGCTCGAATCTTTGAATTGTTGTAGAAGGAGGTTGCCCTTCAGCTTTGATGTAAGCCCTTCAACTTCTTGATAATGAGTATCTGGCAAACTCATCAAAGTTCAATGGCTCTGAAGTGCCTCTGGGGCATCCTGCTTGGATGCACCTGACATGTAAACACCCATGCAAGCATCGTACTTACCACAGGACATAATATGCTCAGACTCATGACGGTGCACCACGATCTCAGAATATCAATCACATTTACTCAATTGTTAGAAATCTGGCACAAACTCAATAGAATAAACATAAATCACATATGTGAATCAAAACAAGAGGTGTGAACACAAGCCTAAATCTGTTTCAGTCGCACGAAGATTCAAAATAACAAGTACATCAAAACAAGATTCACAGTATCAGTTCCAGTATCAGTTTTTGAGCCTTCCAGTGAATATTAGTTCCACCACTTTCGAGGTTTCAATTTCGTGGGTTTCAAGAGGTTTTATGTAGTTTTGAATCGCACGTTTTGGTAGTTTTGACGGTTTCACTTACCTACTTTGGGTGATACTTTAAATCTTGCCTCAAGCCAGAATAATATCTCCTTATATAGCTTTCCTGATACATGCCCAACTAGGAAAGAAATCATAAGAAAATGCACACCAACAGGATGAAACTCGAAATATATCAATAGCAATTTGTGGCCGAACTGGACAACTATACAATTGACAGTCAGGTGCTCAAACCCTCCATCCTGCACCAATTTGTATCGGTACCATAGATGTTGACTGGACATTCAACTGGGGACAGATGTCATCTACACGCTAGCAAGGGTGGATCCTGGAGCTTTAGTATCTTGCAAGGACACGGATTCGACACAACACATTTCAGACACGGTGACACGGATTCAGCACCTATTTGGGTGTCCTAGTATATTTTTGGGATTGTCTATAATATTTCGGAGTGCCTATGGCGTGTCTGTTACGTTTGTCCAACACGAAAAGGACACGACATAATTTTGGAGTGTCCCTGCTTCTTAGAGCTTTAGTTAAAGGGTTTTTATAATATTAGACTATAACAAAAAAATAGAATATAAGAAAACATTAACAATTATATAATGAGTACATTGAACTTAAAATGACAATATATAAATCAAAATCAAGTTAAATAACAAAGCACTAAATATACATGGAAGATAATTTACAAATAGTTAGATACAAATTAATATCTTTCAACTTGTATTATACTAATGAACAAGTAATGAAACAACCTACATGATCATAAATAATGAATTATCATAATTTATTTCATAGCCCACCTCATTTGAGGGCTACACAATTCGCTAAGAGAGGGAAAACGACTAAGATATGGGGGAGAAAGAGACAAAATTAATTAGTCGAGATGAAGCACCATTTATGTAAGACAAAGAGAAGGGGAATATAGGGAGAAAGAAGGGATAGAGGCCTGAAACTAGTAGAGAAAGAGAAGAAAAAAGGGGAGCAGAGAGAGAGAGAGAGAGAGAGAGAGAGAGAGGAGTTCATGAGAGAGAAAGAGGAGAGGGGGCATTGTAGAGGTCGAGCGATGGCAACCAGGAGGTGGGCTTGGAAGAAGACATCCTTTGAAGAATGCGTAATAACTCACTGGTCTAGCTCCATGGCACTGAAAATGTCTCTATGCTCAAGTGATTCATCGAAGCGACGAGAGATAGGAGAGTGGGGCTTAGAGAGAGTGAGCATTATAGACAGGGAAAAATAAAATAAAAGAGGCTTTGTTGTTTGCAAGAGAGAAACGAAAGGGAGGCATATGAGAGAGAGAAGATTGCCGAAAGGTGAGTTCTAGACTGAGTGCAGATTGCCAATGCTGAAAAGTGAGAGGGAAGAACAAATTTCAGATGTACAGTACCAATGTTGATTTTTATAAAATTCTGCAATTATGTACCTATAAATGTCTGCTGCAGTCCTTTCCCATATGATCTTACTCCAGACCAATAGGTGAGTTACAGACTGAGTGCAGATTACCGCAAGGCATTTTTATGTACCACTGCGTTTAAACCTCACAAGAAAATCATCCCATTATGAAGCTCTCTAACAGTGGATTTTCAGAGAAAAGTTACTTTGGTGTTTAAAAAATTATGCTGTACAAGGACAACAACATAGAAGAGACCAAATTCTCACTCAATAATTTCATCACACGCGTAAGGTTGCTTTAGTAACCAATTAGACATCATTATTAACTCAAGATGCTTTCACAGAACTAATTTTGTTAAATCCTCTATTCAATATAATTTTCAGTCAAACCAGAGAACATAAGCTTTTTTTCCTCATTTTATATACCTCATACCACTATAGAATAAGAAAGATAAGAGTTCAGATCCATTATGTGTGGCTCATAATGCAAATTTAGGTATTGGTAAACGTCAATCAGCCCAAACCATCTCAAATGGAGCCAGGTTCTGGCTGAGCATAGATACTTGATGTGTAAAACTGGACATATGACGGAACGGAATTGAGCCAAAGTGATAATGGCCTATGATTATCAAAACAAATGGTTTAAGATATAGGTAAAGTGTTTGGTAAAAAATAATTTCATGTCAGGTTCAAACTTACTTCCATACTGAACATAAGTACTCAAGCAATACCTAACAATAATGATGATGATGATGATGTAAGAGTTCCCCTAAAATTCAAGCTGGAGGAGGGGGTAGAGTCTCCATCCTGCAGAAAATTTTACTAATTAGATAAGAACTCTATGCTTGTATGCAACAAAGTTTTGGCTGTTCCATGCCAATGTGACTGGATTCTCTACCACCAGATATTGCATCCCAGATCCCCTAACCCCATATAACATTCTCTCTTGATACGATCATCACAAGTGAAAACCCCATCTTAATATCTTGTTAATTTAAGTTGGAAAGTTTGGAAAATTCATTCCAACCAATAATGTTTGAATTATCGGTGTTATATATACAACCTGTCCTTCAACGAACCGTGACACCAAAAAGCATTATCTGTTAAGCCTACCCTCTTATACCACGCAGCAGGAAAGTAGTGTACCATGTACCAGTACCGCATGCCTGTCATACTAGTCCAGGGTTTATATTGCTCTTGCAATCTCAAGTGGGTTTTAGTTGATAATTTTCAGTCTCGCCCTTTGGTCAGGTGGTTCTAGGAATACGTAATCTTGTTGGTTATAATGGAACGATTGATCGAACCCTTATCATGGGTTTTTTCCTCTCCACATTGGGAAGGTTTTCCATTTACATCTTAATGACTGTTGTAACTTTGCGTACTTGGCCATATATGACAACATTATGTGTGAAGCAGTTGGGATTGAGTTTACCAGTCCAACATAAACCTCATGCAAGCAAGGAGCACCCTCTCGAAGTTCACTAGACTAGAAAAGATTCTAAATAAGGTAGAAAGATAAAGTTTGCTACAGATAACCAAATTCTTCACAGTGCATTCATGTTACTGTAACAAGCCGAAGAGCAATAGGAGTGACATATATCTCTTCTGCCTTCCTTTTTGCGTCATTGCTATTTACAGTTATCAATTTGACAACATATTTAAGAATGTGAAGTTTTTAAACTCAATATTTCTATTTTTCGAATAGTTGACCGAACTTTTTAACGTATTTTATTTGCACTGAACCGATTTATACTCGTACTTTTGCCGTCCCGAATTTTTTCCCATTTCCCGAATTGCTAACGAGGCTCTAATCAAATGAAGATTGCTGCTGGTCGCACAGTTCAAACCTAGTGGCGCACTGCGTTCCTGTTTCCACTCTAAATCAAGGATCAACTCATTCGGCCCCAACCAACATCCATCAGCAAAAAAAAAAAAAAGTTTTTTTTTTCTTTTTCAGTACACTGAACTTCTATGTAACTATCTACTTGTAAAGAAACATAAAATAATCAGCAACAGATCACAAGAATTCACCTTTTTTTCGACGACGCGGCGGAGGCGGCGGACGCCTCGTCGTCGAGCTTGGCTGCGATATCGGCATCGGCGTAGCGCTGGTCGGCTGGGGTTTCCTGCAGCACGAGGAGGCGGAGCTGGACCCCCCTCGCTGGCGGCGGAGCAGAGCCTAACGAAGAAAACTTGTTGGTCTGGACGTGGCCCGTTGGTGCCGGAGCCCCTCGTTGTATCGGGAACGAGAGTAACCCTAACCCTAACCCTAACCCTAACCCTAACCCTAGAGAATAGAGAAAGAGAATGGCAAAATATGATTAAAAGACGGTTAAGATGGACGATAACAACAACATCAGAGTGGCGCAGCGGAAGCGTGGTGGGCCCATAACCCACAGGTCCCAGGATCGAAACCTGGCTCTGATATTTGAATTTTTTGCATTCTAAATTTACATATCAAGGTTTTTTTTAGTAGTAAGAGCCTACCTGGCTCTGGTATTTGTTTTTTTGCAATATTTTAGCCATCTAATTTTTACATAGTCAAGTTTTTTTAGCTCTAGAAGCATGTATAGAACAAAAAAAAATGTACATGTCAAGTTTTTTTTATCATTTTTTCCAATCTAATTTTACATATCAAGTTTTTTAGTACTATGAGCATACCTGGCTCTGATATTTGTTTTTTTTCCCAATTTTTTTAGCCAATCTAATTTTTACATAATCAAGTTATTTTTAGTACTAGGAGCATGTATAGAACCAAAAAAAAGCCCTTTTTACTTTTACTTCATCAAATGGACAGAACAATACTTATAGGCATAGTTTGCAATATTGACCGATACCGATACGACCGATATCGATACGGTTTGACATGTCCCGATCCAATACTGGCCGATATTAATAATTGACCTATACCTATATTTGGGATATCTTTTCCATTCTATTTGACAAAAAAATTGAACAAAAAAGACCAGTTAGTAAGGGTGTAAAGGCATAGTAAAGTTGTAAAATTATGTAAAAGAAGAAAACTTATCTATCGCAGATAATCAATTGGCACGTGTGACTATTATTTCATTCAATTTCAAAACTGCTAAAAGACAAAAATACTTAAAATTTTGCCTAAATTTATAAAATATTTTTTTAAATTTTTTTAGTAAATTTTTAATAATTATTTGTTTTCCGATACGAAAAAATCCGATATTCCGATCCGATATTGTTGATACCGTCAATTTTGATACTCGTAGGAAGGATTCGATACAGATTCCAACACTGATACTACGAACCTTGATTATAGGAAGGGTGAATAAACATGTATAGAACAAAAAATTGCACTTGTTAGTTTTACTTCATCATGTGAACATCAACAGCTTATAGAACAATATTACAGGAAGGGTGAATATAAGCAACTTATTGGAAGGGTGAACATATATCCCTGCAAGGCTGGAAACTATAGGAACAGACTACATAGGAAGAGTGAACATCAACAACTTCCCCTCAAAAAATCGATTTAGTAGAAAAGAGACTCTTTTATGTATTTATTTCATTTTTTTTTTGAAGATTTTATGTTAATGCAACTTTACTTGGTCTCGAATATATTTGACTCCAAAAGTAAGGCTTGGTATATGTTTATGTTTAGATTGGACTTAACCCTCAAAAAATCGGTTGTGTCGCATCCTGTCAGACACATTGGATACATCAGGCACTTTCAAAATACACTAGGACACACCGAAATGTGTGTGTATTGTGTCATAAAGTACTTGTGCCTTGCAACATAGTTCGTGTTCGACCCCTGTTTCTCTTACACCTCTTTGATCGTTTATCCGAGTTCCGATGCTTCATTAATTTCTTAGATACGTCTGCTGACAGATTAAAATTGTATACAAGCGATAGTAGCTTAGAACCCTTGCATATATTTTCTTTGATATAATTTAACCATCCTCACAAGCAATGTGTTGTTTGTGATCATCAATCATCATAATCCAAACCATTTTCTTTTTCCAGTAAGATGTGATCTGCTATGGAGCTTATTTCCGATATGAGAGGTCTCCACAAGAACGTTTACACATTCAACACGCGGATGTCAACTCAAGTTAATTTGTGTAGAAAATGAACGTGACCAGAACGTTCACAACAACATCAGAGTATCAGACACTGCGGCAGCAGTATCAGACAACGTGACCAGAACGTTCACAACAACATCAGAGTGGCGCAGCGGAAGCGTGGTGGGCCCATAACCCACAGGTCCCAGGATCGAAACCTGGCTCTGATATTTGAACGTATATCAAACCTTTTTTTACTACTAAGAGTCTGCCTGGCTCTGGTATTTGTTTTTTTTTTCCAATTTTTTAACCATCTAATTTTTACATAATCAAGTTTTTCTAGTACTATGAGCATACCTGGCTCTGATATTTGTTTTTTTCCCAATTTTTAGCAAATCTAATTTCTACATAATCAAGTTTTTTTCAGTACTAGGAGCATGTATAGAACAAAAAAAATTGTCCTTGTTACTTTTACTTCATCGAGTGGAAGAACAATGTTATAGGCATAGTTTGCAATATTGATCGATACCGATACGATCAATGTCCCGATCCAATATTGACCGGTACCAATACTTGACCAATACCTATATTTGGGACATTATTTTGGAAAATGTTAAGTTTACTACCAAATATTTAAAACTTTCTTGCAACCCACACCCACCATCATGCTAACATGGTCCGACCCGCGGGTCCCACTCGGTCCCCCATCTCCCCTAATCAGCGGCAGATGGTTGTAAAACTTACAACCAAATTGGTTGTAAGCATAGCATTTCCCCATTATTTTCAGTCGATTCGGCAAAAAAATTGAACAAAAAAGACTAATTCGTAAGGGTGTAAAAGCATACTAAGGTTGCAAAATCATGTAAAAGAAGAAAATTTATCTATCGCAGGTAAACCAATTGGCACAGTGACTATTATTTTCTTCAATTTCAAAACTACTAAAAGACATAAGTACTTAAAATTTTGCCTAAATGATATGTTGATACCGTCAATTCCGATACTAATAGGAAGTATTCGATACAGATTCCAATATTGATACTGCGAACCTTGATTATAGGAAGGGTGAATATACATGTATAGAACAAAACAAAACAAAATGCACTTGTTAGTTTTACTTCGTCATGTAAACATCAACAACTTATAGAACAATATTATAGGAAGGGTGAATATAACCAACTTATTGGAAGGGTGAACATATATCCCTGCAAGGCTGGAAACTATAGGAACAGACTATATAGGAAGGGTGAACATCAACAACTTCCCCACCACCCTCTCCTATGAGTCAAGGTTAAATCTATACCCACTAGCTCCCATTTAGTAGAAAAGAGTCTTTTATGTATTTCTTTCAATATATATATTTTTAAGATTTTATGTTAATGCAACTTTACTTGGTCTCGAATACATTTGACTCCAAAAGTAAGACTTGGTAAACGTTTATGTTTAGAATGGACTTAACCCTCAAAAAATCGGTTCCTCGTGTCGCATCGTGTCAGACACATTGGATACATCAGGCACTTCCAAAATACACTAGGATACACCGAAATGTGTGTGTGTGTTGTGTCATAAGGTACTTGTGCCATGCAACAATAGTTCGTGTTCGACGCCTGTTTCTCTTACACCTATTTGATCATTTATCCGAGTTCCGATGCTTCATTAAAGTAAAGAATTAAATTGTTTGTGTCATGAAGTTCAAGTCCATGCCTCCAAGGAGTAGCCCTCCAAACTTTTCGAGATCTAGGAGTGTAGAAAACGTCTCGGTTTGTATTATGTATTAAGGCCATTAGGGATGTAAGGGGACCAAAGGTTGAAAGCTCTACGTCATCCAAGAACATTTTCCTCCATATCCGCCTCCAACTCCAACTCGGTGGAGAAATATTGGCTCCACCTCCGTTAGACAATTCAAGTAACCGCCTCTGCCACCGATAGTTTTCCTATTGCAAAGTACTGCAGGTAATGATATCTCAATGTATGTTTGTAACATACCTTATCGTTTTGTTCTACTGTTTTATCCTTTGGATTTGGGGGATTTTGTTATTTCCTTATGTAGAGCATAATAGTTGTGTATTTTATTGATTGGCTACTCCACTACTTATAGGGAGTCTAGCTCCTCTTCATATTACATTTTCCAATGTGGGACTAAATCCCTTATTAGTTCTCAACACTCCCCCTCAAGATGGGCGATAAATATTAATCATTCCCATCTTGTTACATAGCTTCGACAGACTTAATGAACTAAGACCCTTAATCAGACAGTCTACCACTTGTTCTTCTGAGCGAACATGATCAATCTTCAGTATCCCTTGTTCCAGCTTCTCTTTGATGAAGAATCGATCGATCTCGATGTGCTTCATTATGTCGTGCTGAACTGGATTGTTAGCTATACTTATTGCAGCTTGACTATCGCTCAGAAGACGTAATGGTGCTCCCTTGTCCAGCTTCAACTCTGTCAGCAACGCTTTCACCCACAGCAACTCCGACACTCCTAAAGCCATTGCTCTGTATTCTGCTTCAGCTGTAGACCGTGCTACCACAGACTGTTTCTTGCTTCTCCATGAGACCAAGTTTCCTCCTACAAAGACACAACATCCCGTAGTAGACCTTCTATCGTCTATGTAGCTCGTCCAGTCTGCATCGCAGTATCCCTCAACTTCTATACATCCATTCTTCTTGAACCATAGCCCTTTCTCCGGCGTCCCTTTCAGATATCTCAAGATCTGAAACACTGCATCCATATGACCCGTTCTTGGATCATGCATGTAGCGACTTACTACACTCACCGCAAATGAGATATCAGGACGAGTGTGTTCCAGATAAATCAATCTCCCTACAAGTCGTTGATATCTTCCACGATCAACTGGCTCTCCTGTTTCTGCTCCTAACTTACACTTCTGGTCAATTGGAGTGACTGCTGCTTTGCATCCCAGCATCCATGTCTCCTTTAGCAGATCTAGTGCATATTTTCTCTGTGAGAGAACAATTTCTTGTTCGCCTTCACACACCTCGATACCTAGAAAGTACCTCATCGCTCCTAAATCCTTCACCTCAAACTCTTTCGCGAGTTTTGACTTCAGCTTAGCGATCTCGACTTCATCATTACATGTGATTACTATATCATCCACGTATACAGCAAGTATAGTGATGTGGCCTCTTGCATGCTGAAGAAAGATCGTATGATCTGTATTTGCTTGATGGTATCCCATGCCTGTAACAGCCTTTCTAAATCTGTCAAACCAGGCTCGAGGAGATTGCTTGAGTCCATATAGCGACTTCTTCAGTTTGCACACTTTTCCATATGATGTCCCTCCGTCTGATTCTGTAGCGTAGCACCCTGGCGGGAGTTCCATGTACACTTCTTCTTGTAGGTCCCCATGGAGAAAGACATTCTTCACATCTAACTGGTATAGCTTCCACCCATAGTTTGCTGCAATGGAGACCAGAGTTCTTACGGTGCTCATTTTCGCTACTGGAGCAAACGTCTCATCATAGTCGATGCCATATGATTGTGTATATCCTTTTGCAACCAACCTTGCCTTGTATCGTTCCACTTTTCCTTCTGACGTCTCCTTTACTGTGTACACCCATTTGCATCCCACAGTTTTCTTCCCTTTGGGTAGTAGAACCAACTCCCACATCTTATTTTTCTCCAGTGCCCCAAGTACTTCCATCATTGCAGCTTTTCACCTTGGATCTTTCTTTGCTTCCTGCCAACTTTTGGGCAACGAAGTATAGTCTAATGATGCAATGAAGGCTCGTTAATTCGAAGAAATGTTAGAATAACACAGATAGTTGGCAATATCATGTTCATAATCATCAAAACGACTAGGAGCCTTATCCGCATTGATGCGAGAAGATCTCCTTAAGGGAGCAATAGGTGGTGGAGAGATCATACCATCAGAGTCAGAGAGATCCGCATCAGAATCAGATTGATTCAGTGCGGGGGCAACATCTTCAAGAGATGGAGCATGAGTAGACGAGGGACTTGGTACAGTAGGCATGGGACACGGTACAGGCACAGTACTGGACTTCTGTTGTCTCCTTCTGTAGACTTGAAGCTCCTTTTCCATTGTCTGTTGCTCCCCCTGTTTAACATATGTATCTTCTTCATCTTCTGTATCGGATTCACTGCTTTCTCCCCTTTTCGTCCAGTTTTCCTCTCCCCCTTTCGTCCAGTTTTCTACGATCGGGCATGGGACCGATCCGACCACCACAGATGGGCTTATTTTTTCCTCCTTCACATCTAACACCCTCTGTGTTAGGTGTGTCACCAAACGCGCTGAACCGTTATCTGAACCATAATATGGTTCCAGTTCTCTGAATGTAACGTCCATGCTTACAAACAGCTTCCGTTCAACGGGGCTCCAACATGCGTATCCCTTCTGAGTTGTCGTGTACCCGACAAAAATACATCTAACCGCTCTAGGATCCAGTTTACCAACTCCTGACCAATTATCTTGGACAAAACATACACACCCAAATACTTTCGGTGGAACAGTGTACGTGGCTGCACCAGTAAGCATCTCCAACGGTGTCTTCCAGTCCAATACCTGAGATGGCATTCTATTGATGAGATAAGAGGCCGTTAACACCGCCTGCCCCTATAAGTGTTTTGGGACATTCATAGCCAGCATCATCGTCCGTGCGACCTCCATCAGGTATCTGTTCTTCCGTTCGGCCACACCATTTTGTGCCAATGTATAGGCGCATGAAGTTTGGTGTAGTATTCCATGAGTGGATAAATACTCAGCAACCGTCTTATTTGTATACTCCGTCCCATTGTCAGACCGTAAGCACTTAATATTAGTGCCATATTGTGTTTTTATCCGGCGATGAAAGTCTCGAAACGCCTCAAAGGCGTCACTTTTATTCTTCATAAGGTAGATCCATGTCATGCGAGTATAACAATCAATAAAAGTGACGAACTATCGAAAACCGTTAATACCGGTTGTAGGATAAGGGCCCCATACGTCTGAATGTATCATATCAAATGCAGCTGAACTTCTACTTCATGAACTCACATACGTGCTTCTGGTATGTTTACCCAACTCACATGCATTACAAAATAACTTCTCTTTATCAGCCCTTTTGTATAAGGATGGATACATTCGATTAAGAATTTTAAAAAAAGAATGACCAACACGCTGGTGGTGGAGGAGCAATTCGTCTTCTACACTGCGCCGTGAATCTGCCGGCGGCGTGTCTGCTACCAGAGATGCCAATGCTTTGTCCAGTCCAGTCCAGTCCAAGTACCACAGTCCCTTATGCCATGTGCCAGTCCCAAGTCGTCGTCCTGTCCCCTTCTCCTGAAAAGTCACCATAGGAATGTCAAAGGAGACAGTACAGTTAAGTTCAAGAATAATGACACTAATAAAAAGAAAATTTACAGGAAAAGACGGAGCATGTAAGACATTGGTGAGAGTGAGAGAGGGGGTGCATGCGACAGTGCCTTTATCCATGACAGGGCTGGAGTTACCATCAGCAGTCTGAATGCTCTCCGGCATCGGTAGGTGAGTATAGTCCTGGAACTCACCGCGGGACCCCGTGACATGGCGAGATGCCTCAGAGTTCATAATCCAACCTGGTTGGTGGACAGCTTCTGCAAGAGCACGCGCAGGAATACCTGTGCTGGTTTGGGCAAAGCAAGTGATGTGATCCTCCGAGGGAGATGATGCCCCATGACCGCCGTCCGAACCCAGCTTCGTGCTGCGTAACCTCGCGAGAAACTCCTTCTCAAGAGGGGTTAACTCAGCCAGGTGATTGTCTCCCCCTTCCTCCGCCAGATTAGCTTTGTGTCCTCCAGAATAATTTCTCTTTCTACCAGCATAACCGCCTCTACCATCTCGACGTCCTCCGCGGCCCCGTCCACGATCACCCGACTGACTTTGCAGGAGTTTTGGACAAAATCTGATGTAATGCCCTGAGTCACCACAGTTGTGGCAAACACCGGCCACAGAGGGAGGCTGATTGAAGACGACAAGGGCAGTTTGTCAACAGCGGCCTGCTCTCCCTGAAATAGCCCTTGTTGGACATCAACTTCAATCGAGCCTCTTCCTGTGCCATGACAGCTATGGCTTCTTCTAAGGTTGGAAGCATGGGCTGTACTAGGAGTATATTCCTTCTATGCTCAAACATAGGGTTAAGACCCTTCAAGAACTTCATTATCCGTTGTCGTAAAATATAATCCAAGAACTTTTGGAAATGTTTCGCAAATGTCGGTTCAACTTGTGCATCGTCCATCCCAAGAGGATCATAGTGATCCAGATCAGACCAGTACTTCTTCAACAGTGCTGCATACTCAGAGATGGTACGGTCGTCCTGGGCTACCCTATCAAGTTCATCCTGCAGTTGGAAGACCCGCATAGGATTGCCGGAGCCTGAGTACATATCCTTCAAAGTTCGCCATATGTCAGCGGCAGCCTCCATCGCCTCTACATTGCCCGACACTTGGTCGGTCAAGGAGGCAGTCAACCATCCAGCCACAATATTGTTGACAATGTCTCAAATAGCAAACTCCATTGAGGAGGGATCATCTGGCGCCTTGGTTTGGCCATTGACGTAGTCAACCAAGCCTCGTCCCTTCAGCGTCCGCAATGCCTGTCGTGACCATTTCAAGTAGTTGGATGTTCCTTCCAACTTCGTCTCCAGCTTGTCCAGCTTCCCCATTTTGTAGGGTGATGGATCCACATCAGTATGGATCACACGTGGGGATGCCTCGGTTAATCTTTTAGATAAAATATCATCAATCAAGGCCTTCATCTCTTCTGCTGTCAGTTTACCACTGATCGAATCCATGATGTCTTCAACTGTGAATCGTCGTCGTCATCGTCTTCGGCGGCTTCGTCGTCGTCGTCGTCTTCATCGTCGTCATCTTTATGTAAAGTCTGCAACAGAGACCTTACGAATGCGCTGATAACGTGGCCAACACCGGTGCGCACATGTAGACCCTAATTTGTAGATCGAGAACGGAAAACAAATAAAGCATTTGTAATTCCGGAGGACGTAATCTAGGAACAGAAGGTACAAATAAAATATTTGACAGCCATCCGTCTTCGAATAACCGCCCACATAATCTCTCTCTCAAATTAGGGTTTTTTTTTAATTTTTTTTGCTGTAAAAAAGGAGGGGGGTCAGCAGTAGATTGGATCAGAAGAGGGGGGGCGTCGGGTGGGGGGGCAGCAGCAGGGCGGCAGCAGGGGGGGCGTCGGGGGGCAGGGGGCGTCAGGTGGGGGGGCAGCAGCAGGGTGGCAGCAGGGGGGGCGTCGGGGGACAGGGGGGCGTTGGCAGGGCAGGGGGGGCGTCGGCAGGGCAGGGGGGGTTCGTCGGCGGGGGGGGGGGGGGGTCGGGTTGGGGAAGGATTTTTTTTTGTGGTTATGGCTCTGATACCATGTAGAGAATAATAGTTGTGTATTTTATTGATTGGCTACTCCACTACTTATAGGGAGTCTAGCTCCTCTTCATATTATATTTTCCAATGTGGGACTAAATTCCTTATTAGTTCTCAACACCTTAACATGTTCAGTTCTGGGTTTACCTTTCTGCAGAACTTTTACATACCTCCAATATTTCTGAAGTAGATGGTTTGATTGTAATGTTCATAATAACCACAGTTAAAGTTACCAATGTTTCTTTCCCTGCATCTAAAGAAGATATCAGAGAAATTATTTTCGTTCCCTGAAGATATTGTTTTCTGTGAAATCCAGAGGTCATTCTTGGTCACTCTCATTCTGCATGTTTACTGTTGAGAGTAAATAAGGGACTTTAGTCCCACATCGGTTAGATGTAATATGAAGAGGGGTTGGACCCTTTATAAGTAGTAGGCAGTAGCCCTCAATAATATAATCTGAAAAATTAGACTAATTTCTACATGGTATCAGAGCCATAACTCTCTCTCTCTCTCTCTCTCCACAAAAAAAAATTTAGCCGAATCTCCCCCCGGAGCAGCCCCCTAACCCTAGCTCTAGCAGCCCCATCCAAACCCTAACCCTAAACCTAGCCGTAAAAAAAAAAAAACAGATTTCCTTCTCTTTAGAAGATCTCTGTAGTTGCCTCGAGAATCAGTACCTTCTTTTTAGAAGCTCTACTACGAATACGAAATCTCTTTAGATTTTCGTATCTCAGAAACGTTGTCTTTACGATCGTTTCTGCACGGCTGGTATACCTCTGGTTTGTCTCATGCAAGGAGGCACAACTACGTTGGTTATCCTTGAGCCGTCCGAACACGTTATCATGACGCGGTTCTAGTTGGTCGTATAAGCTACGACATATCAGTGAGGGATCTCGTTTTGTTGTTTCCCCCCGATAGCTGACTAAGACGAAGACGACTCACAAGAAGCCGACTAAGGAAACAACAACATCTCACTGATTGCAGTTGAAGAAGTCATGGATTCCATCTATGGGAAGTTGACAGCAGAAGAAATGAAGGCCCTGGTCGAGGATCTCCTGACCAAGAGATTACCGGAGGCAACCCCACGCGTGACCCATACTCATGTGGATCCGTCACCGTACAAAATGGGGAAGTTGGACAAGCTGGAGACGAAGTTGGAAGGCACGACCAACTACTTGAAATGGTCGCGGCAGGCGATGCGAACGCTGAAGAGACGTGGCTTGGTTGGTTATGTAGATGGCCACACCAAGGCCCCTATCGATCACTCCTCGAAGGAGTTTGCTGTATGGGACATTGTCAACAATGTCGTGGCTGGTTGGTTGACAGCCTCTTTGACCGACCAAGTGTCGGGTAACGTTGAAGCAATGGAGGGAGCTGCTGATATCTGGAGAACATTGAAAGACATGTACTCCGGTTCGAGTAACCCCATGCGAGTCTTCCAACTGCAGGATGAGCTCGATCGGGTAATCCAAGACGATCGTACCATCTCTGAGTACGCTGCCTTGTTGAAGAAGTACTGGTCTGATCTTGATCATTATGATCCTCTTGGCATGGAGGATGCTCAGGTTGAACCGGCTTTTGTAAAACATTTCCAGAAATTTCTGGATTATATCTCGCGGCAACGGATGATGAAGTTTTTGAAGGGGCTCAACCCTGCATTTGAGCAACGGAGGAATGTACTTCTCGCACAACCGCAGCTGCCGACATTAGAAGACGCCATAGCTGCCATGGCACAAGAAGAAGCACGGTTGAAGCTGATGCCTACCAAGGGTATCTCCCAGGGGGAGCAGGCCGGAGTTGACACATCTGCTCTTGCCACTTTCACACAGCCTCCTTCTACGGGAGGCGTTTGCCACAACTGTGGTGACACAGGGCATTACATCCGCTTTTGCCCAAAACCGACACGAAATCCCTCGAATGGTCGGGGCCGTGGTCACGGTGGACGACGAGGTGGTCGAAGCAGCTACAGTGGTGGAAGGGACACTTACTCTGGAGGCAACAAGGCGCATCTGGCGGATGAAGGTGGAGACAATCAGCTGGCGGACTTCACTCCATTTGAGAGAGAAGTTCTCGAGAAGATGCGCGGCTCAAAGCTTGGTTCTGGTGAACGACAAGTCATTCCTGGGGCGCCGTCCACTACAGGAGATTACTGCACTTACTTCTTCCAAACCAGTGCCGGTATACCTCCACGTGCTCTTGCATCTGTCTCTCAGCCAGCTTGGATTATGGACTCTGGGGCATCTTGCCATGTCACGGGATCCCGAGGTGAGTTCCGGGAATACTCTACTCTAACGCCGCCAGAAAGCATTCAGACTGCTGATGGTACCTCCAGGCCTGTTACGGGTAAAGGCACTGTTGATTGCACTCCTTCCATCACTCTATCTAATGTCTTACATACTCCTTCCTTTCCTGTCAATCTTATATCCATTAGCGCCATTATCCTTGATCTAAACTGTATTGTTTCCTTTGATATTCCTAAGATAACTTTTCAGGAGAAGGGAACGGGGAGACGACTAGGCACTGGCACATGGCATAAGGGTCTATGGTACTTGGACAGGAACGGTCTGGATAGAGCACTGGCATCTTTGGTTGCAGCTGCACAACCGGAAGTCCGAAGTCGAAGTGTCGAAGCCGAGCTGCTCCTCCACCATCAGCGTGTAGGATATTCTTCTTTTCCCGTTATTAGTCGACTGTATCCGTCCTTATATCAAAAAGCAAATAAAGAGTTGTTAGTTTGTGATGCTTGTGAGTTGGGGAAACATACCAGAAGCTCCTATGTGAGTTCTGGGCATCGATGTTCTGCTGCTTTTGATATGATTCATTCCGATGTGTGGGGCCCTTGTCCTACAAATGGTGTTAACGGTTATAGATGGTTTGTTACTTTTATTGACTGCTCTACCCGCGTAACGTGGGTCTACCTGCTGAAGAATAAAAGTGATATTTTTGAGGCATTTCAAAGCCTCAATCAACGGGTAAAGACACAGTATAATGCTCGTATTAAGTGTTTCCGGTCGGATAATGGGACGGAATATACCCATAAGAGGTTTGTTGCGTATTTATCCTCTCATGGTATACTGCATCAAACCTCTTGTGCATATACACCGGCTCAAAATGGTGTTGCCGAACGAAAGAATAGGCACCTGCTGGAGGTAGCTCGGACAATGATGCTGGCTATGAATGTCCCTAAATTTTTGTGGGGGCAGGCTGTCTTGACAGCCTCTTATCTCATCAACAGGATGCCCTCTCAATTACTGAACTGGAAGACGCCTTTGGAAATGCTCACGGGGACAACTGCGTACACCGTTCCTCCGAAAGTATTTGGTTGCGTATGCTTCGTCCACGATAACAGGCCTGGCGTTGGTAAGCTGGATCCTCGAGCAGTTAAGTGTGTCTTTGTTGGGTACACCGGGACACAGAAGGGTTACGTATGCTGGAGCCCGGTTGAACGGAAGCTGTTTGTAAGCATGGACGTTACATTCAGAGAGCTGGAACCTTATTATGGTTCGGACGAAGGTTCTGCGTTTGGGAACACGCCTCACACAGCGGGTGTTGGACGTGAGGGGGAGGTAGTACGCCCAAACGTAGTTGTCGGATCGGTACCTTGTCCTGTCGTGACACACTGGAAGAAAGGGGGAGAAAGCATCAATGATACTGATACGGAGGATGACGAAGACAATACGTACATTACGCAGGGGGAGAAGCAGACAAGGGAAAAGGAGCTCAAAGTTTACAGAAGAAGACAACAGAGGTCCAGTACACAGCAGAGGTCCAGTACTGTGCCGTGCCCTGTGCCTATAGTGCCAAGTCCCTCGTCTACTCCTGCCCCGACTCCTGAAGATGTTACTTCCGCACCGGATCGCTCGAATTCGGAAGCGGATCTCTCCGATTCGGATGGTATGCTTTCCCCACCACCCATTGCTCCCTTAAGGAGGTCTTCTCGCATTAATGCGGGAAAGGCTCCTATTCGTTATAAAGATTATGAACATGATATCGCCAACTACCTATCTTATTCTAATATTTCTCCGACTTATCAAACATTCCTCACTTCGTTAGACTCCACTTCTTTACCTAAGAATTGGCAGGAAGCAAAGAAGGACCCAAGATGTAAAGCCGCAATGATGGAAGAACTTGGGGCACTAGAGAAAAATAAGACATGGGAGCTGGTGCCATTACCTGAAGGAAAAAAAGCTGTGGGATGCAAATGGGTTTACACAGTGAAGGAGACACCAGAAGAAAAAGTTGAACGATACAAGGCGAGACTGGTTGCAAAAGGCTATACCCAGGCATATGGTATCGACTATGATGAGACTTTTGCCCCAGTAGCGAAGATGAGTACCGTAAGAACGCTGGTCTCCATTGCAGCAAACTATGGGTGGAAGCTACACCAGTTAGACGTAAAGAACGCATTTCTTCATGGCGACCTACAAGAAAAAGTATACATGGAGACTCCTCCGGGGTGCTACTCTGTGTCAGATTCAGGTGAAGGAACGTCACATGGAAAAGTGTGCAAACTGAAGAAGTCGCTGTACGGGCTGAAGCAATCTCCTCGAGCCTGGTTTGACAGATTCAGAAGGGCTGTCACTGGCATGGGGTACCATCAGACAAAAGGGGTACCATCAGACAAATGCAGATCATACTGTCTTCCTCCAGCTTGCAAGGGGCCACATTATTATACTTGCTGTATATGTAGATGATATAGTAATCACAGGTGACGATGTAGTTGAGATCACTAAGCTGAAGACGAAACTCGCCAAAGAGTTTGAGGTGAAGGACCTGGGAGAGATGAGATACTTTTTGGGTATCGAGGTGTGTGATGGTGAACAAGGAATTATTCTCTCACAAAGGAAATATGCACTAGATCTGCTGAAAGAGACAGGAATGCTGGGATGCCGAGCAGCAGTCACTCCAATTGACCAAAAGTGCAAGATGGGAGCAGAAGCAGGAAAGCCTGTTGATCGCGAAAGGTATCAAAGGCTAGTAGGCAGACTGATTTATCTAGGGCATACTCGCCCTGATATCTCATTTGCAGTAAGTGTTGTAAGCCGCTATATGCATGATCCAAGAACGGATCATATGGATGCAGTATTTCAGATTCTAAGATATCTGAAAGGAACGCCGGGAAAAGGACTGTGGTTCAAGAAGAATGGATGCACAGATGTTGAGGGATACTGCGATGCAGACTGGGCAAGCTGCATAGACGACAGAAGGTCTACCACAGGGTACTGTGTTTTTGTAGGAGGAAACCTGGTTTCATGGAGAAGCAAGAAACAGTCAGTGGTAGCACGGTCGACAGCTGAAGCAGAATACAGAGCAATGGCTCTAGGAGTATCAGAATTGCTATGGGTAAAGGCGCTGCCGACAGAGTTGAAGCTAGACAAGGGGACACCATTGCACCTTCTGAGCGATAGTCAAGCTGCGATAAGTATAGCGAACAATCCGGTTCAGCACGACAGAACGAAGCACATCGAGATCGATCGATTCTTCATCAAGGAAAAGCTGGAACAAGGGATACTGAAGATTGACTATGTTCGCTCAGAAGAACAAGTGGCAGACTGTCTGACTAAGGGTCTTAGTTCATTGAGTCTGTCAAAGCTATGTAACAAGATGGGGATGATTAATATCTATCGCCCATCTTGAGGGGGAGTGTTGAGAGTAAATAAGGGACTTTAGTCCCACATCGGTTAGATGTAATATGAAGATGGGTTGGACCCTCTATAAGTAGTAGGCAGTAGCCCTCAATAATATAATCTGAGAAATTAGACTAATTTCTACATTTGCATTTGTTTGGAAATGGTCCCGACAAAAATGTTTCACATTTACTAGTGAATCTGAGAAGTCCCGGATTGACTCAAAGGGAGCTGATACAGCAGTTATTCTCTCAGTAATTCATATTCTTTTCACTGGAATCTTAATATTAATAACTCTGGAAAAGTGATCTTATATGAATTCTGTCATTGTCTATTGTGTTCTACAAGAACAAAATCATATGAAACCTATACAAGTAATGTTCAGACCTCTTCTTCTTTTTTCCAAGAAATTTTGAATATCCTAGTTCTCAACATCAACCGAACTTTCATACACTTTTCTGCCTCATCTGTTGAGTTCATGAGGTGTGTGCCACATGCATGATTACTTAGTTCATGAGTAATGTTGAGTTCATGAGTGTATACCTATGACAAGAACTATAAATATGATTGAATAATTGCTTTCTTAAAGGAAGTATACATAATGTTCTTTACACCACTTATACACTACATTAATTCCTTGTTTTTACAATGAAGATGAGAACGTGTTGTGTTTGTATTAAGCTATATCCACTCCTTGCTAATCTGTTTCTTGTTTTACTGATACTGTCAGTGAACAGTTTCTTTGGATACCACCATAGAACTCGGGACAAATTGGCTAAGCATCCCATCTGCGCAAAGAATTTGTTCATTTTCAGCCCCATCAAAGTTTTTACTTTACAACAAACATGCGCGTCTTTGGGGCATGCTTGCATGTATTACTTGACGAAAAGTGAGGTTGTCCTTACTATTTCGCGGTAGTATCTCTCTCTTTAACCAGGTAAACCTTCTGGCCATCAGAAATCATATCTACATCGAGTATCCTGCCTCCGTCTTCTGACAATATGAAGGAGCCAGCGCAATTGAGCTGCTCTTTGGAGGTTCTGATAAGATCTTCCATCGTCTTTGGTATCCACAACATTATGCCTTCCTTCTTTTCATCCTCGCTGCCCCATGGATGGAAGGGGAAGACTGTACATTTTTGCGGGTGCATTTTTTCTGGGTCAAAGGAAGGGACAGATCAGACATATAGATTCTAAGAAATTGTCTATGATGAATATTATTATGCCGCTTAATATTAAAGTGGTCTATGATGGATATTGTTATCCTTTTGTGAGAGAGAAATGATTAAGAAAAACTCGTGTCTTTCAAAAACACACACAAGGGAGTACAGGAACAGTTGAAGAAAGTCTGCAGATAATTTACCTTGGATTTCTCGAGAGGACTGTCCAGGGAACTTGGACAGCTCCTCAGACTTAGCGTCTTCCAGTAATCTCAGAACGGATCTGCTTCCACTCTTTCGTACTTCATCTAATGGAGTGTTTCCCCATCTGTAGAACAGAACAAAATTAAATGGCGGGATAGAAAAATTTATCTGACAAAAGTAAGATCAAGCCAAGTAATTTATGCTATACAAAAATATTCAAGTCTGACAAGTCAAGAACTAGACTAGAATTTGATCTCAAATGTGGTTCATAAATTTCAGTTTTGAGTTGGTAACTAATCGTATATTGGTTATAATGAGAGATAAAATGAGAATATATTTATTACGCGCTTAACATAGCGGTAAGACCTTTCTTCAATTACAGATTTCTGAAGCGTGACAAAACTATTGATATATGAACCATATATCCTTTCTTAAGAACCTGTCATCAAGTGACCATTTTCCTTCAGCCATATATTAGAGCTTGTAAAATAGAAGAACTAATCAAAATACAAATCACAAGATCTGTCCATTCTCCTCTTAATGGCTATCTATTATTCAGAGAGAATTATTTAGGGCCAGAGACAGACAGATAAAATGAAGCTTGGAAACCGAGCTGCCTAAGGATGATTTTGAACGACGCAATATCTCAATATCAATTACTTAGGTGTGTTCAGTCCATATGGATTACATTTTAGAACATGATGTTATGTAGATGATATATTTGTCCTATGTACTCTTCTTATAGTTGCTTCAATTTTAATAACCTTTTCTTAAAAAAGTTATTTCGAGATGATTATAAATAAATGTTTCAAAAGCTACAAGTGGTTATGGGACACATATATGTAGAATGATTAATATGTCTAGGCACATAACTGGAGGAAACCATAAACAATAGGTAGGACATCTGAATTAAAAACATCATAACCCTATTTGATGAGGTCTAGTTAGTGATAGTTACAAACCATAAACAATAGGTAGGACATATCTGAATTAAAAACATCATAACCCTATTTGATGAGGTCTTGTAAGTGATAGTTACAAAACTTGATGCTAGAGATGCAACTATCAAATATGTACAAAACTGAGCACTGAATATTTGATGGATCATAATCATTAACATGAATAAGTATCTAGTGTAAAGGCCAGGTACTCATGAAAAAAGAGAGTTTCTTACCTGTCCATGGCAAAAACGCTTGCTCCGGCTTCTAGAAGCATTTTTGCGATCAAGTTTAATCCCTCAGCAGCCGCTATGTGGAGCGGTGTGCGGTGGTCATAATCTTTTGAATTTGGATCAGCCCCAAAAGATAAAACCCTCTTTAGGAAATCTGCATCTCCCTTTGCAACAGCCGAACAAAGCTGACTACCGGCATCACTAAGACCTAACTTTGCTCCATTTTTGAAGAGTAGAGAAGCCACTCGGTCGTGTCCATACTTGATAGCCTCTAATAAAGGCGTGTTCCCAAACTTGTCTGATAATACGTACAAATATGAGAACTGATAAGAGTTTGTCAATCAGAAAGATGTCAGAGGACATTTGTATGCTAAGTTATATTTATTAACATGAAAGGGTCTTTAAAATCCAAGAAAATGTCCAAATATTACCTGAAAGATTGATGTCCACGCCTTCTTGAATCAGAAATAAGGTGATATCCTCGTATCCTTTTGATGCTGCAAGATGCTGAAAGCAAATAAGTAAATTAGACAGCAATTAGTCATTATACTGCATTTTCATGTATGTGTCTTAGAGTGACATTTTTTTTCCAAATCCAAGCCTTCCAAATATATAACTTACACAATTAAAACACTTTTTTGATGCAGTGGCAGAGACATTAACATGAAAATTCTGAATTCGCAGGTTATACTTGAAATTAGAGTTTATTGGAACTTCACATTGGTTAATTTGCAGGTATAATGGTGTGGATAACTATAACCAGTTTGAAAATGTAGATCTCTCTCAAATAAAAAGTCCGTACTTATAGTTTTGAGTAGATTTAGTAGTCCTTTCGATGGGAATGCCACTCCTTTCCGCTCTTTAGATTAGTGGGAGATGAGAATGTAGATAATTCTGTAGAAAATAGGAAGTTTTAACACTACAGGCCTATGTTTAGATTGTGAGTAAAATATGTAGATCCATATTTATTTACGATGTCAAACTAGTCGAGGTAACTTCAATTGTTTACTTTCAGCATTATTTTACTGGAACTCAGTGTAAGAAGGTTAACTAACCGAATCTCTTATCCGCAAATACGTACCAATGGAGAGCGCCCATCATAATCGGTCTTTCTGGGATCTGCTCCAGCTCGAATGAAACCCTTCAATTGATTCAGTTCTCCATGATATGCAGCACTGTTCATTCTCAACGCAAGTTCCGCTTCCTGCTTACTGATATGGAACGTGATATCGGATTCCAGTTGCTTGATTCGACTATTGGATTCATTACCCTGTATTCAACATGATAGGCTATTGTTCAGAATCTGACAGGTCTTTCTGCTCGTACAAATGGTGAATCCTTTTTCAAAATGAGCGGAAAAATTCAGCTCCTAAGGGTTTTGATGCAGAAAAAAAAGACAAAACGGGACCTTGTACTTTTTTGGTTGAAATTGGATAGTCTTTCTCATGAATTTATCTTGAATCAGGATCTTTTGGCTCAACTTCATCCCAGTTTTGCCGAGGGAGCAACCCCTTTCTTACCTTGAATTGGTCGCCTCTCTTGCATTGCCATGGACGAGTGGTTTTGTTGCGGAATCAACAGTCTTTTTTTGAATAATTACCAGTCAAAATATCTTTTAATACGGATACTAGTATGAATGAACAATATTGAAGCCATGCAACAATAATGTGATTTTCATAGAAGCTTCTATCGAAAAATTACCTCTAGAAGGTTACTCAAGACTCTCCGTCCATCCACAAAATATATCTGTAGGATATTTGCAAAAAGTTGTTTATCAATCCGCAAGAGTCTGCACAGTTCGCAAACGCGCACGGTGTAAGGCTGAGGAATGTTGCAAAGGATAGAAATCTCCCCAAATGAACAATTGGGCTCCAGTTGTAAAATAGTCTCTTCCGTTCCATCTTCGCCTATCCCTACACCTTCCTACAAAATAAAAGGCGAGATTAGAGGATAAGTAAAACATAATTTGACAATGAAACATTACTTTAAGTCATATATTCTTTTAAGCATCACCAAGAATGAAAATGTCACATTTTTGACAGGTTTTGAAGCAAACAAGCTCATGACTGCAAAAGTCAAAAATCATGTTTGCAAGAAAGTCAAGAAGTAGAGATCACAAACACTATGGAATGGGGTTAGTTGTGTTAATGGACTAATTAATACAAAATAACCTACCAAAGGTAAACTAAACATACTTAAGACAAGAATGTATTCCCAAACTAGGTAGTCCAAACATTTATAAAGCTAGCCTATGTTGCACCGACACAGATACAACAACGACATAATAAGGACACGATGAAACATACACAATGGCTATTTCGGTCTGTCCTAGTGTATTTGGAGTGTGCATAGTGTGTCTGATACATGTCCGACACGATAGTGCAACAATAACAAAATAAAGAAGAAAGGTTGCAAAGTCCTTTTTTTTTCCTCATAACTATCTTGTCTAGGAATTTGGCATCGACCTAAATGGTTGGTATCAGGTTGACAGATGGTCATAAAAACTATAGGTTCTTTTGTGAAGCTTTTCGTGCTCCATACCTAACCCTATTCTGCTCCAATATCCAACTCCATTCTGATGGGAGAAGACTTAGATGATGATGATATATTGTATAATCTTATTTGTATATTTAATGTCAATGAAACTAGACATTATTAGAATAAGAATAGTGATCGATACCAGTACACCATGGCAAACGAAATAAAGCTGGTCTACTGCATTCCCTTGTTCCATAACTACTTCCCCTGGTAGAAAGAACTCTTCTTGAAGCCGGATCACCTGCAAAGTCACATCAGTTGGTGATCGAACTTGTAAGCATAATCTGGTAGCTATGACATGATAAAAAATGGTTCTAAGCACTAAAATGACTTATATATCGGGATTTCAACTGATTGTGTAAACTTAATGTGATGAAAGTGCTCGCCAAGCATTGGTTATTAACAATTGTTTGGGGAACATTAGTGAAGAAACTTGAAAATAGTACAGCTTGATGTGTTGGAGAAGGTGGAGGTTTGGATGATTCACAGAGATGGAAATTGGAAAGGCAAGAACTATATAGAGAACTGGTCTTGATTCAAAACGAATAGATACTGTGAAAACAAATATCACGAGTTCCCTAACTTCTCTTTCAAGGTCTCTAGTCTATAATGAAATGGATCTAATTATCTTTTTCAAACTTTTAGCCTTAATGATACATTGATTTTGTAAAGGACAATCTCAACATATAGACACACTCATGTTTTTCCAAGTTTCCAACTAGAACGAGGGGCACTTACAATCTGATGAATAAACTCTGAAGAGCATCCTTTAAACAACGGAATATTTTCAATATATGGTTTGTATAAGCTTTCCGAAATCTGCATAAAAAAAATAAAACTAGTCACAACTTATAAGACTTAATGGAGTTTAGTACAACTATTTTACACACCTTAGAACGAATGGACACAGGAATATCATGAAGAACAGAAGCCTCTGTATAGCTGCTCTCATATTGCAAACGCACGTGTCCTTTGATCTGGTCCCGTATTTCTTTTTCGAGTTTGTTCCTATTCATGTATTTAATCAGATCCGTCATTCTATCCCTAAATCTTTCCGTCTTTGATCCTTTCACGATCAGTGCAGTCATGTTACCGATTAGGTACGCCCCCAAAATCATATCGAAAGAAACATATACCATGATGAATATCATTTCCCTGGTATTGACGGCATGTATATCTCCATAACCTGTAGATACATTATCAATACATAAGTAAGCATCTTATAAAATAGTAAGAAAACAAATAACATAGTAAATTTGCATAATGTATATGGGCACCTAATTGATTGTACAAAAGAAAATCAAATTTAGATGTTAAATGTAAACAATAAATTTACATATGGTATCATTTTTATTTTATTTTCCCATATCAGCTTATAATATGATGTTAACAATAGTTCTACTGATATGTTTATCAATAGTTCTACTGATATGTTTATCAAACAAATCGCAGTTTGCGATAAATTAGAATCTCCTGTATTTTATCAAATAAATTACAGTTTTCGATAATGGATGCTTAGAATGGTAAAAAAAAATTACCTACTGTTGCCATGGTGACGATCGCAAAATATAATGATGTCAAGTAACGTTTTGAAAGATCGATATCCCTGAACTGCGTATAGCTGTAATCGCCCAACTTTAAGCTTCCTATCCATGTATACCCCTCCATAGATGCAGGCAGAGTTGTTGCTAGGTAGTAGAAAATGCAGGCAGCTGTATGTGTGCAGTATAGCTCGACAACAATCAGTTTCACAATTCTCGTAAACAAGTAGTTTATCCGTATATTCTTCTCCAGTCTCTTGAAAAATTCTGCGACTTTCCGAACCCGACTTAGTCGAATCCACAAGAGGTACCTCACTTCTTCTTTGTATCCACAGACCTGATTTAGCACGGGGAAAACCCTTAAGGCATTTCATTCAAACTATAGGCTAAACAGTAAATTTTGAATTATTCAAATCTTTACAGAGCACAGTATCTATGGCACTTGAATAATGTATAAACCATTTAAACAAGACTGAGAATGGGTTGAGAGAGTGACAACTTAAGTGTAATGATGTTACTGGTGGACAAAAAGTTAGTAACATACATGTAATAACTAGATATATACAAAGGTTTTGAGAAGAAATAAAACCCAGATAGAAACGACCAAATCTAAGTAGACAATTGAACACAAACTATAAAGAATGTGGATGAACAGAACAATGAGAGATCAACTATAGAGAGGAACATCCAATTTTCTTAGTTGAGATTTTTGTATCTGGAATCTTAGATTTCATCCTAAAGAATTGATCTTCTCTAAAGATATTAGTAAAAGAGTAAGGATCAACAGACCTCAACTTGAAAATTCTCTGGTTTCTTTCATGCCAAGCAGAGCCGGACAAGACTTCGGACTTTGGCAACCCCCCTTTGCTTACCCCCCCCCCCCCCCCCCGGGGTTGCAGGTGACTCCCCAGGACATAAATTAACATCCCACAAGAGGTCGGGTCAAGGGGCAACCAAAATTAGCTCCATGGCAACCTAACCCACCCCCTGAGCCGGCTCTGGTGCCAAGTACATCAAAAATTGTCAAGTTGTCTCAAGAAGTAATCAATTACAACTCTAAAGTATTGGTACACTGGCGAAGACTTCAAGTTCAATAAACATTTTGGGTTCATTTTTGAAACTCGTAACCGTAATTAACAGTTAAACCAGTTATGATCACAACAATGACTTCGAAGTCACGATGAGGGTACTTTATAGAACATACTTCCTGTTGGGAACGCGGTGTGACCCGAACCGGAGTTGGCCCATGAGGTGCGATATTAAATTGGGCCCGTATGCCTTAAAAGAGAATTCTCATGTAAGGCCTGAACCAATCCCAATTATCTACACCACATTATCCCACCTCCTAACCGATGTGGGAGTAAATTACCAACTCCATTGTCACCCTCCATTTGGGCACTCAACCGGAAACGAGATACAATACAACACTTCCAAGTTCCAACACCTTGAGATCAGATGGTGTATATACCCACAGAAATGAGTGGCTGGGCTTAGCATCTTTACACACCAACCTACTAACTTTCTGTTATAACAGATAACACAACTTGAACCTAAAAGTGTGCTTTACAAATTGCAGGTTTTCACATGAAAGGAAAGGCAATAAAGATACCTTGTAGATAACATCCCACGGAAGGCAACCAAGAAAATCTACGATGAAGCCAGACTTCACGTATCTAGATCCAGAAAGTTCCAAACAAAATTAATCGAGCATACAATATTAATTATGTTACTATTAATTAACAATTGGAAAAGGAGAAAACTTTGATACAGATTTGACACCTCCTTTGTATGACAAGTGGGCCCCCCTCTCACTTCGTAAAACGTATGGACATAAAATTTGAGGATGGGCCCACTTGTCTACAAAGGAGGTATCAAAACTTTGATACCTCCTTCTGTATCAAAGTTTTACTCATTGGAAAAGTAAGATTGAGTTGGGGGACCTTAGGGCTATGGAGGAGGGTTCGTAGACCATGCGGTAGGTGTGGGGGTCTCGGTAGGCGAGACGGAACTGGAGGACGATGTCGACGAGGAAGAGGATCTGGCCCGCCACGTCCAGCATGAAGAGCTTCTTGGGCAGGCCGCGGAAGAACCCGAACTCCATGGGGGTGAAGAAGGAGGAGTACACCGCCACCACCAGTATCGTGTGCTTCCATATATCGTACCACCTGTGCACCACCTCCATTGATCCGTATCAGCTGGTTTCGGAACTTCAATGCACATACACTATGTACTATGTATCAGTTTGATTATCCATAAATTCAAAATCTATGACAATTAACATTCCTTTTTTCTTCCTTTTGAATTCTGAAAATTTGCAAGATAATGATAACAAGATAACCAGTGGTAGGGAAAAGTATGAGAAATACTTCTTTTTTCTCAAACGAGAAAATATTTACTCAATCTTCTCCAGTAGAACTAGGTACCAATCAAGATGAGTTACAATCTGCATCATCATTTTTTCCTCGGCAACTCAACAGACTAGAAAAGATTAACGAAACATACAATTTGAGTAAAATAATTTTTTTTGGGTATGGAACACCTAATTTCAAATGGACAATCGTTAAGGATACTACAAGAATTATTTCGGGTAACACATTTTAGGCGGTCCCAAAATTATGAACATACCCAATTTTGGCAGTCCATATAAAATCAGGACTGCTAAAATTTTGACAGTTTTGGCTGTTCTAAATAGGAAATACGACAAAATAAAATACAATTTTGGCAGTAGTACTGTTTTGACAGTTTTGGCTGTCCCTAGTAACTTTTTGTAGTACTCTTAACATTTGTCTTCAAATGTCTTATCGAAGGACAGTATCTTTGTCTTGGCCCACATGTCATGTTAGAGTACTATTTGAAAATGCGGTTCCCCATTATGTAGGACCTATATTAAACATGAGATGAAAATTTGACGCGGTTTTATTTGGGTACTTGTATCTCATATTTATACCCGGAGTAACAATTTGACAAATTTGCTAAGTGGGATGTAAATTAGGTAATGCTCCGTGCACGAGTCATGTTCTAGTGGAGTGATGTTTCGGAATCGGAACGTGACAAATGGTATCATAGCTACCTAGTGGACGAGCTTCACTACGACAAGATGTCGGCCTTTTGCAAGTGCTACAATGGAGGATACTAATAAAATAAACCCATGCAAGCATCATGTCCTGATGGCAATGATATGAGAATGATGTCGCATTTGTTAGGTGCTCTATCGTTGTCAGCATATCATTACTGTTGAACAAAATTAGCTCTATTCTAATAACTTTACGAATGCAGCAGTAATGACAACATTGTACATTTTTTTAAAATTTTCTGATGGAAAAAGAAAAAAAAAAAGTAGACAATTGTAGGACCTTCTTGTTGACGTGCATGACAATTTTTGCAGTGCAAATCTGGAAGGAAATATTCTTTGTTCGCTTTAGGATTAATTGTTAATTAATATATTATAGTGTGGATCGCACATATGTATTATTTTAATATTTCCCTTGATTTAGAATATATACGTACGTGTAACATATGTTGAGGTTAGTTACATAATTATAATTAAAAATAATAATTAGAAAGAACACCTATTTTAGAACACCCTCCCGCCTCTCTCAGTGATATACTACTGCACTTATCACAGATCATCAGCTGTGTTAGAATATAAAATATTTATTTTAACATTATATTGGAACACCGAGCACCTCAAATTTTTCCTCTGGAATTTTTGATGCAAAATCTACTCTAGAGCATATTTTATGTGAATTAGAAAAATTAAAATAAATACATTAACCTCCTTTATGTTTCATGGCGTTACAGGAATTACCCTTCTTTTGAAATTAATTATACTGACTATCCTTATCTTCCATTATATAATGAGGCTTCAAAACGGCTCACTTTTGAGCCGTCTAAGTCGTAATTATATCACGGTCTATTTTAAAAAAAAAAAAAAAAATTGTGTAAAAAATTGTTGGAAAAAGTTTAAATTTGTCAATATGAAAAATCGAACTCAACCAAACAAGAAAATACCTCAGACCTTAACCACATAAGTTAAGAAGAAATATTTGGCTATAATTGAATAATATTCTTATTACAGTTATTATACGTGCAAAATATGTGCATTTACTAGTGAAGATAAGGCCCATACGGATAGTTAGTGTTGTAACTCTTCCTAGAAAATACAAACCACCGGGACGGTCTGTATAATTAGTTTCAAACTAAGAAAATTTTCTGTAATAAATAGAAAACATAAAAATAGTTAACATAAATTGCCTAAAAATTATACTTGGTGTTAGAATATAAATATTTAACTATCATTATAATTTAGGAGGCAGTAATGTTACATGTCATGACGAACCTAACTTCTGGATATGTGTCATGTGAATGGAGTGTAAAAAAAAAGGAAAAAAAGAAAAAAGAAAAATCCAATTGTCAAGCTTTCTTGATTGACAATAAACCAATGGCCACCCTTTACTATTACATTATCCTCATAATTATTTGCTATTAAAAACAAGAAGAAGAAAATGAAGGGAGGAGAGGGGACCTGCCATCTGGACTGATGATCCAACGGCTCAGGGCCTTGGCCCGGCTCGACCGTCCGTCGAACCGGCCGATGCACGGGTCCAAGTTCCGGGCCAGGAGCGCGAGCCGGCTCCCGCGCGACGACGTGATCCCCTCCTTCATCTCCTCCAGCTCGTACTCGATCTCCGTCGGCCCGGTCGCCGCCCGCGGAGTCATTCGACGGCCGTAAGCTGGTGCGGGCGGCGTACCGACGGTCGGGATCTTCGCGTGACCAGCGATGTATATAGGGAGGTGGAGGGAGAAGGAAGGAAGCAAAGGAGAGGAAAGAAATGAAGGAGGAGAATTGGCGGTATGGACCACGGTGGGGCTTTTATAATGGTAGCAACTTGCGTTAGCTTCTTAAAAGTTGGCTATCCAAAATGTTTGTTAGTTTTGGCTTCTTTTTCGTATCAATTATGCTATTTGGCTCCCAAAATATTTGGATGATGTCATCTTCTATTATATGACAGCTGACATAACAACTGATATGGCAAATTTTAACCAAAAACATTAATTATCCAATTTTTTTAATATTAATGTTAATATTAATGTTAATGTTAATGTTAAGATTAATTTTAATTTTAATGTTAAAGTTAATTTTAATGTTAAGGTTAATCTTAATGTTAATTATCATGTTAATTTAATATTAATTTTAATTTTAATATTAATTTTAATGTTAAATTTTGCCATATTAGCTGTCATGTCAGCAACTATGTCATATGCCACATAATGGGAGATGGCATCACCAAATATTTTGGGAGCCAAATAGCATTTTTGTTTTCATATTCACAAATGTTAACGGCGCTATAACACCGAATTCATTTGGTTCTTATGGTCAGTGGGGAGAGGTACAACCTTCTTGGCTAGACGGACGGTCTCGAAATCGAACCGCGGGAGAGGCATGGCCAATTGGCCCAATTGACGTACAATTTAGCATGCACAAAATTTCGTACGTTACGTCGGACATCTCAAAAAAAAAAAAAATAACGGTGCTTTAACAATTACTAGAAATCGACACATCTTTGATAGTAGATTATAAAATTATGACAATTTTGTATATGTTTAGTTCTATTAAAATTTTGCTAGTCCATATTAAATCAAGATCGCCAAAATTTTTGCCGTCCTAAAATAGCAAATACTCAAAAAAAAAAAAAAAAGTAGTAACAGATAGAACTGCCGAGAAAGTATTGTCCATAATTCGTAAAATATTACCTAGTTTTATGATCTCGTATAACATTAAAATTTTATGTTTAGGTATACCTTTTGCTTAGAATAAGATTTGAGTTTTATCTTACATGACTAACCGTCGAAAATGGGAACATAAACAAAATTTTAAATATTATACGAGACCCTTGTTTAAATTTTTATTTTAGGCGACCACACTCCAAATGAACCATTACAATATAAAAACTTAAACATAAACTTTTAATATTATACGAGAAAAAAAAAAACTAAATATATGTGATTTCATACTATTTTGTTTTTTTCTTCCTTTAGAGATGTGAGTAGGGATGAGCATTCGGTTTCGGTATAAACCGAACCGAATAACCCAAAATCGAATTGGACCGAAACCGAATAAGTAAAATCGAAACCGAACCGAATTGGCCCAAAATCGAATCAAACCGAACCGAATTAAATCGGTTCGATTTTCGGTTTATTCATATATTTTTGATATTTTTGAGCTTTTTTTGTTAATATATATAGTAACTAAATATACATAGACATATTTAGTATATACCTATATATATTAATACTTATATATATAGTACACACACACACACACACACACACACACACACACACACACACACACACACACATATATATATATATATATATATATATATATATATATATATATATATATATATATATATATATATATGAATTAAATTTTCTTATTCGGTTTTCGGTTTTGGGTTTTGGACCGAAACCGAAACCCAAAATCGAAACCGAAACCGAATAAGAAAATTTAGTATTTTCAAAACCGAACTGAATTTTTTTAAAACCGAACCGAACATCTTATTCGGTTCGGTTCGATTCGATTTTCGGTCCAAAATCGAATAATGCTCACCCCTAGATGTGAGGTATATATTAAGATAGTACTTGTACTTAATATTGAAAGACTATACTAACATTAATAAAGATGTATGGAAGTTTGTTCTCATCATATGTTTGAGTTTTATATGCAACAATTTAAGGGCATCAAAATGAGTATGTTTTGGAGAGAATTAAAAAGAAATTAATAATATAAATAGAGCTTTCTTGAGTGTAGCAATGACAGACAACAGTGGAAGGTGATGTTGAGATGTACACGGAACATGTGTGATCCTTCTTAATAAGTGGTCAATGTCACAATGTCTTGGGACCTTGTCTTGTCTATATTAATGGATTATGTACTAGTGGTGAGCTGTTGTGTGATTGCAACAAGAAACACATAAGAGTGAGTCCATGAATAAATAAAAATCAAGTTCGAGCACTACTTTATTTACATCTCTGCCCCCGGCCGACAACCTTTAGATCTTTCCAATCTTTTGCACTACTCAAGTTCGAGCACACACACGCCAGACTACCTGCTAATCTGCTATCAATATGCAGGCCATTAACCTCTGGGTAGGCAAGAGGAGAGTATTCATGGCCGGTTCTAGCATTTCGAGGGTCGTTTTTGACATTCGAACGACCATATTAGTGCAGTTTCTGAAAAATTAGGAAGACATGAATCTAAAATTAAATATTTTACATTAGCAATATATAGAGATATTATATTCTTTAGGACATTCTGATTTTTGGATCCTGTACGATTTGTCCGAGTTGCACGATTGTCTGAGTTGTCATGCTCATAAACAAAAAGTATATATATATATATATATTTGAAGCAATGGGTAATTGTGGTAAACTCGCCTCCACTGGGACTCGAACTCCTGACCACTGGGACCGCATGCATCTCTCTTAACCACTAGGCTAGAGGTCATTTGCTATATATATATATATATATATATATATATATATATATGGAAGCGGATCAAAGGTCCCGTCCGCGGAGCCCCGCCGAAGCCCCGCCCCCCCTGCACCGTCGGATCGCGTGGGGCCCGCGTGGGGCCCACGCCCGCCCGCGCGATCCAACGGCTAAGGAGGGGCGGGGCTTCGGCGGGGCTCCGCGGGCGGGGCTCCCGATCCGCTCCCTATATATATATATATATATATATATATATATATATATATATATATATATATATATATATATATAAGGGAGATGAGGTGCTACCTCACAGTGAGGTGGCTATATGTCATCTTTTCCATGCTATTAGGACTGCAAACGAGCCGAGCCAAGCCAAGCTTTTGTAAGCTTGAGCTTGGCTTGACTAAAATTATTCGAGCTCGAGCTCAAGCTTGATAAGTTTTTTATTTTGAAGCTTGAGCTTGTTTACACTACCAGAATAAGTCGTTTTAGCGACGCCTAAAGACGTCGCTAAAACAACAATTTTCGTCGCTAAAAATATTTAGCGACGAAATTACCGACGTTTCGTACTGGTCGCCGAAATGTAAGTCGTTGATCTTCTAAACGTCACCAAACGTCGCAATTACCGACGTTCGCCGACGTATTTATACGTCGGTATAATGCCGACGTCTACCGTCGTGTCGTCGCTCTTTGCGACGTAATATTTCGTGTCGCTATGAGTCGGTAAATTTACCGACGAATTACCGTCGGGTCGTCGGTGATTTAGTGACATGTACAAAGTCGCAAAGCGTCGGTAAATCCTGGGAATTCCTGGAAATAATTACCGACGTGCACCGACGTTTACCGACGTCCTCCAACATATATTGACGTCGCTAAACGTCGGTAGCCTGGATAATATTAATTATCTACCGACGTTTACCGACGCAAAATTACGTCGGAGGGCGTCGGTAAACGTCGCTAAATCTGCAAAAAAAATAAAAAATAAATAAAATACAGAATGTCCATCTCTTCCTGCAGTTTAAAAAGCCCATTTCTCACTGTAGAATAGGATCCAAACAATCACATAATGTCCATTTCTCACTGTACACAGGTTTCAGTCCCTATAACCAAGTCTACAACAATCACACAATGTCCAGTTCTCAGAATGGCTCAGAACACAACCCAAAATTCACACAATGTCCAAGTCTACAACAATCATTCTAGCAATGTCCAAATCTGTATCGTAAGACAAACTAAACATAATCAGTTCTATTTCACATGCTTAATTGTCAAGTATGGAAACGAATGGCTCAGAACACAACCCAAAATTCATTCTAGCATACATTAGTGTGAATCATCTATGTTCTGTACATATGGTGTAGTATATGTTCTTATCGTATCTAGTATCTGAAGGATATAACAGAATCAAGATGAACTCACATAATGTAATACTAAGACATCATCTACTACTATATAAGATATAGTGATAGGTTATCGTATCATCATTGCCGAGGGATGAGGGTCGGAGGACAGTCAACTTTATCTACGGATACATAGTTTCTGCCTCGCCAGTCGAATGGCTTAATTGCCAAGTATGAGAACGAATGGCTCAGAACACAACCCAAAATTCATTCTAGCATACATTAGTGTGAATCATCTATGTTATGTAGATATGGTGTAGTATATGTTCTTATCATATCTAGTATCTGAAGGATATAACAGAATCAAGATGAACTCACATAATGTAATACTAAGACATCATCTACTACTATATAAGATATAGTGATAGGTTGTCATATCATCATTGCCGAGGAATGAGAGTCGGAGGACAGTCAACTTTATCTACGGATACATAGTTTCTGCCTCGCCAGTCGAATGGCTTAATTGCCAAGTATGGGAACGAATGGCTCAGAACACAACCCAAAATTCATTCTAGCATACATTAGTGTGAATCATCTATGTTCTGTACATATGGTGTAGTATATATTCTTATCGTATCTAGTATCTGAAGAATGTAACAGAATCAAGATGAACTCACATAATGTAATACTAAGACATCATCTACTACTATATAAGATATAGTGATAGGTGCTCGCCGGAGGGAGGAGAAGGGGCTCGCGGTGGAGGAGGAGGATGAGCGGCACCGGAGGAAGGGGGTCGGGCTGTCGTCGAGGTCGGGAAAGAGGGCCGGGAACAAAAAATTTGGGAAGAGGGAGAAATGAAAAGTCGAACCGAAGAAACCCTTTTTATCAGAAATTAGCGACGTCCGCAAATACGTCGCAAAGCGTCGGTATTCGTTTAATATTCGGCGACGTAATAATCTTTGCGACGCTAAACGTCGTTGAACTAATAAAACTAGCGACGTTTTCCGACAAATCAACGACGTTGGTTTTTATTACACTAAAGGTAGTCGCAGTATGTCGCTGTTTGTCGCTATCAGCGACGTATTGTGACGCATACTTTCGGAGTCGCTATCAACGAATGGCTCAGAACACAACCCAAAATTCATTCTAGCATACATTAGTGTGAATCATCTATGTTCTGTACATATGGTGTAGTATATGTTCTTATCGTATCTAGTATCTGAAGAATGTAACAGAATCAAGATGAACTCACATAATGTAATACTAAGACATCATCTATTACTATATAAGATATAGTGATAGGTTGTCGTATCATCATTGCCGAAGGATGAGGGTCGGAGGACGTCGGTAAACGTCGGTAAACGTCGCTAAATCTGCAAAAAAATAAAAAAATAAAATACAGAATATCCATTTCTCCCTGCAGTTTAAAAAGATAACCATTTCTCACTGTAGAATAGGATCCAAACAATCACAGAATGTCCATTTCTCGCTGTACACAGGTTTCAGTCCCTATAACCAAGTCTACAACAATCACACAAAATATGGGAACGAATGGCTCAGAACACAACCCAAAATTTATTCTAGCATACATTAGTGTGAATCATCTATGTTCTGTACATATGGTGTAGTATATGTTCTTATCGTATCTAGTATCTGAAGAATGTAACAAAATCAAGATGAACTCACATAATGTAATACTAAGACATCATCTATTACTATATAAGATATAGTGATAGGTTGTCGTATCATCATTGCCGAGGGATGAGGGTCGGAGGACAGTCAACTTTATCTACGGCTACATAGTTTCTACCTCGCCAATCGAATGGCTGCAGGAACTATGTCCTGATCACCATGTCGTACCGTAAATTAATGCAAATGGAGCTGGAGCCAAAATAAAGAAACCAAAATATGATATCCACCTCAAGTGTAGAGTCGGGGGAGAAGATCTTTTCCACCCTCTCCCTCTCTCACGCTATCAACGTTACAACTTTTCCACCTCAAGTTCTGATCAAGCATTTTCCTTCTCCTCTCCTCCACCATGGCTCTGAACCTATCTGCTCCTCCATACTTCCCTTCTTCTTATTTGACTCTCTCAGCCACATATGATATCCAGCTCAAGTGTAGAGTCGGAAGAGAAGAAGTGGACAGGAAGAGGAGGGGGAAGCAGCAAGCCGTCGGCATGACCCGGAGGAAGTACAAAGGTTTTCTTCAATATACGTAGGAGAACTATAAGGATATATCTTTTCACAACATATCACCTTGTCAAAGACCCTTAATGTGACAACCATGTTACCGCGGTGTCGGAAGACTAACATGTCATAATTTTATAAGCCGTGTGTTTTGACATAATCCTCCAACCGGATTTCAGTTCTATGTAATAATGCAAGATTACGACATAGGAGGAAAGAGTTGGGAGGATTATGTCAAAATACACGGCTTAAAAAATTATGACATGTTAGTCTTCCGATACCGCGGTAACATGGTTGTCACATTAAGAGTCTTTGACAAGATGATATATTGTGAAAAGATATATCCTTATAGTTCTCCTACGTATGTTGAAGAAAACCTCTGTACTTCATTGTCTTCCGGATCGTCCTCATCAAGGCATAACGGGCTGCTCAGCGTGCCCAGCTTCTTCAACTTCTCGCTGGCTGCAGAGTCGAATGGAAACGGGTCCTCTTTGCCGGTCCGGAGCTCTGACTCGCACTCGTCGCCGCGCTACCGGTTTCCTCTCCTCCTCTGACGCGGGTCATAAGAAAAGAAATTTCGTACCTCTTCTTCACATAAACATCATTGCCGCCTTGTACTCGAGCCTAGCCTCATCGTCTGTGACGCTATCCAACTTCTCGTAGTCATCGGAGAAGGAGTCGAATGAGTCGGCGATGATAGCAGATGATTGCAAGATAGGAAGCGAAAAGACAGGCGAAGAAGAGGACGATACGAGTCGAATGGGAGATTCGAGTGACAATGTAGGCACCGAGAAGTCGGATAGCGTCACAGACGAGGAGGCTAGGCTCGAGTACAAGGCGGCAATGATGTTTATGTGAAGAAGAGGTACGAAATTTCTTTTCTTATGACCCGCGTCAGAGGAGGAGAGGAAACCAGTAGCGCGGCGACGAGTGTGAGTCAGAGCTCCGGCCGGCAAAGAGGACCCGTTCCCATTTCGACTCTGCAGCCAGCGAGAAGTTGAAGAAGCTGGGCACGCTGAGCAGCCCGTTATGCCTTGATGAGGACGATCCGGAAGACGATGCTGATTCAGTTTTGCCTTCCTTGGATGGTATTGATTCTGTAGATCCGTGTATAAAAGAGGAAGAGATTGGGAGTAGAGTGGACCCGGAGGGAAATGAGAGATTGGAAGCTGGGTCAATATCCAAGAAGCGAAAGAGAGTCGAGGATTCTGATAGGTTGTCGTATCATCATTACCGAGGGATGAGGGTCGGAGGACAGTTAACTTTATCTACGGCTACATAGTTTCTGCCTCGCCAGTCGAATGGCTGCAGGGACTATGTCCTGATCACCATGTCGTACCGTAGATTAATGCAAATGGAGCTGGAGCCAAAATACAGAAACCAAAATACAAAATACAGAATCCAAAATATAAAATACAAAATACAGAAACCAAAATACAAAATACAGAAACCAAAATACAAAATACAGAAACCAAAATACAAAGAGAACCATACTGTAGAACTCATACTGTAGAACTCACACTTTAACACAATTCTACAAAGAGTTGTCATAGGGTGTTGAGCGATGTCATTTTATTCTTTTCTTCTTCTTCTTCTTGGAATTTTTGAGTATTGGATCTTGAGAGACATATATAGCTAGAACTTACGAAGAATGGAGTACCATACTTCAACAAATAGATGTTGACTAATTGGTTCATATACTTGTTGTCTAAATAAGTGTAGGAATGTTGCAAGGTGAAACAATGTATCAAACACTATATCGAAATCCAAACCCAATATGCAAATCCAAATTAATACGAAAATACACAAGTGTATGTAGGGGATTAAGTGTACAGAGGTGAAATACATATATATGCAAGCTTGGGGGTGTCCACGTGTCCAACAAATGGACACAAAGTGTCCAAAACCTCACGAACACACTGTATCAGTGAACACATGGTCGTAATGTGTCTCCGTATCCATTTTGGACACGAAAAACACCTCAATTAGGGTTAGGGTTTACCTTCAGTCTCCTCGCGGTGGTGGAGGAGGAGGAGGAGGACAAGTTCGGTGGTGGAGGAGGAGGGGATTAAGTGTACAGAGGTGAAATACATATATATGCAAGCTTGGGGGTGTCCACGTGTCCAACAAATGGACACAAAGTGTCCAAAACCTCACGAACACACTGTATCAGTGAACACATGGTCGTAATGTGTCTCCGTGTCCATTTTGGACACGAAAAACACCTCAATTAGGGTTAGGGTTTACATTCAGTCTCCTCGCGGTGGTGGAGAAGGAGGAGGAGGAGGATCTCGCGGTGGAGAAGGAGAAGGGGCTCGCGGTGGAGGAGGAGGAGGAGAACGGGCTCGCCGGAGGGAGGAGAAGGGGCTCGCGGTAGAGGAGGAGGATGAACGGCGCCGGAGGAAAGGGGGTGGCTGTCGTCGAGGTCGGGGAAGAGGGACGGGAACAAAAAATTTGGGGAGAGGGAGAGAAACGAAAAGTCGAACCGAGGAAACCCTTTTTATCAGAAATTAGCGACGTCCAAAAATACGTCGCCAAGCGTCGGTAATCGTTTAATATTCGGCGACTTAATAATCGTTGCGACGCTAAACGTCGTTGAACTAATAAAACTAGCGACGTTTTCCGACAAATCAACGACGTTGGTTTTTATTACACTAAATGTAGTCGCAATATGTCGCTGTTTGTCGCTACCAGCGACGTATTGTGACGCATATTTTAGGAGTCGCTAAATCCAAAAATATTAGCGATGTTTTAAGTCGGCGTCGCTAATTTCGTCGCTGATATGACTTATTTTGGTAGTGTTATATTAAGTTTGAGCTTGGCTTGGTTTGAGCTCGAGCTTGGCTTGATAAGCAAGCTTGATTCAAGCTTGATAAACAAGCTCGATAAGTTTGAAATCAAACTTGTCGCTCAACTTTATTTCAAGCTCATTAAGCTTGATTTGAAGCTTAACGAGCTTGATTTGAAGCTAGTTAGGTTTGAATTCAAGTATTTGAAATATTAACAATTTTTTTGTAAAAATTTATTAAAAAAAAGTTCCTTAATAACACTTATTAAGGACATAATATATAATACACACAACCATATATATATATATATATATATATATATATATATATATATATATATATATATATATATATATAATTAGAATACGAGCCAGCTCGCAAGCTCAATCGAGCCGAGTACTTATAAGTTTGAGCTTGGCTCGTTTATTAAACGAGCTCAAAAATAAAACTTGAGCTCAGCTTGTTTACTAAACGAATCGAGCTCAAACGAGCTTTTATTGAGCCGAGCTTCGAGCAGCTTGTGAACGGCTTGGCTCATTTGCAGCCCTACATGCTATTATCATGCACTCGCACTATTTTCGATACATGATGATAGCATGGAGGGTGACACATAGCCACCACCCATAGGGTGGCACCACACCTTCCTTATTCTCTCTCTCTTTCTCTCTCTATATATATATATAGGCTTAATTGCACTTTGATATCCTCAACTATTCCCCTTTTTCAACTTAATACCCTAAACTTTTTTACTCAACAATTCGATACCCTCAACTATTTTAGTTTTTCAACTTAATACCTAAAACCCAAAATATCTCCAAACTACCCCTGGCTTCCTCTTTCTCTCTCCCTTGCCCCCTCCCTCTCTGGCGATGCCCCCTTCCTCTCCGGTGGAGGCAGAAAAGGGTGGGTGGCCTGAGCCGGGGGAGGGCATCGCCGGAGAGGGAGGGGGGGGGGAGGGCTGCTATTGGGGGCTGAAAGGGGAGCACCGGAAGGGGGGGCGAGGGTTGCTGCGGGCGGGACAGAGGGGTGGGGCAGAGGCGGCTGGCCAGAGGGGCGAGGGGCCGGAGGGGAGGGGTTGTGGCCGAAAGAGGGAGCGGGGTGGGGGTGGTGGGGGTGGAGGGGTTGGGGCCGAAGGGGGGAGCGGGGATGGAGGGGAGGGTTTGGGGGGTAGTTTTAAATTTTAGGCAAGGACATTATTGTCCAAATAAAATTCAGGGTATCAACTTGAAAAAATAAATAGTTGAAGTAGTAAGTTGAAAAAGAAAAATAGTTGAGGATATCAAAGTACAATTAAGCCATATATATATATATATCTATATATATATATATATATAGAGAGAGAGAGAGAGAGAGGAGAGAGAGAGAGAGAGAGAGAGAATAAGGGAGGTGAGGTGATGCTACCTCACGGTGAGAGAGAGAGAGAATAAGAGAGGTGAGGTGCCACCTCACGGTGAGGTGCCACCTCACGGTGAGGTGTCTATATGTCACTCCCATGCTATCATCATGCACTTGTACTTTTTTTGTGTATAATAATAACATGAAGGGTGACACATAGTCACCACTTATAAGTTGGCACCTCGCCTCCCTTATTTTTTTCTCTCTCTATATTATACTAATCCGAGAACTGATAATAAATTTCAGGAGGTTCAAGATCATGTTTGGTTTGGGAAGAAAGTGGAAGAAAGGAAAGTAGGATCCTACAAAAAGACAAAACAAGTTATCACATTTTAGCATCAGAGTCATTCGTATTAGGTAAACATGGGATGTGGTGGGCTTGGCATGAAAAGTTTCTATCGACTATCCTTAATATATCTACAGTGGCCTCCAAGGCCTAATTAACACTAAGGATCATTTGTACAAATAGAACTTAGGTATTGTATCAAGCGTTACTCACAACTTGCATTAGTTAATACTAAGATTAGATTCGGGGAGGAGATGAAAAGGACAACCATATATTATTTTTTCCAAGGTTAAGAGCGATATTTTACTCAACTGGCTGACCCTTGTTTGTAGCCGCAATTCCTAGCCCGGGCCTACCCATAGGGTGGGCGAGTTGGACGACACACCCAGAGACGGATCCAGAAATTATAGCTGGAGTGGACTACCAAAAATTTGGAGAGACTAAAGTGATATAGTCTATATAAAAAAAATCAAAAACTAAAATTTATATGGTGAAAAAAGTATTAAAAATTTTGGAGTGGGGATCCGCACCTGACCACACCTATGCCTCTCAATAGACAAGGTTCTCAAACATGGTAAAAAGTACTTACTAGTCCAGTCGGTTCTTGAAATGAAACAGTCCAAACATACTCTAGATCCATTTAAGCTTTACTAACAAAAATGACAATAATAAAGTTCGTACTAGATCACAGTACTGCATTGAGAGAGACATTACCACGGGACCAAATAATTTACTTGTTATTTTGTAATTTTTTTTATTATTCTAACAGTTTTTTGTCATTTTGTCTCCAATGGCCTTTTTTATTTGTTTTATTTGAATGTTAGAAAAAACGTTATTAATGTTACTTTATTAATCGTCAAAAATAACTAGTTACTTATTATTATCTTTAATGTTTTTTGAATATTGTAGTTAAATTGATTAATAAAAATAATATCCGAGAAAAAAAAAAAAATCATAAAAAATTAATATTTTTTTATTTACCCGTTCAAGAGGACTCATTTTCAAATCCCACCCTAGATTCCGAGATAGCCTCTATGATGGATAAGCCAATTGTGTTGGAAACACGGTGTGACCCAATTGGAGTTGGTCCATGAGGTGCGATTATTGATTGAGCCATATATCTTAAAAGAGAATTCTCATATAAGACCTAACCAATTTTAAGTATCTACACCTCATGATCCCATTTTCTAACCGTTGTGAGACTAAATTACCAACTCTATTGCCACCTTCCATTTGAGCGCTAAACCAGAAATGAGATACAACCCAAAATTGTGGTTCAATCTATCGAGGCCTGTGGTTATTGTAGCGCGTATCATATGTTGTACTAGTTACTATCAGTCAGGAAAACAAAAATTTGGGAGGATCAACTCAGATAGTAGTAAATTAAATCATCAGACTTAGACTATAGTTAAGAATACATATAATGTCAGCCAATGTTTTGTTGAAATGGTGTGCAAATTAGGAAAGTGGCACCATAGCTACAAACCAAGCAAGTGTAATCAAAACATTAGCCAGCTATGTTCACATACTTAGCTAATCTTAAACATCAATTAGAGAATATTTCTGACCTTTACTAACATTCAATAACAAATATATTAGAAGAAACCTTGGTCGATAAGTTTTATATATGCTTGGTATCGGTTATAGAATGCATGCCTTCTCAGCATAACTTTCTGAGTATGCGCAAGTTGTACGATCACAGAAACACCAAAATTAGAAGTACTAAAATTTTTACCTTCATCTTCTAATATAAGAGGCTTCAAAAGGCTCAAAAGTAGCCGTCTAAGCCCTGTAAATATCATTAACCATTTCGTCTTAAAAAATTTAAAAATTTAAATTTTAAACTTTTTCTTTTTCTTCCGCATAACCATATATCTTCTTTTTTATTCTCTTCCACGTAACCAATTTTTTCATCTTTTATTACTATATCCATAACAAATTATATTAAATTTAAATTAAATTTCTATAAATCTTAATTAAAATATAAATACATATAACAATCTTAATTTAAATTGAAATATTTAAATTATATTTTGATAATATTAGAA